>VZRX01009196.1:0-99776 GCA_013398075.1 Notiomystis cincta | reverse complement strand
CAGGAAGCCAAAGAAATTGCAGGATGTGCAGCATGTAAAAGGTTCTTCAACAATTTTAGGTTCCCTCTGCAGGATAAAATCTGCAGACAGCTGTCAAAGCTGACCGGTCACAAATTCCCTACCTACTCATTTGCACAGTTTTTCCTATCTTTCCTCTTTCTGCCAGATGCTTCAGGTGTGGATAAGAGTGGGGGAAAGATGAACTCTGAAGGTCATCCAATTCAGAGTAGGCTATTCCCAGGCACGGTTCTAGGCTCCATTCCAGTAAAGCTGGAGCTCCAAAATGGCACAGGTTCAGGTTTCCAGTGCTCAGCACTCGAAGCTGAGGCCAGATGTGACACACTAAGCATCTCCTGCCTTTCAGCTGCAACATTCATGGCTCCATCTCTCAAAGGCTTTTTCTTTTACTCAGTTCTTTCTTTTCTGAAAATAATGTCTATATCCTTAAAAGTCAGCTGTTGTTTAGTTCATTTTGGTTGTTTTTCGTTTAAAGAGATCTAAAAATATGTTTACCTGTCAGATGATCTGAAAATGGCCCATGCAGGCAATACTTTTCATCTAAATTGAAGAAAAGCATGGCAAGAAGCTTTTGCTGTGCAGGGGAAGTGAGGATGAGTCTGTGTTTTCCAGTGGATTGATTATTTGATTAATTTCCACTTTAAACACCATATCATTGTCATTTCTTGGGGGTTTTTCCCCACTCTGCTCATTTTATTGTTTTTTTCAAACAACCAGATATATAATAATTTTTCTAATATGTCAAGCATGAGCATGATGTTCTTGCCACTCTTGATCACTGTCTTGCTATGCTGCTGTGAAGCAATCAATTCAAATCATTACAAAGAAACCAACTTGGAAGAACTTGTGATCATTTCTTTTTAAAAAATAAATGAGAAATTTAAGTGAATAAGTGCTATACATAGTCTCTTGTCCCAAGGGGCATTCAAAGAGAGAGAGAGTGCATAAATTCTACTTAGAAGAAGGTTACTCAGAATCAGATAACATGCAGATTAGAGATTTTAAATGGAAAACACCAAGAGTGCTGCTGTGTAGTTCTGCCAATAAAAGCCCTAATTGGTCCTCAGGAAATTCTACCTTAGTTGTGAATAGAAGTAGCATGGAGGATAGCTGCACAGAAGGGAGAATATGTTTTTTTTTCATTTCCTCAGCCTTTTCTCCTGTTTATTTCCTAAGTCCTTGTTTTAGTTATTCCTCGCAATAGATTTTTTACACACAGGCAAAAATTTTGGGGATGGGGCAAATTCCTTCCTTAGTTTTTCCCTTGTCCCAGTTTTGCTGAAAGGTTTTGAGGGTTGGGTTTTTTTCTTGTTTGTATGTTTGAAGCTGGTTTGTTTGTTTTGGTTGGTTGGGTTTTTGGGAAGGAGTTTATATGTTTGCTTTGGGGTTTTTGTTTGGTTTTGTTTGGTGGGGGGTGTTTTGGGGGGAGGTTGTAAATAAGAAATCAGATTTCTGGTTTATGGTTATTCAGAATTCCAACTAGGTTACTTATGTGGACATTGGAGAGAGGTGTTTTTTTGAGGGACTAATCCAGAGAAGGAGCTTCCTCTACAAGCCCAAAAAAGAGTTGAATCCAGCCTGTTTTTCTGTCTCCCTTGACCAGAGGACAGAGATTGGCCTCAGTACAGTAAAGTGCACATTTCTGAATATTCATAGACATAGAAATGGTGCTGAGAGCTGGTTGCATTGTCATCATTCAGAGGTATTGTAATTGCACAGTTAGAGAAATGTCAGATAAATGACATAAATACAAGTGGAAGAACAGGAGGATTCACCAGTGGCCATCCCCAGCTGTGGCCTTGCAGATGTTGACTGCTTGAGAGTGGGAGTGACAGCCAGTATTGGCCTGACCACCAGCCTCCATCCTCCTTCATTAACACAGGTCTTTCTGGAGTATGTTCTCTCCATGGAGAATTTGAATTTTTCAAGGTTTTAATGGTTCTCACTTTAGGAAGTGGCTTTCAGCTCTAAGGATCCAGTGTCTGGGTTTTTCTTTCCCTGCTCTCCATAAATGGCAGGACACACTTTTTCCTCAGTTCACTTAAAGTTTTGCTTCAAGATTTTTCTCCTTGAAACCATGAAAAACAAATCTATAGTTTTGGTTTTTTTCTTAATGGAAGCTAAGGTATCCAAGTTTTCAAAAAGAAAAGACCAAAGCTCTGGAACAAACAGGACACAGATCAATGAAGAAAGTTTGTCAGATCCAATATTTCTTAATGATATCCTAATAATGAGAAAAAATGGTGAGATTGCAGCTAGTTCACTGATATAAAAAAGTGTGAGAGAAGGAGACAGAAAGGGCACCTAACAGTAATAAAGAAGCAAGATGCTGGCCACCTTTTTCTTACCCTGAAGAGAGTAAGAACACTTCCTCAGAATACAGACAGATAACAAAAGTTTTTAAAAATCATTTTACACAGCAGCTTAAACCACATTCATACTGATTCCACAAACCAGAAATATTAGTCAGCGATAATGCTTCCCCCCATTTTAACTCCAAATTTAGAGATGATGAAATGATTATGAAGTTCAAATATTTTTATAATCAGAAATGGGCAATTTAAAACCCAAAATATGTATTCTGGATTTTTGCAAAGGCTCAGGTTTTTTGGTGGTAGTTTGGTTTTTTTCCTGAGGGAGATGTTATCTGTCAGTGTGGCTAGATTTGGCACATCATCTTAATGATGCATCAAGGGACCTCTAAGGTGCATTGTACCAAAGATTTACATTCTCTGTGCCTGCTGTGAATTCTCTGCTGTCTGCCCTTTGGGCATGAGATAAACAGCATTTACTTCAGACAGTTCTTTTTATCAGGATACTCATGTGTTTCCCATACAGCATCTGGAAAGCTTCACAATCTTTTACTCTCTGTCTCTCTTTTGTTTTAACTGAAAATTGATCTTCATATGTTAAGCCTTCCACTTTCTACAGACCTAAAATCTTCATGGAGAAAAGGAGAGAAAAATTTAAGACCCCAGGGTATGCACAGAATATCTAATTATCAATTCCTTTGTAGAATTGTCTGCCGATCTGTCTTCTGGCACTAAAGCTGAAGGAATGTGTTTACAGCTAGGGTGCCTTCTAATTAAATTACTTATTGGGTGGCATTTCAAATATGGCAAAGGTTTGCCATATGGCTCCTTTAAATTTCTTTAAATTTTGGGTGTCTGAATCCCATAGATTCTAGCATACAATCAAAATGATGACCTGCTCTATCCCTAATGGCTATATGACAGAAAAATAATTGCCTAGGATTATTTCTACTAGATTCATAGAAATAAGAGATGCACAAGTGCATAACGTGCCCAGGTTTTAAAAAGACCAGCCAGTGCTACAGTAAATATGGTGAAAAGCCAGGCAAGAGCACAGCTACATTAAGAGAGGTTGTGCAGGTAGCAGGGAGATGCTAGACAGGAGACCTGCTGGAAGTGTTGCAAAACAGTTTAAAGCAATGTAAATACCTTAGGAAGCCTAAACTATTGGGGGAGAAGGAAAAAAGGAAAAATATACGAAGAAAATTGGCAGGTTATTTAGTTTTATTTTGGTGGGTGTTCAGTGAGTTCTTGAAACCTTCTGAATCCAGACAGGTGTGTGAGATTTTGCATGATCAAGGGGTTTTACTGGCATGTGAATAAAATGATTAACTGATTCAGTTTTGTATCATTTTTTAAGTTAGGAAGTTTAAAGGCATATATGGCCTAGATAGCACAGTACTCTTTCCTCTGGAACAAAATTCCCTTCTGTTGCTCCATTAAAACTCAAAGGATGTTTAGGTTCGATGGATTTGCTCAAGCAGAGGATCTGACAGGCAATGACTTTCAACCATCCCTTTCATTGTGACTTTCTGCAACGTTATGCAGGTTTTTTCCCCCTCTCTTTTAGCAGGGGAAGTTGTGGGGAGGAGTTTGATGGCACCTGAGAGCCCGTGCTTGTTTCTGAAGGTCAGTCTGTGGCTGGCTGTGAAGGAAACCCCAGGAGCAGAACCGGGAGCAGTGCCAAGGGCAGTGAGGAGGCTGAGCTGAGCTGCTGTGGACTCAGCTCATTGTGCCCTATTTGCTCTCAGGCCAGAGGTGTTTAATGTCTGCTGACACATGGGCAGTTGCTGACTACTCCCAGGGCTGACCGACACACTCTGCCTCACCCTGACATCGTGCTAGGGCACCTATCCCTCTGTGCCAGCACAAAGGGCTGCCCACAGCCACCACTTGACAAATGAACACATTTGCTCCTGTGCTCACAAAGTGCAGGATCAGGTCAAACAAGGGACACCATCTAATTTTAACTCTCTCCTTACTTGGTGTTCAGACTGATATTCTGTTGCTGAGGCCACAAGCTGCTCATCCGAAAAAGTTTCTTGTCTTGTTTTGTCTCTAATTCAAAAGAAGAGTAGATCTTCATAAAAATAGCTGGTATATTTGGAAAATATATATATGATAAAATTTTGGAGAAAAAACCTTCAACAAAATGCTTTACACAAAAATTTATTCCCTCTTTCCTAAATTGCCTGAAATGGCTAATATCACTGAAGACTTCTAGCCTTGATGACCAGCTTGACATTGATGGCTCCAACATAAATGACCTTTTGTGAGGAGATCTTCAGCATTTCTGAGAAACTATTCTGACATTCAGTTCCAAAGCCTCAAAATAAAACCACTCACATGCACATGGGTGGTGTTCTTAGCCTTTAATTGAAGCTGTCTTCTCCTTGGCATTGTTGCAGCTGGTAGCATACAAGCTGATATATTAGAAAATTGCTTGTTTGCTGTGGCCTTCTCTTTGCAAGGAGAGATTTAGGCTTCTGCCCTGGTGGCTTCTGTGGATGTCAATTTGTCAAAGTGACTTAGGAGTCCCTTAGTTCCCCAGCAAAATGAACTCTGCTGTTTGATCCAGCAGAACTCTGTCCTTCACTTTCAGGTGCAATCTTTCCCTTGTGTTTTGCCATGACAGAATATCTGTATTCGGCACCTAAGTTTGTAACTATTAGGAATCTATAGCCTCTAATGGGCTGGAAATAGAACTGGAAAAGAAGGCAAGCAATAACATTACTGCCCTTTCATAAACATGGCCTCAATCTTTGCCAAGACTAATTTTAGAAAAAAAATAATTCTGGGGATTACCAGGAGTTCTGGATTCTTGCCACTTCTAATCTGACTCAGAAAAGACAGGTATTCAATAAAGCACAATATGTGCTTGATTTTCACTCAGAGATAATTTTTTAAAAAATCTGTTTGATCCCCTTTGCTTCTAGTTGTTTGTTTATTTTTCCTTTAATAGCTCACAGCCTTTAAGTCCCCAGACCAAAAGAAAACCACTATGATGATAAAAATCAGTGAGCTTACTGCAGATCAATTGAACATTTAATTTTTTTCACATAAGCAATGAAATGTGTGGTCAGCTCCAATATCTTGGTTTGGAACAAACAGTGGGTTTTAGTCTATAACCAAGGATAGCAGATCAGTAACTGGTGGATACTGGTGTTGCTCTAAAGAAACTACAGTGAGAACACTGAATGGCAGAAGAAAGTTAGCATTTGCACCAATGGTATAAAGGCTAAATAACACTAAGGAAGATCGCTTTAATAACTTCAGTTTTCCAGTGGACTGACAATGGATTTGTGATTCCATCTGCAAAATATATTTGTGTAGTAAGACCTCACCTGTAGAACTACACCCATCTCTGGAGTCCTCAGCACAGGAAAAACATGAAATTGTTGGAGCAGGTTCAGAGGAGGGCCACAAAAATTACCAGAAGGTTGAAGCACCTCTCCTATGAAGAAAGGCTGAGTGAGTTTGGGTTGTTCAGCCTAGAAAAGACTCTAGGGAGATCTATTGTGTCCTTTTGATACTTAAAGAAGGCTTGTAAGAAAGATAGGAACAAGGTTTAGTAAGGCTTGTAGTGATGGGACAAGGGGTAATAGTTTTAAACTAAAAGGTAGTAGATTTAGACTAGATACAAGAAATATTTTTTTTAATAATGAGTGTACTGAGATACTGGCACAGGTTGCCCAGAGAGGTGGAGGGTGCCCCACCCCTGGAAACATTGGAGGTCACATTGGATGGGGATAGAATCACAGGATTGTTAAATTTGGAAAAGACCTTTAAGATAAATCAAGTCCAGCTGCCAAACCAGCACTACCACCATGTTCACCATTAAACCATGCCCTCAAGTGCCACTTCAACACTCTTTTTGAACACTTCCAGCCGTGGTGACTCCACCACTTCCCTGGGCAGTCTGTTACAATGCTTAACCACCCTTTCTGTGAAGAAAATTTTCCTAATATACAATCTGAACCTCCCCTAGTGCCACTTGAGGCCTTTTCCTTTTGTCTTTGTCACTTGTCAGCTGGGCAAAGAGACCGACCCCCACCTTGCAACACCCTCCTTTTGAGTAGTGGTAGAGAGCAATAAGGCTTCCCCTGAGCCTCCTTTTCCGCAGGCTAAACAACCCAGCTCCCTCAGCTGCTCCTCACAGGACTGGTGCTCCAGACCCTTCCTCAGCTCCACTGCCCCTCTCTGGACACTCTCCAGCCCCTCAATGTCCTTCTTGCTGTGAGATGCCCAAAACTGGACACAGCACTCGAGGTGTGGCCTCACCAGTGCCCAGTACAGGGGACAATCCCTGCCCTGGTCCTGCTGGCCACACCATTGCTGATCCAGGCCAGGAGCCATTGGCCTCCTTGGCCACCTGGGCACTGCTGGCTCAAGTTTAGCTGCTATTGACCATCACCCCCAGGTCCTTTTAGCCACTCTGTCCAGCCTGCAGCACTGCAGGGGTTGTTGTGGCCTAAGGGCAGGACCCAGAACTTGGCCTTGTGGATCCTCACACCACTGGCTTCAACCCATTGATCCAGCCTGTCCAGATCCCTCTACAGAGCCCTCCTGCCCTCCAGCAGATCACATTCCTACCCATCTTAGTGTTCTGTGACCTCCCCCATCGCAGGTGGGTCACACTGGGTGGTCTTTGGAGACCCAATTCAAACTACTCTGGAACTGTGATCTTGGTAGATGTGCTGATATCCACTAGCAAGGCATCCAATGCAAGTTTGAAAATTGAATGTTTCATCAATCACACATAGTATTAACTTTTGAGTCTCTCGGAACAACTTCTGCAATTGCCTTTTCTGTGTTTCAACCTGGCTGTAAAGGAAAACACTGACAACAGGCAGCACACAGAGAGTGAGGCTGCCTGGTGTTTTCCCCATGTCAGTGCTTACTGTGGTGTGGAACACACAGCTTGTCATGCCAGCCCACGTTGTTGTATTACCATACAAATCCTAGGTTGGGATTCTTGTTATACTCAGATGCTAACACGAATTTAAATGAGGCGAGTCTAACTCAGTCATAATGTA
The DNA here is from genome assembly GCA_013398075.1 of Notiomystis cincta. Lineage (NCBI taxonomy): Eukaryota > Metazoa > Chordata > Aves > Passeriformes > Notiomystidae > Notiomystis > Notiomystis cincta. The sequence goes on along the minus strand of VZRX01009196.1, from coordinate 92,410 downwards.
ATGGGAGGAAAATAATTATTTCAAAAAAGTTATGCCTTCTTCATAGTTACCCTGCAGAGTCGACAAAGTGCAAGGTACTCCTTGCTTAAATTTAATAAATTCTAGTAAGCGTAGACCTTTTCTGAAAGCCCAAACTCACTAATTGTATTATTCATAAGTCAGCTCCCATAAGTATAAAACAACACATATTACATCAAGTAAAGTGAATCCCAAATAGAGAAGGGAATTAAAAAAAATAAGTTGCACCTAACTGTGCATGAACTGTGAAATGTATTTTTAGATTAATTTTTTATTTCCCCATGTCATTTCTGATCTTGAGTGCATTTGTAACCATCTTGTACCCATTGCTTCTGTTCCACACAACAGGTCAGAGATGCAGACATAAACCTTGTAAAACTTACTTGAATCTTTCCCCTCTCCTGCTTCCCATGCATATTAGTAAAAACCTTTAATTAGGACAATAACATTTCATTGGTAGAAAGCTGTCCTGAGTTTTTGTAATCATTCTTCTCTGGTAGTGGCACTTTTGGCTGCTTCTGAGCTCCCCATTCTTCCATTCTTGCACATGATGGGAAGTAATTGTATCATCTCCTCTACTTTTGTGCATGGTCTTGTAGTACAACTAAAGACATCTCCCAGACAGCTGCTACCAAGAGCTGTGATCTTGCTCTCACCCACCTCTTCCTGGTATGATTATCAATACTGTACTTCCTGATGGCATAAGCATCTGATCCCTGAAAAAGCATGTTAAACAGGCTAAATCAGAAAAAGGTAATCATTTTTTCCTCTTCTTTCTTTTCCTTTTTTTTCGTTTAGAGTTGGTTCAGGTCTGGAACTTCAGGAGACTGATGAGACTGTCCCTGCACACAGCAGCCAGACACTAAGTTGGCTTTGCTAAGTCACAAACAGCACATTCAAGTGCCCGAATTATCTTGTTCTACTCTCAACACTAAAGTGGAATTTAAAAAAAAAGTGCTCTCAACTCCCATTAAACACCTTTAAATATTCAAATGTTTAAATATTTAGATGACCTGAACTGCTTCTAAGAGGTTCCAATTGAGGAACAGTAGTCTGCTAATTCACATACCCATTCCTAGTGGCCTGAGCATCTTCTCTGAGTCCACAGTAGCATTTTGGTTTGGAGCACTTGTGTGGTTTTAAAGCCCATTTCCTAGCAGTTCCCACTTCCAATTGTTGGTTCAGTTCAGCATGCCTTTACATCCTATGTTAATGATAATTTTTCCTTTAAATAATTCAGGTTTAATGTCTGAGACAGATCTGCTGTAAAGGAGTCCATTAATTGCTTGAATGCTATATCAGAGGTAAGTTTGGCCATGAGATGTAAAATCCATTAGGAGATGTTAAAATGAAGAAAACCTGCTCACACTGGAATAAATTCAACTAAGAGACTCACACAATAAAAGGTAGAGGAAAGAATAGCACAAGTCTTTCTATATCCTTTGTATTCATCTTCAAATGACACTATTCCACTTTTAAATTTCAGTTATTATTGAGGTAATGGCGTTCAGATTGTCAGTGTAGTATGACAATTACAGTAAAGAAAATATCTCTAAATCTTCAGGAAAGAAATTATTCAGTCTAACATGTACAATAGCTCCTGCCAGCAGAAGGGGAAACCATTGCTTTTATTCAAGTGACCTGCTAAGTGCCATCTACCACATCACCCAATAAAACATTGTCTCAGCAAATTATCTCTTTATAACCCTGCCAGAAACTTGCTGCTATTATCACTAGACCAGCTACTTTGATTTTAAATCTTTTTCTTTGGTGGAAGAGCTAGCATCTTAGTGGATGCAGGGAAGTTTACTAGAATTACAGTGAACGTGTCAGATGAAACCCACTCAGAGGGAGATTTACTGGGGAAGAATGGAAAGGATCCAAACCCTACCACTACTTTCTGACTTCTGCTCCTCTGCCTTGGAGCTCATAAGCTCCCACTGCCTACTCTGAATTTTCTTTGAGTTCCCCATATTTGATGCACAGCATGAGGAAGACTGAGAGAGCCTCTAGCACTGGGCAGAATCCTAAACTTCTCCCACATTTCTGCCCCACAGTGCTGCCCAGCCCCAGCAGGTAATGACCCAGTGACATACCCCTATTTTATAAGAAGGCTTTACTTAAGTGAAGTCCACAATTTGCCTCCTATAGTGCAGATACAATTTCAGGCAATCAATGCTCTGCTTGAGGTACTCCTCCTAATTATAGCAAGAGATCATATGTTCTTGTTCCCCCTGCAGCTTGGGATGTAATTCATCATATCCTTTCTGTGCCTCCACAAAAACTGAGTAATGAATGGAAATGTTGAGTACTGGGTGAAGGTTTCTTCATCTCTGACTCGTTACAGGAATTTGTAGGAAAATCTGTTTCTATTGCTAAAGTATTCATCATTAGGGCTTCCTTGGGCTTTCCTTCTCATCCTTACCATTGCAAATTAACTTCCTTACCATCCAAATTAACTTCCTGGCTGACATTGCATAAACTGTGTAGAATGAAGTGAGGGCAGAATGCAGCTAGGGCAGAATGGAGCATTCAGTGTCTATCTCTGCATAATCTTCATGTAGAAAACCAGCTTCCTCGACAATTTCCTCAAAAAATTTCTGAGGCATTTGCCAAAATTGGCAACTGTCAAAAAGACTGAAGTGGTTCTAGTATGAATAAAAAAAGTATTTGGAAGTGTGGTCACCTTTAGAATATGTCTTTGCTCAGACTGTTAATTTTAATATACTCTGGGGATTGATGTGGTAAGATAGTCTGTTATTGTGATGAAATTCAGGATGGGTGAATATTTAGTGATTCCTAGTGTTTCAGTGCCATTTATTTTAGTGCAGCCTAGAATCAAAACCTTGTCCCAGCCTCAGGTCATGATGGTCTATGTTTCTGTCATTCCTGATAGACTTGTCTCTCTTACTCTCAATGACTCATGGTTGTGGAGATTTCAGAATTTCCCCTGACAATATGCCTGCACTGTACTTACTGCTAAAAAGTTCTCCTAATAGCATACTTGAATATTCCTTGCAGCAATACATGCCCACTGCTTCTTGTTCCCACCATGGGCATCTGACATGCTCCAGACATGTCTGTGTGGGCATCTGAATAGAAGGCAGGATTTCAGACACAGTTTGGATGGAAGGATTGCATCACATGTCTGGTGAGCTATTCCTGTTAATAGAGCCTAATGCAGCATTCTCTTTTCATTGAAACAGCATGGCATTGTTGACTCATATTTGGTTGATGGCCCACAGCATCCCTTTGACATGTTTTTTTTTTCCAGAACTCCTTCACAACCAATTGTTCCCTGGTCTTTATTTGTGCTGTTGATTATTTCAACTTAAATGTTGCTTACACCCAAAAAATGACCCACCCTGATTAAGATTCCTCAGCACACACTACTGCAGTTTTTCAGATTAGCAATGCAAGTTAAGTGCATTTCTCCTTGATGCTGCACTCCAGTCCCTGCCTTCACATTTATTGCATGGACAGGTGATGTCTATATCCTGACACTCAAATCTTTGGGAAGGTGGGATATGTTTTGCCACTTATTGAAAGTGAATTTGCAAACTCAAGTCAGTTGTATCCATGGAAACATCACTTAAACATATCAGTCTGCAGGCTCTCCTCTAGCCCTCTGGTTGGAATCTGGGTGTTCTGTGGACCAAGTCCTTCTGGTCCAAAAAAAAAATATCAGGTAGAGTCATTGTGTCCAGAACAGTCTGTGAACATAAAGGACACTTGTAGAGTTCCTTAATAGATTCCATCAGAGTTTAAAACACATCCCTAGTAAACAACATTTTGTTAATTCAATACTTAATGCCTGGTTTAGAATTCCCAAGTGATCTGACTTTTCATATCTTTTATTGAGCTCAACTGTCACAAGAATTGAGCTTGGAATCAGAAGTGTTTGGACAATTTAAGAAACTATTTAGCCAACAAGTATGGCACCTTCTTTGTGACAGTGCTTGTAGAGCAATTATGGAATCAGTGTTCATTTTTGTGAACCAATACAGATGTTGCTCTCAGTTTCTATTCTACTAATTAACAAGCCATTACAATTTCATGAGCAGAGGTGTGAGAGAACATCTGACTAGTTGGTCTGAATTTTATTCCCAGTCCAGATACTTATTGGCAACCTTATTCAAGACATTTTGTCTCTGCTACCCAGTTTTGTAATTAGGCAATGGTTACTGGCTTCCTGTTCAGAAACAACACTTTGATGGTAGCTAGGGTGGGGAATTGTAAAATCTTCATTGCTGTGGTTTTCAATGAACCAAAAAACTGTTTGGGGTTTTTTTGTCCCCAATGAGAGGACAATTACTTTTAAATTTAATTTTCCAATGCACTATTTCAAATAAGCTTTCTGTCCACAAAATATTCTGCAACATTAACTGTTTTACCAGATATTCCCATCACTGAATATATTTAGAAAAGTAAATTCAGAAGGAATTTGAATCCTGCCAAAAGTAATCCACTTTAAAATGTGAATGAAAATGTATATATTATGTGTTGTATATTCAGCTATGACACTGGACACAGAACTTCAAAAGTTTGTACTTTCAAGTAAAAATTTCTGGGAAAGAATTAATCTGCAAACCATTTTCATGATCCCTTTATGTCTTTTCCTCCTTAAGAAGCAAAATTATTTTTTTTAATATGTCTGAAAAATCTAAATAGAATTCAGGGGGTAAAGAAAAGACAATTCTCAGACAGGTATTAATCCTTCTGCTAAATACCAGATTATGGCAGATAGTGGCAGTATGAGAAACTGTCATAGAAAGGTTCAGAAAAATCCTTAATACAAGTAAGTATCTGGGCTCAAGATTAACTCCAAATATATTGAAGACCCTTGATTTTTCTTTCTACTGCCATGAAGCCCTGTGGGGGATCAGCAACTTATTTTAGATTTCAGATTTGCATTTTCATTGCTAAATGTCCTTTTGGCAGGAGCATTTCTAACATTTTTTTTCTAAGTACAATGTTTAAACAGTCTTGCTTGCTATAAAAAGAAGAATGAATTTAAATATTAATAAGAAAAACCCACAGTGTGCACCAGCATAAAATTAAAGCTCCCCTGTGCTGCCATTTGTCCTCTGGGTTTTTTCAAGGGACCAATATCACTCTAATATTAATTGCCTTCAGTATTTCTTATGAATGTTATGATTAGGATTTACAGATACAATCTTTTTAATAGACCAACAGTTTGATATAACTCTATAATTTGGTTATGTATAAAGCTTATGTGAGGAAATGCATTCTGAAACTACTACAGGCAGGTGTTTCTGTATATTCAACTACAGAACTCAACACACCATAGATTATTTTATTGCAACATTTGTCTAAATTTGCTACAATTATACTTAACTGAGTAAAGATGCTGTTGGGTGTTGGCAGAGCATTGTTGTCTTATCTTTAATTATTGCACAAAATCCAGAAATGACGATTACATTAAAATATGCAGCCGTAATAAAAGTATGACTTAATTTTTATCATCAAGAAAAAAATTGAGCAATTACCATTCCAATTAGCAGGAAAAACAACTTTTTGAGGCCTAATTCTGAAATGTAATGAACAGGAAAAAATACAGCTCGAGTTTATTATTATTATTGTTATTATTGCTATTATTTGTAGATCTGTGTGCACAGCTGTGTTACCTAATGAAATCCAAAGAAGAAAAGATTGCTTAGAAAAGAAACTACAAGATGTGGCCGGAGAGGCAAGATGAGAAGATATTTCTGCACTTATGCAACCCTTTCAAAAAGTTAACCAATAATTAAATATGCAGAACTGGATAAAAGGGAATATCTAAATCTTGATTTCTAATAGATGCAGGGATAATTCCAGAGGTAATTTTACTAGAGAGTTCAAGCTTTAGTTTGTCTTTTTTTCTCTGTCACAGAAAAGAATCTCGCCCTTCTTAGAATACATGAATAAGATCTGAATAAACTTAACCAATGTGTTGCTTCTTAGTGATTTCTAGCCAAATTTTCAGTTCTGCTTCCCATTGAATTCGCATGACTTTTGAAAATCCTACTAAAGAAGTACCTGTGTATTTAGGTGTCCAACTACTTCCTAGCTGGCAGGAACACAAAATGGCACTATTTTATGCAATTTTTTTTTCTTTTTTTTCCCTTTTTTTTCCCTTTGTGTGCTGGGATGTTAAATTAAGCTTAATTGCCCATGGAGGAATTGCATTCATTATGAATAATCAGAAACATAGAAACGTTTAGATTGAAAAAGACCCTTAAGATCATTGAGTCCAACCATAATGAGTACCAATGAAAATTCTGATTGAAAATGATGAAAGTATGGATTTTATTTGTAACTTCACTCTTTGCAGGTGTCCTTGTGGAGACTCTGACTCCCACAAAAACTGTGACATTCCCATTTAGGCTCCATTAATGCTGCCTAAAATTAAAGATGTAGCGGAAAAATTATTTTCTCATTTATGGTCATTCACACAGTTTTTTTCACCCATAATGTTCTGGTTGGAGATCTCTGGAGTTAGGTGAACAAAAGAACTGTAGTCTGCATAGGTGTGGGACTCAGTTGTATTTCTGAGGCCAAATGTGTTCGTTGTAAATCAGTTGGCCTGACGTGTAAGTGAAAGTACAATTTCTGTCCTTGCTATGGCATTGCAGTTTAGCAAAGATTTGTTTCATCTTTGTTGCTGTCCGACATTGACAGGACTATATTGTTTAAATGCCCTAAAAGTTGGATTTTATGCAATAATCGTGGGGTTCACGACAGCTAGTCATGGTAGTCTTATATTTTTCTGTAGGAGAAAGTATTTTGTATTTATTTAATTTTTTAATTCATCATTGGGTTTGTTCTTGGTGGCTTGTCATTCAAACGGAAAACTTTGATTTTGGTAGTATGTGGCTACACTGACATCAGAATCAGTTGGCAATATTAGCAGACTTTTATTAAAAATGTACGCTAGAAATAGCTATTTCTCAGCTTTTTCAGTTACCCTAATTAATTCATAAATCTTATCATAAAGAGAGAGACAGAGAGCTCTGAGCTAAAACTAATTTTACTTGACTGACCTGCGAGCAAAATATGTTATGCCAGACTGTCTATGAAACCAGTGGGCATTAACACTTGCCTAATTCCACCTCTCCTCTTGTTAAAAGCACCCTGATACAACTGAGATCAAGTCTGAGCTGCATGAAAGGTTCTCTTTCTAAAACGCTTTCGTGTCAGCTGAACCAGTAAGAAGGCAATAAGCTATAAATTCTCATTAAAAGACTTTGAATGCCTCTTTGTTAGGACTTTATGATTTTCTGAGACCTCGAGGGGAGTAGGTGGCCAGCTGTCCTCAGAAGCTGCAGTGACTGGGACAGCTAGCTCCCTTAGGAAACCCTCGCCTTGGTATTTGAAATGACTGCGACATCCATGTGATCTACAAAGCATGTACTCACTTCAAATGTCTTCTGCAAGCTTCTAAAGAAGTCATACAGCCTTTAAACATATTCCTGAGGCTTCTTTGAATTTAAGGAATGTAAATCAATATAACCTCAAGTTGTCTTTATTTGCACAATGATCTAAGAGATTTCTTTTGGCAGAGAGGAAACAATGACTTGTATTTCAAGAGACAATGGGCACATTTAATAGCACTTGGCATTTGCATACTTCTTCTGTGCCTGCAGAATGTTGGCAGCTTTTACTGTGCTGGAAAGGTCACTGGACTGGAATGAGTGGGTGATAAGGACAGAAGAGCTGACTGTGAGCATCCCACATGTTTGACAGCAGCAGATTTGGGTGCTCTTGAAAAGGCCGATATTGACTGACGCTTTCAGGGTGTGACTTTTACATGAAAGAGAGCAGTGCTGCCTGGAAAGCTCTCTCCATCTGTAATGAAAGAGAAAGCCTAAACCTAATTGTCTACAGGGGTGACAAAGGTGGTGAAGCCAAAGAGAAAAGACTGAATATGTTGTAATACAGGGTGAGAAACACAGGGCCTGATGTAACTACACTTATTAGAGCTATGAAAAAACAAAGTTAATGAGCAGTTTGTTTTTCAATTCATCCAATACCTGTACAGAAAACCTGCTTATGCCATGCAATTGCTTACTGTGGCTGCCTGATAGAGGTCTGCCACAGTTCAATTACATTTTAATTTGTTGCAGGAATAATATTTGTCTGTGAAACTTCCAGCACTGTACATGAAATAGGCTCCCCAACAAGGCAGTGCTGTGGATCCATGACTGTCTCATTTGTGATCAGTAAGGTAACCATTCAGACTAGCCAGCTCAGACTGGCAGTTTTTAGACATCTAATATTTAGTCTAAAGAGACTATAGCTTGGGTTCATATTGATGGAGTTCTTCTGGTCATTCTAAATCTAGGTAAAATACTTGATCACATACTCCTTGCTTCAATTCTCGTTAACTTCATTTAATATGTGTGTTCTCATGAGCTCCTCCTCATCATTTGCCTGTGCAGCATGTGTGCACAGTTTCTGTCTTTCTTCTTCAACATGGCAGCATGTCCATATTTATCTAAGAATTAATGTTAAAGGGAACAAGGAAGACAGCTTTACTTGGCAAACATGTGAGATCCTTTCAGATGAAATATTCACATCAAAGCATACAGAGATTTGTTTCCATTTGTTTAGACATCAGAAGTCTCACTGGATTTAGAATGCTTGTAAATTATCCGAGCTTAAGTTAGGAGCTTGCCAGTGCTGTCTGATTTGGGGCTAGTTTCTAAGTGCTGTTTAATACCAGTCAAGGACTGCAGATATGTAAAAATTCTTGTTTAGAAGAAATTCTTGTTTAGAAGAAATAATACACTGATTTTTTTTACAATTAGTATAAAAGCTTGTGTTTAGTTAGGTTTGTGGTTCAAGTGATAGCATGCATCCACTCTGGTTTAATCCAAACATATTTGCTGATCTCTAATAAAGGCAGTAGTTTGTGTGCTCCTGAGAAAATTTGCAAAAAAAGTCTATGATTACAGCATTCAGGGGAATGCTCAGACCTATCAAGCCTCTCTTATTTCAATCATATTACTCATGATAGTGTGATACCATGCACAATGGGATGCTTTGACCAGTAACAGGGGCCAGCAGTCATGTAGAGAGGAGATAGATCTGCACTGCACTTTCCACCTGGGAGTAAGAGGGGTAAGGCATGAATAAAGGAGAATTCATTTGGCAGAAATGTTTATGTAACAAAGTCACAAGGCAAATAATAGCACTGATATTTTTTACTGACGTCTTAATGTCAAAATAGTAGTGCATAATTGAATTCAAGCTTCAGATATTAATGTGCCTCTCAAATGCCTGTGTGCATTACTGGCTCATATTCAGTGGCTCTTAGGCTCATACCTTTCCTTCATGTTTATTTGCAATGAGAGGATTTGTAGTCATAAACTGCCATTTCTGAAAATCCAGCAGTTGGCCCTAGACAATGTGCAAAATGCATTTCAGATGTGCAGCTTAGTTGTTTGAGACTCTGATTTGCAAATTATAACATGCAAAATGTGGAAGAAAGAAGTAATGCTCAGTATTGTGGTGTCATAGACCACCAGTTCAGGCAGAGAAGAGGAACTCTTCTCTTGGGTCCAGTAAAACCAGAAATTCAAATGTAAAAAATTTTGGTAAAGGAGCCTTTATTCCGCCTTTCTCCCTTGCCCCCAGACAATCTTCTGTTGGTGACCTCAACTTTATCCATTTCAGTGGCCGTTTTCTGGTTTATAAGATGCTGTTGCTTAGTGTACTGAAGAGAAGTCAAAACAGCTTAATGAAATTAACTCCCTACTACTCTTGAAGTGGCATTCACAGTACAAAACATTTTTCACTAAAAACAAGGGACATACTCTTTGGAAAATCTTGAAGATTTTGCAAAGAAGCGCTAGGAAGAGCACCTGTGAGAGGAAGGCTTACCTTGCAAGGATGAACTGTAATTGGGTGGAACAGAAACAGACCCCTAACCCTCAGGTTAAGGGACCCAAGATATCATTACACCATATTGCATTGATTTCCTTTATAACACAGGTAAATAGCTTTCACTTTGCCTTTTCCTTCTTTGGCAAATTACTTTTTATATGGAGGAAATGTTTGGGTGCTTTTATTTTAGTGGGGAGAACTTAAATGTAGTTAAAGTCATCCATAATGCTCCCTTCTTGCTATTGTGTTTGCAACCATTTCTTTCATGGTTTGCTAAACTCAGAAGCTGTATTGTGATGGACCTCATTAAAGGTATTTCCATTTCATTCTTCTTTGAGACCTACTTTCTCCAGTTTGCCAATTCCATGGCCTTCATTCACTTTAGCAATGCAGTGGAGAGGGTTTTTTTTGTCAAGAGAATGCAGTAAGGGAGAAAAACAGCCTGAGAGTCAGGCACATTTTGTAGTTGATTATGTATATCAAAATTTATTATAAAAAATTTTTAAAAATACTATTTTTTATTAAAAGATGTTGATTGGCATTAATTATATTCCTGTTGTTTATTAGCTAGATGAATTTTCCATTTTTTCAGGCCTGACTGACATTAGATTAACTAGCCTTATCCTTACCAAGCACTTACAAGTATTAAGATTCTTCTTGTCTGTTGTATTTCCTACTTATCCCACAATTTATTTTCTACAGTAGGAATGTTAGTGTCCAGGACTTAACCATGGAGAATTGCAGCATTCTTGGGTGCAAATTCTCCAGAAATACTTGCTTTAATAAAAAAAGTTTAACACTGATGTAGTACATAACAGCCCTGGGTATGTTTATCACCTGCTTTTTCCCAAGCATAGATTATAAATATTTTCAAATAGTGTTGCCTTTTCAGTATCACTTAAAATTCTATCATGTCTATCAAGTAATGTGTGTGTTCTAATGCTACCAAATAATGTATCTTAGAAATTTATATTAAACTTTGGGAGCTATGTTTCCATAAATATTCATAACATTCTTGTCCTTGCCAGATGTTGATTTTTCCCTGGTGTCCTTAGATTTTCTCATCAGTTTTCTATATTTCAGAAATTCTAATTTACACTGATATCTATTTCTCCTGTTTCCCCTTCTGCCATTTTCCATCCACAGTAATTGCTGCCTTCATTCACCCACTGATTTGTAGCTTTTTTACAGTCTCTAATAACATTTTTTCATCAAAAAATCCCAATTAACTTTAATATTCCTCCCACTAACTTTCTTGAGCCTTGATGAACTGTGTTTGTGTCTGTTTGTATGTGAGATTATCCTACTTACCTCAATCAACATCAATGAGTTATTAACATTGCTTCCAAAGCATCCTTCAACATTGGTCCAGTGATTAAATCATCAGGAGTTATCCTGTGAGCTGAAATTACACTTGAGTTAAGAGATGATAGACTGTTTTACAGAGCTGTATAATATTTTACTCTTTGGTGTGGCAGAGTGCTCCTGTGTCTGCTTCCATAATTGAAGTCCTTGCTAATACAATTTCATTTCTTTCCAGATATGTGAAGATGGGTTTAAGGGCTGTCTTGCCCTGTTTTCAGATTTGAATCAGTAATCATTTATGTACACTCAAGCTTCTATAGAACAGGTTCATGAGTAACTCAAAACAATTCAGGGGAATTTTAATATAGAATACAGATATCATCCTCTCCATTTCCTCCTTCCCCATCTTATTTTGTATCTGTTTTCTTCTTCTTAGCTTAGACATAAATACACAGGATTGAACAGAAAAGTGCTTAGATATTTATGATAGTTTCCAGCTGCTCTTGCCAGCTCATATTGAGATTTCATCCCTGATGTGCTGGCATGGAAGTTGTTTTATACTCTAGTTCTTGAGAAATTGAAACAAAAAAGTTGAAACAGGAAGCTGAGTTCACCCACAAACTGCTTAAGGGGGTGAACTCAAAGTTTGTATTTTGGCACTCCCCCGTCAAAACAGAAGAGCCACAGTGCTATCTGCAAACAGAGTTAAAGAGGAAATAATGCAAACAAAAGTTGATTTCTGCAAGTTAAACACTAAATTTGATATGGTACATGGTGTTGAAGCAGATAATATAATGAATATCCCTGGTCTATGAGGTCTCCTGTATACTTGAATTCCCTTTCCAGTGTCTTTTGATGTTTTACTGCCTCTGAAAATGCCAGTGAGGGGAGTTCATCAGTATCTTCAGAAATGTAACCTCTGCTCTCTATTCTGAGCAAGTTGATGGCACAAACTATACATATTACACCTAGGTTTGTGCAGAAAAAAAAATCTTGTTGAATTCTTATCATATTTTTAGTAAGTGCTTTCCAATAAGAGTATTTCTCATTATTTTAACAGCAATGAAATCAAAAGGGCCCTATGAAATTAATATTTCTAAAAACAATAAATTATACCTTTGCTTATCTCCAGAAACTGTACATTCCAGCCTTTCTACCTGGATTATCTGATTCTTATAGTTTTCAATGAAACAGGGATTTTTTTTCTTTTTTAATATATTTGGAAATTTGTTCTGGTTTTTGCCTTCGTTTGGTATTTTTGTAACATGTCACACATTACTGAGTGGGTGAATTAAAGGGCCTTTGCTGTGACTTTTTATTTTTGTTTAATTAGAAAACTTTTATGGCAAAACCAGCTTTCACCATACCTTGTTTAAATGAAAAAAGCTGGTTTTCTGTCAGTACTCACTGGAGACTGAATTCTCATTTGGCAGTTTTCATGACACTTTCTGTATTCATTTTTCAATCACAGTTTGAGCCCCTAGGTTTGACTGTTGGTTAGCCACACAAAAATGCAAGTGTGGATGGAAAATTAATTTTGGAATAAAAAATATGCTAGTATTATTCAGTTGTGAATAGGCTGAGTACAAATACTAGTGCTGAGAATAGAAAAAAGCATCTAGCACACCAGGCAAGCAATTCATGATGGACTCAGAGCACAGAAATACTGAAAATCTTATTAATGCAACTAATTCTTTGGGCTTAAGCACAACAGCAACAAATTTGCCCTGGAAATGTAATGCATATGTGTGTACAAAGAGGATGCTGATAGCTTTTATCTTCTTACTCAAGATTATCAGTCCAACACACTTCAGTTACAGGGAAAATTTAATTTTGGTGTAACTTGACTAGAACAATGTCTTTTTGCTGTATCCTATATTGAATGCACAAATACTCATGATCCAAAAACTTCATCTGAGAAGAGATCAATGTCCTTTGCTGTCTAGAAAGAATTAAATAATCTATCATTGCTCTACAGGGACAACTTTTGTTTAATTAAGTTGGTGTCTTCTGCAAAGCACCATGTCAGACTCTCACAGACTTTAGAATTGCAAGAGGAAAGGAAGAAAGCAAAGCAGCTGTGGAGTCCCCACACTGCAGCACCTGCCAGCTCTGGAAGGGCCATTGCTACATCCATCCCTGGATGCAGGGATGTAATTTAATTCAATGGCAGTGCGGTTTCTTGGGACACTGAGGGTCTGTCTGAGCTATAACTCATCTGGTATGGGTCAGTCTGCCTGATGGAACCACCTCCACCTGAGGGACAATGACCTCCATCATAGCTTCATCCCAAGCTTCATGAACCTGTCTCACTCTTAAAGTGAGTGAGGAAAAAGCCTTCTCTGGCTTTGGGGAGGGAAGGGGGTCATAGCTTTCAGCAGGAGATCTAGTTCTGGTTTGCATCACCTCCACTGAGGACCAGTGTACCTTCTTGCTCATTTGCTTTCACAAACACCTACTGGTTTCTACCTAAAATATAACTTACCAATGAGGTTTTCAGGTTAAGAGGAGGGTGAAAAGAGCATTGCTGAGAATAGTCTACCTGTGAAGGCTGACTAATCTTCCCAGCCTTGAAACTAGCTTAGTACCCACATAGAAGTCCAAAAGCCTACCCTATTTTTTGTAAAGCCCCTGGGGTTTAGGAAGAGGTGAACAATCTTCTCTCTGACTTCACTGGCTTCATTATGCCAGTCTGTTCAGGGTTTCTCTTTTGAAAGGCACAGAACCCAATGCATAGGTTCTCCTTAACAGAACTCTGGCGTTTTTTCTCATGTTTTAAATCCAGATCACTTTATTTCTGGGATAACACAAGGAGAGCAGATGCAGGAAAGCAGTATCTGTGGAGCCACACACACCTGCTTGCCTTTTCTATGAAAATCAGTATGCCTGCCAAAGAGAGACATTGAGATCTGAGCAGGTTTGAATGTGCATTTGAACACCGGAGGAGGCTCAAACAAGGAAGCAGCATAAAAATAGAACAAGGATGTTCTCCCTCTTTGCTGTGAAGAGGCCCCACAAGGCAGAATCATGGCAGTGGGTTGTGTTCAAACTGATGCATACCAGTGATGGCATAAAAGCCAAGAGTCATCTCAAAATTAAAACCAGTTTCTGGAAGAATAATAGATTTTAAGAAACCATTGTCTTTTACATGTGCATTTGAGCAGGTAGGCAGAGAAAATGGAAGTGATCACACAATCTAACTGATACCCAAATAATGTTTGCAAAATGCCATTTGTGGTGCCACATGGTCCTCCATCAGGCATTCCTTGGAATGACAATGAAGGGGTTCATATGGGAAGCAATATGTTATTTGTGTTCAGACCTGCCCCGTAGCTGCTGTGAGGGGCCCTTCTGCCTTGCCTGTTGAAAGCTGAGCCACTCAGAGCCATGCAAGCAGGCCAGTTGATTGACACTGAAATTATGGCTTTTCTCAGCCATTCTTCAGAGGCCCATCTGTGGCAAGGAATTGTGGAACAGCTTTACAGAGCAGGCACTCAGCAATAATTTCTCCAAATACCCCCTACCAGCCAGTTACTTCTCTTAGTCTGTTTCCAATGTGAAGGGCATGGTCTGGTCTTGGACACAGCAGAGGCAGTTCATCATACTGTCTTTCAGAAGTGTAATTTACTCCTTTGGGGGTCTTTTATGACTTTCATGGCCTCAGCTAGAACATTGTCCTCCAAATGCAAAGTACAGTATTTTGTTGTTTGTTTCTCTGTGCATGAGTAAGAGTTTTGCTTGAAAAAAGGAGAGGGGAGAGCAGAAAACAGTGGATATAATGAGGGGAAATACCTGATCAAGTAGTAGAAATTTGAAGAGAGAGAAGGTGCTACCACTTAGCTAGCTGTTCTGGAAAACAGGCTAAGGAATAGCTCAAGGCCTAAAAATTTTCACAACCTGGGTAAGCAGAAAAAACCCATGAGGTGTTATATGCCTTCAGAAGACTGTCTCTTGACCCTAAACTACAAACCTGTAATTATGCTGAACTTTTAATGTAATAGCTAATCTAAGATCTTCATGCTTCACTGTAGATGTGAAACAGAAAGAACAGATAAAAGTTCTTCTAGAAGAGTATCAGCAGTGAGCTTTAAGGAAGAAAATACCTGAATTCCTGACATTTTAAAAATCTTCTTTCATAAAGTGAAAAGTTGTTGCTCTCCAGAGCTGATGAGTATTTTCCTCCTTTCATCTGTCACTTGCAAAGAGATATGAAACATTTATTTTCCCAATCTTCCTAGAATTGGTAATAAATTGTCAGAGCCAACCATTCATATCTGGTGGCTTTTTAAATAAAGGATTAGCCCTTCAATATTTCATTTTTCTCCAGAATTGCTCTATAAGCTTGCTGAGGAGGAGGCAATACGTAAAAGACTTTGAGGGAAATGCTATTTGTCCAGTGTCAGAGAGATATGGGCAAGAACTTTAAGACATATTTTATTTTCTCTCCTTCCTGCTCTGTGTGTCTATATAGATGTATACAGGTGTGTGGGAGTACTGAAGGAGACAGACTGGCTGTCAGAACTGCCAGCTTTTGTTGAAGTTATTATTGTGGACTTTTGCAAGCCAGCAGATTTCTGACAGAATTAAACTGTTGATAGGAAACTATACAGGGGAATATATCTTGCTAGTAGTAATATGGGCATGGTCTTAGGAGAAAACCTAAATGCTCAGTAATGCACATGGGCCTCCCTTGCAGGCTACTTTGGGGGCAAACAGAAACCCTGTGGGGATTTGTAAGAGCAGTCTTTGCTCTTCTGCAGCTTTCCTCAGCTTGGACACCGTGTTGAGTTCAGTCTGAAAGCACTGAAGTGAACAAAATGATGATATAAGCACAGGGAAGAGGGAAGTGTTTAGCTACCTGCTGGGTCAAACTGTGACAAAGAACATTTCTGAAAAACAGCATGTTGCTTTTGAAAGGTCACTGGAAAATGTGTCCTTGGGGAAGATTCACAGTTTCTACTTGACAGACTAGTGTCTGTCCTAAGGCATGAACATGAGAAGTGCATGTCACTTCTCCATGTTTTTGTGTTGAAACAGCTCTTTGGGAGCTGCTCTCCTGTTCTCATTGGAATTTCAATGTTTGTGGTCGAAAAAGAAAGGAAAGAAGTTTACCTGTGTGTTATTGACTCTATTCTCCAGTGCTATTCTCCAGTGATGAATGAGGTGCCATCAGTATATTATACAGGGCACAAGAAATGCAACGTGACTGAAAACCATTTGCATCTCTGCTGGAGTCTATATCCCAGTTCTGTGGGTTTGCAGTGATGACAAACCTCTCAGGATGTGCAAAATGCTATTTCCAGAAATTCTCTGCTCTGTGTGCAGGTCACATCAAAGAGAGTTCCTGCTTTGTAACATCAAGGATGGAATTCCTTCTGTCATCATGAAATGCAGTACTGAGTGAAGCCATAATTTGGAGCTCTAGGGGCTAAGTATAGAGATGAAGTTAGAAAGCACAAGGATTATATAAACAATTGGTGCACGAGCTGCTGAGATCTTACTGAGAGGAAATGCTGGATGATACTTTCTTCCTCCAGATGCTGAGTAGGAGTCATTTGCACACCTGCTTAATTCCACAGTAACAAGCATTGCACTGGTGTGTACTCAGCAATGAGTCTTTTGGTGGAAGTAATGACTTTTTGTGGCTTAATTGTAGAGGCAACTGAAGTATGAACTTGTGGTAAAAAATGTATAGTTATGGTCTGATAAAGACTGCCAAATGACTTCCAGTCCTCTTTGGAAACCATAGCTCCCAGTCCTCTTCACCAAGTCTTTGCATTTTCCTAGCCATTTAATCGAATTTTAGACACCTGGAGACATCTGAAGAAAATCCCATCAGTGGGCGAGAGAGAAGATTATCATTGCAGGAGCTCACAGAAGATGGGGGCCTAGTATGGTTTCTATGGAGATATTAAGATATGTTGGGCAAAAAGAGATGCATTTCCTTACAACCCTGTAGCAATGAGGTTATATTGCAGCAGGCTCTGCAAAAGCTGCCAGTTTGGTCTAGTCAAATGAGACCAAAAGCTGATCACGCAGAAAGGGAGAGGAAAAGTGGTAGTGAAATATTTACCATGACATGATGAAACCATCAGCAAATCCAGCCTGTTTTTCTGGAATGAGTAACAAGGTGCTGAAAGCTTCTCAGCTGTGTGGTAGGACTTTGGCTCCAGGCACTGAAATTCCACAACCTCCCTGAAGTGCAGAGTAAGAAAAAAAAAGAGTTTCTTCATCCTGAGGGAAAGGGGCTGCATTGAGAGGAATTACTGAAGTTCTGCTCAACATCCACTGCTCAGAAGACATGACAGTGACTAAAGGCTGGCCAGTCATCAAGTGTATACTAATCACAAAAGCACAGGGGCAATTAGATTGGGAAAGGCCTTTGATATCATTGAGTCCAACCTGTCACCAAACACCACCTTGCCAACCCAACCACGGCACTGTCACATCCAGTCTTTTCTTAAACATCCCCAGGGACAGTGACTCCAACGCCTCCCTGGGCAGCCCATTCCAATGCCCAGTAATTCTTTCTGTAAGAACTTCCTCCTAATGTCCAACCTAAACCTCCCCTGACGAAGCTTAAGACTGTGTCCTCTTGTCCTCTTTCTGGTTGCCTAGGAGAAGAGACCGACCCTCACATGACTTACACCCTCTTTTCAGGGAGTTGTAGGAAGCAATAAGATCTCCTCTGAGCCTTCTCTTCTCCAGGTCAAACATCTCCAGCTCCATCAGCCACTCCTCACAGGACTTGTGCTCCAGACCCTTCCTCAGCTCCACTGACGCTGTCTGGACACACTCCAGCATCTCAATGTCCTTCCTAAACTGGGGGGCCCAAAACTGGACACAGCACTCAAGGTGTGGCCTCACCAGTGCTGAGTACAGGGGGATGATCTCTGCCCTGGCCCTCCTGGCTACAGTACTGCTGACACAGGCCAGGTGCCATTGGCCTCCTTGGCCACCTGGGCACAGCTGGCTTGTGTTCACCCAGTGTCCCAGGTCCTTCTCTCTAGGGCAGCTTTCCAACCACTCTGTCCCAGCCTGTGGCACTGCAGGGGTTGTGACCCAAGGGCAGGACCTGGCACTTTGCCTTGTTGACCCTCACACTGCTGGCTTTGGCCCACTGATCCAGCCTGCCCAGACCCCCCTGCAGAGCCCTCCTGCCCTCCAGACCGACATTCCTCCTCAACTTGGTGTCGTCTGTAAACTTGCTAATGGTAGACTGGATCCTCTCATCCAGATTGTCAGTAAAGATATTAAACAGGACTGGGCCCAACACTGATCCCTGGGGGACAGCACTGGTGACTGGCCACCAACTGGATGCAGCACCATTCATCACCAAAGCAAAGTAGCAACAGCTAAGAAGTCCTCTCCTTCAGTCTTCCACCATACTTGTGTCTGCAGCAGGACCTGCACATCTGCCTCTCCTTCCTGGAGAAGCAAGCAAAGCATTGATGGATTTCAGACCTCTTACAGCAGCAAGTTAGCTTTCATATCCACTCCCCTTTCCTCCTTTTACATCAGTATAATGCACCTAGCAGCCAAATGGTCCTGGCTTACTGCTAACACTTGAGGTGCAAGAAAGGAAAATGAGAATGGGCAGCAAGGAATGCCTCTGAGTCACAGTGCCTCTTGATGTACCACTGTGATTGAAATTGCAACAATTGAGATTGTAGCAACTGAGACAGCCTCTGCAGGAAAAGAGAGGGTTGCTTATACCCTCCGCTATTCTATAGAATATTTTCAAGACAGCTGCTACAATAGCAGTGTTTCAAATGTGTACAAATTATTTCAATAAGAAGTTCAACAGTGCATATCAGACTTTCCAACATCTAATGGAAAAGCCTATAACGTCTTTTTATTAAAAACTGAACTCTCAAAACTGTTGCTTCCTTTTTCTTCATAATCAGGGACACTTGCAAGATCCCAGGAGTTTTATTGGTCAGAGGAGGTTTGTTCACAAACACTTCACCTAAACTAAGTCATCTTTCTGTTGCTGTAAAGGTGATAGCAAGATGGTGTGCTGTGGCACCAGGAGACACAAACCAACAGCAGGTCACATCTCCCTCAAATTCCTCCCTGAGCTCCAGCATTTCTGGCAGCTGGAGCTCAGGCTTTGGTCTCCAGAAAAGACCCTTGGCTATTCCTGTAAACACATCCACCTGCTGCAACACAGACTATACAGTGCTGTCTCATGTGGGAGGGGAAGACAGGTATTTCAGTCAGACCTGCTACCTCCAGATCAACCAGAGAACACAAGGAGGTTTTGTGCAAGATAACCAGGGATGTGTATCTATTGTTGTGCTGCTATGATCTGCCTGGAAATGAACACCAGTGAGTTGGTTCCCTCTGTATTCTTACAGAAATAGCAGACAATTTAGGTTTTAAAAAATGAAATCTTTAACAGCTTTCATAACAAAGTAGAGCTTGTGGAAATGGGAGTACAATAGTTAAATCTCTGGATCCCATATATTTTTTTTAAGTTCAAATATAGCAAAACTTTACCAGAATTCTTCTGTTCAGTAAGAAAGAAACAAAAAATCCTTAAATAAGTATTTTTAGGTTGTACCACTCAATAAGATTTGTAATGTGCACCTGCCATGTGGTGCAGAACTTTGAAAATCAAGTAACAGGCCTGTGATGTGTTTCCCATCAAATAAAAAGGAAGTTAAAAAAATCTGATTTATCTGAAGTTAAAACTTCATCACACAATCCTGTTTGAAGGAGTTGGAAATGAAGTACGCCGAGGATAATGTTTGCTTATCTTTGATATAGTTGCATCATGCCTGTGGCTGATAGATGTCTTTATGAATACAGTCTCAGTAAAAAAAAGGTATTTCATAGAAATCTGGTTATTTTAAGACTTTAAAAACATCCAAAACTACACAAAAACAATCACATATGACTGTACTATGAAATATCTTGACAAATACAGACACGTACAGAGAAAGAGGAGACGCCTTTTCACTTGTCCCAGTGAGAAACAGAGAACTCTGCAAACCAACTGACTTAAAACAAGTCCTCTGAACTACTTTTTTCCCATTTAAAAAGTGGCTCATATGCCATTTGTTTGGGTCAGCTTTCAAGGGGATTTATGTAGTTCTTTACTTTAGACTGAAATGCAAAGATGTGAAAGGATTATGCTATTGATTTGGCTGGGAGCTTCCTTTTCCAACCATTTTGTTGCTTTTCTCATCAACATGAGTTATCACTATCCTGTGGAAGGTGTATTGAATTTTAAACTTACCCTATTAGGTGAAACATAGTTACTTCCAAAGATTAATAGTTATTAATTCTGTAATAAATTTCTAACACTAATGTCTCCTCTGCTGAAGGATGAATTTCTCATGCATACATTGGGCTTGCATCAGATAATTTCCTGTAATTTGAGGACTGAAGGAAATATTAATAAAACTTGGGGAGGGTGAGGGGTGGTGAATCCTTTGAACATCTGACTAAGTAAATGGGCATGATAATTTTGTAAAAGCTTAATATTTGGCTCAGTAGATTTTTAAAAATATTCCTGCAAGGGAAGTATAAGAATGAGGACAAAAGCTCACGGGTCTGTTGATCTGTTTCCCATCCATTAAAATATTTCTCATGCATCTGAGCATTGCAGCACCTGTGGCACTTGTTTTCTTTCCTGTGCATTCACAGTCAGCATTTTGCTGACAGCCTGGAAGCAGATGTTTTACTGTATCATGCAAACCCACAATGCCTTTGTCAGCCCATGCTAGTTTCTTGGTACTCTTGTGGATTTGCTGAAGAAAGATGAAGGAATAAAGAGCTCCCCCTGAGCACCTGGTCCTTTTCCAGGCCACGTCTCTGGCAGTTACCAACAGCTGAGGTTTATAAAAGCACAGGGTGTAGAACTCTTAAATACTGGGTTTCTTTCAAAATGGATGTCAAAGTTTTTCTGATGAAGTTGAGGAGAGGGATAGTCATTAATGCCCATGTTCTTCAGGAGCCCAAGCAATTAAAGGTGTCATAGAGCTGAGGAGATTTCAAGGGCCAGCACACAGAGTTTGAAGCAGCAGCTACTGCACTCCTTGATCTCATTCCTCTCATTCCCCAGGGATCCAGACAAGCTCAGCACTGTCTCTGGAGAAGCTAACCCAGCTAACAGACTGCAGCAGCTGCCTTTAAATTCCCATGGAGGTACAAGTAAAGCTGTTTTCTCCTTCAGGAGAGGCAAAGGTGAGTTTCTTACCTCTCATTCAGAGCACAGGGAGGTTTTCTGACCCAGGTGGCTATGCTCTGCCCCATCCTCATCTGCTCTGCTGAATTTGGCTCCTTGATTGAGAACATGAAAAAACCCAAACCAGTGGCATAGCAAAAAAAGACATGAAAACTCCCCCCTTTCCTGCTTTGAGTTTCTCTGGAATGACACTACTGAGAACTGAATCAAATTTGTGGCTATTGATATGCAGATGTTACAGTCTTTCACTGCATCGGGACAAAGATGACTGCATTTCCATGTTGGTTTTGCACATAAATATGTATATTATCCCAGTGCCCCCGCTTCCTCCAAAACGACACAACTGATGTTCAAACAGAACGGGCTCTGTGCGACAAAGCCCACCAAAAAATGACGCTCACAAAACAGGCTCCGTTCTGATTTCTTTCCCCCCCGCTCTGCTCCGCACGAAGCTCAGGCCAAACAGGCTCGCCCTGGCTCTGTGTGTGGGCGGCCGGTCTGTTCCCAGCCCAGGTGCCGGCTGCTGTGTTTCCACTGAGGAATGTGACTGCCCTCGCCTGGCAGAGCCGCGCTCCGAGCCCGCGCTGCGAGAGCCCAGCGGCGCTGCCCGGGCAAGGAAGGGTCACCCACCGCGGGGAGCGCGGCTGCTGAAAGGAGAGCTCTCAAACAGCTCCTGCTGGCTGACTTAAAATAAAAATGTGCTGGATTTGATATTATTAGATCCAGTGAAAGACTGTGCTGGCATTTGTTCTATTGTTGCAGATTTGAAAGCGTTTAATAGCCTTATTTTTAATCCTGTCATAAGTTTCTGTGATAATTCACAGAATCAGAGCGAGCTAGGAAATGTTTCTACCTAGGTCTGCTTAGTCCATCATACTTGATAAGATATTATTTGGGGAAAAAATGTAGTCTCTTGGTGCAGTTTAGGTATGACAAAAAATTGTATTTGAAGAGTATAAGAAAAATGTTTAAATGTTTATTTTTCATTTGCCTTGCTTGATACTGTTGCCTTATGTGATTTTACAATGCCAATAATAATTTTTTTTTTAAAAGTGACTTCAATGAAGCATTTTTGATTAACTCAAAAGAAAATGCCTTCATTCACATTTTTTTTTGGAGAATTTTGGAATGGTGGACTTTCCATTTCAAAACTGATTTCATAAATCTTCAGGCCCTCATTGAAACAAGAATTTTGTCCTCCACATGGGACTAAGTCATGAATCTGGAACAGGAGCAGAGATTGAAAGGGCTAAGTGGAGTGGCAGTTCAATTTTTCACATCCAGTACATTAATTCTATCAGAGAAAGAATGTGTTGTAGTGCAAGATCCAAATTTCAAATTGCTCCTTTGGAATGTGTTTGCAGATGAGGAGTTTTCAGGGAAAGTTGAAATACAGAGCCCCTGGATCAAGTTGATTGGTAAGACACAGAAGAGGAGTCAGCCACCTCAGCTGGATTCAGGAAACTACCTGGCACCATGCCAGTCTATCCACAATCAACAGAGTGCTTAAGGAACACGTTTAAAAGTTGATCTTAAATATTTATTTAGATGGGACCATTTTCTGAGTCTGAGTCTTTCCAGATTCACACCTGGATGCAGGAGGCAGAGCCTGCCAGTGAAGGACACGCACTCTTGTGGTTATGAAAACAACCTCAGTTTCTCTCTCCATACGCATTTCTTGAGACCTCACCCATTAATCTGATAATACTGAATTGTCTACATCAAGGTTGGTTGGGATGGTTTGGGTTACTTACACAAAAAGACTGTGTGATGCAACTAAGGGTCACATGAATCTACCTTCATATCACTAGGAACCAGGATTATTTATCCATCACAGAGAAATTAAACTTCTTGCAGTTACAGTGAATGTGGTTTGGCAGTCATCCTCAATTCAATTTGGTTTATGTATACGTTTTTCCTAAATGGAGAAGATTTCAAACAGAAAACTGTCCCTCATCTACCCCACCATTTATCACCACAAGCCTTTTTTAAGGACTATGTTCCTTGATGTTCCCTTAACAATTTGTCTTTCGTCTCTCTTTGGGTGTTTCTCATTTAACTCCTTGCACATACCCCCTAGGAAAATTCAGTGTAATCCTTCACTGGGCTTCTGAAAGTATATTTTACATGTTACTTTTGGTAGCTTGTGACATTGTTCAGCAGAACAGCATTATTATAGCAGCATTTAGATTTCTATAGATAATTCCTGTTAATTTTTAACTGTTTCATATTTTTGCCAATCTCAGAAGCAGTAGTACCCACCCACCAGCTTTAGTAGGAATTCCTCAACTCACCGTATCACTGTATGGCTCAAAATCCTGATAGAGGTTTAAATAATGTTATTCTGAACAACACATCCTAAAGAAAATAGTGTAACAAATACAACTGGTGAATTTCAGTTAAGCAGCAGCATCTGTGTTAAAGGATTTTTACACATTACTATCCCAAAATAACACTACTCAAGTAACATCAAACAAGTTTCAGAAAGTTAATCACTGCCCATTTCATAGCCTGTCAATGTAACAATTCCTTCTGGGCAGAGAATTTTTTTTCTGAAGAACTAAGCCATTGCTGTCCAAAGCTATCATCACCCTCAGGCTTTCCATTCCCTCCAAACCACAAAGCATTAGGCCTAATCCTTAATGTGAATGAGATGAAATTCAGATGCAGAACTTCAGGCTTCTTTTCAGCCCTGAAAGGATTCAGTTATTGTGTATTTCAGTGAGGCTATGAGAGCTTTTGCCTTTCTTAACCCAAGAGTGACAGAGGTTTGGAAACAGCAGCTGTTCCACAAGAGAGTCAAGACTTCACCACTGGTTTAGTGTAGCTGGTTCTTATGGCTCAACTTCACTTGGGGAAAGGGAATTCACAGAGGGGTCATTAGCAATTCTCCCCATCCCAGGTCATGTGCTCAAGGTAAAATTATCTTTCTTCTGAAAAAGAAATCGCATTTCTTTGGGCAAGGATCATGAACTTATATTGAGCGCTGTGTATAAAAAAAAATTCATTATTAAAAGTTTCACTGTGTATTTGGGTCTCTGCTGGAGACACTCAGCCATCTGCCCTGACATGCAGGACCCAGCCAGACTTTGCAGAAACTCAACAGTACATTGCATAAACTGGAAAGCAGGGCTTCAAACTGTCAGATGCCTTCTCCTGCTTTGAGGGCAGCTTTTTTCTTTTCCTCTGGGTCATTCTGTTCTGCCAGAGCTCATTGGGAAGATCCAGCATGGGAAAAGAGACTTCATGTCCCTTCACAGCAGAAGTGCTAAGTAGGGCTGTGACTCATTTTGGTGGCTCAGTTATGGTTTGTTCTTAAAAGTTCTGGCGTGGTCAGGATTTCCACAGCCCGTTCTGTTTATGGAGAACTTGTGTTTATTCTGCCAATCCCTTCTGCCTTTCCTAATTCCTTTTCTGACCTTAGTAGTGCCACTCAGGGTTGTCATGCAGTTCCCCAAGCCCTCCATCTGTGTGGACTTCAGGGCTGACATGAAGTCTCAGTCTCTTCACCCTCTTACACAGATATATGGAATGTCTTTGACTTCCATCAGTACATCCATAACTGCAATCTCGGGTCAAGCAAAGAACATACAAACACTCCCATTGGCCACTTTCAATCCAAAAAATGTTATTGTGGTTCTTATCAAAGATCAGCCAGTTCTGTATCATTTCTAATACAATTACTAACTTGGATTCTGCAACGTTATTGTCTTGACCACATAGGACAGGAGTGAGAAACTCACCTTTGAGACTGTCTTCCCTGCCAATCATTATGCTACTGAATTGAATCATGTAAACCACATGTTTTTTTTTCCAGAGAAAATACATTATATAAGAGAAACCCTTCTCTCTCCCCAGGAGAAACAGGGAAACAGGGTATAAAATAGAAAAAAAGTCTTTCCAATTTATCCACAATGATGTGATTTGCACTGTGATGGTACCAAGAGTTAACAGCGTGAGGAACTCACCCCTTCAAAGCCATCTCCCTCCTGTTGGCAGGAATGAGGAGGGAAGGGCCATGGAGAAAAACTCCTTGAGTCATATATGAGATTGGAGATCACCTAAGTGCAAGGTAAGAAAAATAGCAGCACCAGATTGGGGTAAACTACAGAAAATTAAAGGAATTAATAAGGTCAAGGTAGCTGTAGATATACCTGGTTTCCAGAGGGGAATTAAAGGGCACACTGTCAGGCATAAGTAGAGCCAAAGAGTAAAAAGACTTTTGTCTCAGTTAGAAAAAATCCCACCACAATCTAAAATGATGGATTTCAATTTGCACAAGTGACTGTCACATTTAAAAGGTTAATGGAAAGGGTCCTTTCTGCAAGTCTGTGTTGGAATGCTGATTGCACCTAGCTGATACCTTGATGCACATGAAAGCCCTTGAATACAGTGATCACAAATGCCCTGTGAGTGCTTTGGTATCAAAGCAAAGAGAGGAAAAAGTAGAAGTCTTGTTTCAGAAAAAGTTTTCTGCCAGTAAGAAGAAGTAATTCCAAATACAGGATCTTAACTTTGAAAAAAGTCAGAGATCTTCAAAACTATGGAAGTGTCACCTGGTTTTTTTGTTGTTGCTACATAGGCTGGGGTTGATGTGGAAAGAAAGACCCCCTCAAGCAAAACAGCTGAGAAAAACTATTGCCTGTGTAAAATCAGAGAGAAGCTGAACTGAGGAGTGAAACTGGTTGTGTGATGAAAGCAAGGAACTTTTGGTGTGCTCCAAAAAACCCCCAAATACTATTCAGAGTCATGTGTGAAAGGAATATTATGCAATACAATCTGCTTCTTCTTAGATTTATATAAAGAAATCGAGCTTTGCAAATAATTGTCTTAAATAAAGACTGGTTCTGTTTTGAGGATTTTTTTTTTTTAAAGTACCCTATCAGTTCCTGCTCATGAGAGCCACCAGAGAGCTCTGCCTCACTGTTCTCATGCAGGTAGAGAAGAGAGCACTGCTTCATTTTATATGAGGTTTGATAGACAGAGCTGTGTGTTTGGGAATGATAAGCACTTCCCATTTTCCTGTGGCTTCTTTCCAGGTGCAGCATTCTGGGGGAAGGTAATACCAGTTCTGCCAGCCCACTTTGAGATGTCTGACGTGCAGTTTCTTTAGCATTTCTGCTGCTTGAAGAAAGAGCACTTTCCACTTTGGCTAAAGGAGAGTTCTCTGCTTTCCCAGAGGACTTTGAAAGACCCAATCCATTTCAGCACAGAAGGCAAAGGATGTACTCCCCTTGACTTCTGTGAGTTGGGTCCAAGCCCAAACAAGGGCTGATGAATGAGCTGAATCAGCAGCAAGTGTTCTCTGCTGGTGTGATTGCCATCTTTTATAGAGAGTTGAATAGGAAAAGGGATTGTGTTTTTGTCCTCCTTTCACTGCCTTCTCTATGCCTGCTTGAGAAAGCTCAAGAACAGGACATGTTTCACCCCAAATCTGAGTTCTTTGTTTCATTGCCAATCACTGCCATAGAGCACCAGTCCCCTCTGCCTCCTTTTCTTCTGCATTGCAGGCCTCTGCAGATCATTAATTACCTGTTCAGAGTGCACTTGCTGTGCACGTGCAGTGTACCCTGCAAATATGTGTTCTGGCTGATAAAGAGTATTAAACAGATTTCCAGTCACATAGCACATGCCTGTTTTTCAGAAAACCCACCTACATTGTTCATTTATCCAACTTTTTTTATGCTAGCTAATAGGATTCTTTATGCTCTTGTTCTGAGGGCAAAGGGATTTGTTTTGTAGTCACTTCTCGTATATCTGATATGGAAAAAAAAACAAAGGAATGGCCAAGACATTTAAAAACACAAGTAAACTTTTTTGCTAAATATAAAAGAAGCATTTAATAATATATATACATTGGTGACAAAAAAAAAAAAAAAAAAACAAACCAAAACCTCAAGGCTTTTAAAATAAAATTCACAATATTCTCAAAAATGGCTTTTAAAATAAATTGCTATACACTGTTGTCCTTTCTCTTTTATTCAACAAAAAAAAAAAAGTTGTAGGTGATTTTAAAAAAAAGAGAACTGAGGAAAATGGCATTTTTTTCCCACACAGCTCTAAATGCCTCTGCACAATCAATGTCTTCCAGTCTGGGTTCTGGTGGGAAGTGGTTCCATCTCCATTTCCAGAGCATAATCTAATTTTGCTTCCTAAAACACATATTGTACCAACATCTGAATGGAGATGGAGATCATGAACTAGACTCCATGGTTGCAAATCCTGATCAGAGTCCCTCAGCAGTTCTAGTGGACAATGCATTCTCTGAAATTCTTTTGCTTTAGAAGAGTGGTTTGGGAGACAAGATTCACCTTTAGCTGAAAGACAGCAAGTGTTGGTGCAAGACCTGTCACAGTCACAGTCTAAATCTGGGCAGGTGGGGACAATTGCTTTGTCTACGTGGGCCTTTCTGCAGGTAGAGAACCTTTGGCAATTGAGATAGCACTTCTCAAACCTATGTCCTTTGGGAAATGAGATCAGACAGGAGTTCATTTAACAAATTCTGGTCAGCAAAGAGATTTTAAATTATCACCAGTCTGTTAGATGTATGTGTGTGTGTATTCTGAAATTTGATTGCCTTTTGACAGTCTGCTGAGTTGCCTTTGTTGGTCTTCCAGGGCACCCACTTTTTAAATTAATGTTACCTCTGAAAATGTGGCTGATCTTGTCTTATATTTCATTTTCTTGTATAAGATAATTAATTATTCACTGCTCTTTCTTCTAGATGTGTTCCCAGGCACTTGGCAATCTTATGAGTTTCTAACCTGGAGCTGTCTCTCCCTGACTCTGATAACTCATTGGGAATCAATGGAGTATTTTCCCCTTTGCTGGAGGTAAAGACACAGTTAGAGTGCATCTTTATTCTGTGTCACTGAGTCTTCCATCTGTTTTCCAGATCTCACCAGACATTTGATGACTGTGTTATGTCAATGTAACAACAAATTGTCATAGGGACTCAGCTGGCACTTGCATAAGCAGAGTCATTTGATTCTCCTCCCAGCTGCAAGATGACTCCAAGCCAACACAAGGCAGGCAATAGGAGTAGCAAGTACTGCCTGTTTTTTGTACTAGGCCAATGTCAAATCCCTATTAGCTCACTGTAAGATCAATTTAATTATCTGTTAGATATTTGGGGAGCAAGCTTGTGAGCAAGAATTAAGCACTTTGGGATATGTTTCATTTTTTTATTTTTCATTTTGAAATCCTAAATTATTAAAATTGCCATTTTTCCTTTAATTTTCCTTATTCTTCCTTTCCTCCTGAATTTTGTGAAATACCTGATAGTAAGGGTTGGGGTCTGGGAGAGAGCACTTTTTCTCCTGTTCTCTCATCTCCCAAATTATCAGTTCACACTTCTTGTTCAAACACAGGTGGGCATCTCTACTGTGTTGGTGTCACAACTGTAATTTCTGTGAGAATAGTTACCACTATAAGAAAGTGTGAAGCACATCCAGAAACCTGTTAGCTTTAGTAAAAATTGAAAGTCCAAAATGATGGCATGCTCTTGGTCTGCACTGTGTGGGCAGTGATGGATCCCAGCCCAAAAAGCCATCCAGCAGATTAACTCCTCTTGGAAAAATCCCTCCACCCTCACTGCTTCTTTCCAAAAAACCTGTGACAGAAAAACCACTTATTTTCAAGCAAAAGATTATGAGAAATAAAATAAAGTAAAATGACTGATGAGCAGTTTCTAACATGAAAAGCATCCTTTTAAATGCAAATTTATTCATAGAATGATAGACTACCAGATTGCAAGGGACCACAGAGATCATCTGGTCCATCCTTTCTTGGCAAAAGCATGGTCTGGACAAGATGGCCCAGTACCCTGTCCAGCTGAACCTCAGAAGTGTCCAACACTGCAAAATCCACCACTTACCTGGGGATTAATCCAGTGGCTGATTTTTCTCATCATGAAAAATTTTCCCCTTATGTCCAACCAGAATCCTCCCCAGGAGTAGTTTTACCCATTACTCCTCAGCCTTATCCATGTGATTCCTGATAGAAAGGGAGTTTCAATCTTGTTTTTAGCCCCTCTTTAAATGCTGGAACATGGTGATAAGGTCTCCCTTAAACCTTCTTTTCTTGAGGCTGAACAAACCCAGTTCTCTCAGCCTTTCCTCATATGGCAACTTCCCAGTCTTTTGATCATCCTTGTGAACCTCCTCTAGACCCTCTCCAGCCTGTCCACATTTTTTTTTTGTATAGCAGGGAGCAAAACAGAATGCAGTATTTTAGTTCATTCATCTTAGTAGATTAATTAGTTGTGATATTTTCTGTTAGAAAATAAATTGCTTTAAAAATATGGTATTGTCATTTTCAAACTTTTACAAATAGTGATCCATCAGGCATATTTGAGGAAGAATATTTATGATCAGGAAGAAAATGCTGCAAAGATGGCCAAGGATGATGGCCATAGCTGTCTGCCTGGTCAGGGGTGTCTTGAAACAGGAGAGAAAGAGGAGCCACCATGGACACAGAAGTACCAAAGTCAGCAGAGGCTCAAATAGGAAAGGAGAGAGAATTTGTTCATATCTCTCTGTATGAATAAGTGACAATTTTTACGTGGGTAGTCTAAGCTGTTGTTGTTCAACTTAGGTCCTAAACCAGCATATGTGATTCCATCCAGCATGGCAGCTTCTCTCCCAGGAATGTGGGAATGTGGGAATGTGGTGTGAGAAAGGATGTAAGTCACTTTTAGATACATCATCTGTAATTTGGGAAGATTAGAACAGTCACTGCTATTTGTCATGTGTTCACAGATCCCTTGGAAAGGCTGCAGCTTACACTTAAATATTTGGATGTCGATGACCTGGATGATTAAACATAGAAAAACATTAGAATTAATTAGTTACTGTATACATCCCCTCATATTGGCTGGTGTACTGTCTCCTGCTGGGGTTTCATAGCTTGGCAGTTAATCTCTTACTGCAGCAGAGTGTATTCAAAGAGATATTTGTTCTAAAGAGACCTCAGAATGAGAACAATTTACACAAATGTGCCACATTGCATAGTGATAATGGACCAGATTGAAGTCCTCACTGCTCAGTTTTTCACAGGACTCATGCAGTCAGTGATGGATTTCATGGCACAGCTCACATGAGAAATTGCTCAGCACTGTGAGTAAGGGATCTGCAATATGTCATTCTATTATTATTTATCTGATTGTAACCTTTGTTCACTTAATGTGCAGATTTACAGTACAGCATGAACACACTCACCTGAAAGTGGTACAGGTATGACACAAAGCAATGACATATGCTTTCTGTCCAGGAAAGTGTATGACCTAGAAAGAAGTTGTGTGATAACAAGGGGAAAAGAAGAAAAAAGAGGAAAAAAAGAGAAAGAGAGAAATGAGATAATTTAATCAAAATCAAAATCAAACACATAGGTAGGGTTAGGAGGAGGGCATGCAGTGCATTTTTCTGAATCTTATAATTCATAGCTATAAACTTGGAGAGATAGCTTAGGATATGTTTATATAACTTATTTCGTGTATCACATCTTATGATTACTAACTTTTGATAAAAATGGCACAAGTACCATTGGCCTGATCAACGTAATTTTAATTTTTTTTGTAAACTGTCCAAAATCCCTTTTATTTCTAGGGCTATTCTAGGACTTGGGTATTGATGGATGAATGGAAATTGATGCTGGCATATTTTAAAAATGTTTGCTTAGAAAGCTCAGAACTTTCTACATAAGAATTTTTGTCTTGTTTTTTTTGCATTTGCTGTTAACACAGAAATCAGCGGCAAATTTCAAGAAACTGTGCTAATTATTCTCTGTAGTAAGAACACTTTTTTCACTTGCCTCAAGCTTTGCTGCCATTCAGCTGCTAGGACTGGTAGTTCTAAATGATGTTTAAATGCTTCTGGGTAGCTTAAATGGCTTAGAAAAATTTTAAGCTGAAATAACTGTAAGGTTAAGAAAAAGACCAAGTTTGTAGTCTGTAAAGTAAAAAAAAAAATACTTCTTGTATTCTTGTATTCTGCAAATTACATGAAATTAGTTATGATGTTTGTTTTATGCTTTTTCCTCTGAAATTCCATCCAAATTTGGTTTGCTTTTAGGACTTTTTAAAAGTACAGTTTAGGTGTAATCTGTAGCTGATTTGAACTGCAGTTTACTGAGCAAAGATCAGCCCTGAGAGTTGAGGAGTGTGAAATGAGGACCATGAAATAGCTAAGCCACAAGGCTGCAAAAAAAAAGATAATTTAAAAAGAGAGGGGAGAAAGGGGAATCAGCAAGGAAAATTGAGTCTTCTAAGCGAGCACACTTCAATCAGGTGCATGGAAATGAACTGGGAATCATCATTTCTCTGCTGTCACAAATATCTGTGAAAAAAATTGTGAAGTGTCCTCTCCTCTCTCGTTCTGATTTAGACTGAGGATGACAACCTGAGATTGCTATCCATTATTCCATTAGCTGAAATTACTGCAATCTCCTTAGCAGAGCCAAAGGTTCGAAACCTTCTGTCGAGTCACGCCTCTGTCAGTACAGCTCTAGGTGATGGCAGCTGGGGGCCTGGCTTTTAAAGGCCAGGGAGTGAACTGAAAAGATGAACTTGAAATGACTTTGCTGAAGATAGAAAATGTGCATATGCTCTTGTTGGGAACTTCAGCACAAAAGTTTCTTTGAGCATCTTTCTTTTGGCACCTTCTCCGCCTACACGGAACTCCAGAGGCAGAGGTGTAGGCTGGAAGCAGCCAGCAGAACCCACAGTGCTCAGTTTGGGAGCAGCTGCTCAGTATTTTAATTATTTCTCTGCTGTTCAGTGCAGGAACAGACTTTTTTGATAGCCAGGTGCTTCTGTTCACTGAGTCCCTACCCCTGCCCCAGGACAGATGGATCACTGGAGTGGAGGGGCTGTGCTTGCTCCATTCAGAGAGCAGCTTGCACTCATTTACTGCATGGTGTTCAAACACTTTAGCACCACAATTGATTTCTCATGGATTTTTTTTTTCTTTTTCAAGTCATGGCCACTGTTGTAGCATCTGAGCACATTGCAAGCCATAACTATTTATTTTTACTGTGTGAAATCAAGAATTACTGTTTATTTCTGCATCCACAACATGGATTTCCAGAAAATGAAGCCATTTATATGCTGAAAGAACAGTTCCCATTGATTGCAGAAGCAGTGAGGACTGTTCAGCTTTCCTACAGATATGTATGTTAAATATCCATGAACAGAGACACACAGCTAGTGGCCACTTTTGAGACTCTCAGTGTAAAGGACAAACATTCCACCACATGATGTCATAAGAGCAGATGCTCCAGGGCAGTATTCCAATCTCATAATCCTGAAATGACTCTTACTCTGTCTGGAATCCCCTCTCTCCCTGATGTCCAACCTAAATCTCCTCTCCAGGTGTCAAAACCAAAACCTAAATACTCCTCACTGAAAGAGAAAATCCCAATGAGATATATGTGTCAGTTTTAGATTGCATTTCTCTATCATAGATAATAAATAAGGAGGTTTAGGGGTTGCCTTAATTAAGCATATTATTGTGCTTTAACACTAATCACTAATATTGTGCTTCTGGTCCAAATAATACTGGAGCACTTCAATTGCTTCTAAGTTTAATGACAGAGGGAAAAAGGTACATTACATACAATTGTTGATCACATGATTTCTATATTAATCTTTGAGTCTCCTAAAAACTGGAACTAATACTGGGAAATGCCCCATAAATTAAAACTGCAAAATGTCACAGCTTATTTAATCTTCCATGTTGAAAGGCAGAGTGAGTATTTAATTAGTTCTACATAAGTGGTGTTTGTTTAGAGAAAATCTTTAACCTTGATAAATTATTTAAGAAATTTCGTTAACCCTTTGACACGAATGGGGCAGCTGTCATGCTTAAAGTTACATTGAAAGGATTGCACACTTTGGAAGTATTTTCAGACACTTTCTGCAAGTTATACTTAAATAGGTTTTTCTATATTTAGGAAACCTCTAGATTTCTTTGGCACACTGCCCCAGAACTCTGAAAGATTTTCTGCTCAGAATGGTTCACTGGACCTAGTTATCTTCATGTACTGTTTTGTGCAGGCACTTTAGAGAATACCAGATTTGAAGTGTAGCTGTTCAGACAGCTGAGAAACATGATTCCTGATTACAGTACACATATTTTCAAACTTAAATAGGTTAGCAGTTATGTTTTGAATAATTTATCAGAAGAGAGATTTTCTCTGCACAAACAAGGTGTTGGAAAACACATATCACTGCTTCATTTTTCAGCCACATTATTCAGTTCTCCAAAAGAGTTAAACCCCCTTGTTCTTGTGTTAGGCAGTGTGGCTGTTGTTTATCAGCTTTTGCAGTTGGACAGTCCAGATACTGAACTTGGGGTCCAGCACAGGAGGGACATGACCTGTTGGAGTGAGGCCAGAGGAGGCCAGCAACATGGTTAGAAGGATGGAGCACCATTCCTATGGGAAAAGTCTAAAAGAATTGGAATTGCTTGGCCTGGAGAAGGAAAGGCTCTGGGGTAACCTAACTGCAGCCCTCCAGTACCTGAACGACAGCTACAAGAAAGATGCAGAAACTTTTTGCAAGGGCATGAAGTGACAGGATAAGGAGGGAACGACTTCAAACTGAAAAAGAGTAGGTTTAGATTAGATATGAGGAAGAAATTCTTTACTATGAGGGTGCTGAGGCCCTGGCACAGGCTGCCCAAAGAAGCTGTGGATGCCCCATCTCTGGAAGTGTTCCAGGCCAGGTTGGATGGGGCTTTGAGCAATCTGGTCTGGTGGAAAGTGTCCCTGCCCATGGCAGGGGATTGGAACTGGAGGATCTTTAAGGTCCCTTCCAACCCAAACCATTCTGTCCTACTATGATATCTTTGAATTCCCATGTGGAACTTTTGGACAGAGATTGGTTAAATCTTGTGTCTAAGTTTCCTGTCCTTCACTCAGTTTTCCAGTAAGTGATCCACAATTTGGTGGAGGGTATTTTTTCAGATAAAAATTTACAACTGGAGAATTTGTGAAACATATTGACTTCCTATCAAAATACAACTGCATTTCTTCTCTCACTGAGGAAAATTAAATTACAGAATTGATGTTCCAGGAAGTCTACTTTTTGGGTAAATAGGAGTCCTAAAGTCTTAGGGTCTGAGTGAAATTCAGAGCTGGATATTCATCTAGGGCAAACTTTGCATTCGTTTTCAGTATGTGACGATTAGGCACACAAGGTTTTTTAGACTTAATTAATCATCTGGCTGTGGAGTTTTAATCTATATTTCAAGATGATACAAACCAAAAAGGCTCATGGTAAAAATGTAAATGTAGCAGCAGACCCTGAAGCACTGCATAATCATGAATCAGGCTAACTTGCAAAGAATCTATAATTCATATTGTAGGTGATCATCATTCATTATGGTTTTTCTAAGAGATTTACTGTATACTTCAGGGTTTGTCAGCACTTATATATTATAAACATCACTTATGAGGGCTTGCTAATTATTTCCAAAGGCATCAGATCAAAAACCTAGCAGCAGATCTCCTTAAAGACAACTAATGTGCTGGTTGATTACCTGGTCCCCAGCTGGCAGTGAAAGCATCACATATTTAAAGTTGAGATGTATTTGTATATGCATTCTCTGTGTGTCATTTTCACAAAATCAGCTGCTCATTTACAATTGTGTAAGCTCAGAGTGATTTCAGTCAAGGCACTGTAATGGTATTTTTGTGAAATTATTCTTTGTACAGTCAAGTAAATTGCTCTCTTTTTTTTTTTTTTTTGATGCCTTTACTATTTGAGCAAAATACTTTCTATTTTTCACAAGGAAAGAAGACTTTATCCACAAAGTTTGTGTTAGACAAGCAAAAGAAGACACAGGACCAATGTTCAGGGTAAGGTTTGAATTTATGTTTTAACAGAAAACCCAAGAAAGCCATGAAATCTGAATTCTGCACCTGGTTTCTGGGGTATTCCAAATCTAGGTCGAAGTACTCCATCTCTAGCCTGATTCAAGTGATTTCAGGAGCATCCTGTTATGTTAAAGCTAATGTCAGCCTTCTGTGCATGAATTTTGTGCACTGGCTTTGCAATCATCTGTGGGCAGCACAGGGGGGTCACCTCTGTGCTTGTTCTGACTGCACAGACACAATCTTCCTGAAACAATTGCAATTTCTCACTACTGCAAGCACTTAGCACAGCCCCATTGAAATCAAGGTAATAACTTGCAGTGTGGCACATTCTATTTAAAGAATATACACTGGGACAACATCTGTGATTGATTACAGTCTGAATCTGGGGGGAAAAAAGAGAACCTTTCAAAATAGCAAAAAAGTTCCCAGGGTGTGGAAATTATAATGCTTATAGACTTAACTGGAACAAAGGCCATTAGCTTGAAAGCAATTTTGAAATAGGTGTTCTACCCAGCCACAATAATTAAGGTAATAATGACACATCTGTTCAAAATAAGTTCAAAATGCTTTACCCACACCAAGTAGAATTGATCACTGCTTGTTTTTCTTTTGCAGATGTGCAAGGTCAGAAATAATTATAGGAGCCTAATCCAAAGCTCATGTTTCTCTATTGATCTGATCTATAATTATTTTCTGTACCTTTTTTCATCACTGTGTATTAGCTAAATACTGTTGTATTTTAAGCTGAACTGAATAACAGGGCATAATGACAGCTGATGGTCTTGAGACTGACAAGGGTTCTGAGAGCAGGGAGGAAAAGGAAGGGATGAAGGCCTTAGGATCTTTTGTTAACTGCTGGCACTGGGAGAACAGGTCTGAGAGAGGGGAAAGGGTCAGCTTAAATTCAGTCCTTCAAAGAGAGATGTCTGGGCACTGAAGGAGACCAACACAGGCAGATGGACAGATAAAAAGATGGGTGCAGGATGTCTTCTTCCCATCTGTCCATTCTTGTGTGTAGTGCTCCCTATAAGGAAAGTGTTCACCTCTGTTGTACAAATATTACACACATCTTTTGTGTAGCTTCAATTAGAGTGATTATATCTGGGGGCATTTTTCCTCCCAGGAAAATGCTATACCTCATACCTAAGCACAATTTCAGCCAAATTTTAGTACTACTTCAAATCACTTTTTTTTTTTTTTTATTCCCTGTCTTCTTGCTTTTTCTGGACTTCTCAGTGCAGAGAGAAGAAATCATTGTAATGCACATGTGTATATACATGTATTTATATGAATATGCATACATATTTAAGATCGCAAATAATGGAAGCAAATTTCATTTTAAGTGAAAAAGCTGATTAGACTGCCTAAAGACTGGAGAATTATAATGAAAAAAATTGACAGTTTGAAACAGAAACTCTGTGTATTACTTTCCTATGGATTGCAGGAAAATCACACTTTCTGAGATGAATCTTGGGGACAAGGTGGGAGGGGGAATTGCCAATGAGCCCCAGTTGTCAGGATTCAGTAATCAGCTGTAATGGTGCTCTGAAAATTCACCTAGCAAAAGTTATCTTGAGCAATCTCAGAAACTCCTTCTTTTCCTATTGCACTTCCTTGCTGACAGGGAGAGGAATAGTTTTGTGCAGTGTCCCAGTTATTGGACATGTCTGACGGTAAGATGCAGTTTCCAGTGTCTTATGGCTTTGTTGGATGTTACCCATTGGGACTAAAAGTTTTGCATGTTTTGTTCCCACAAAAAAAAGATCCAGCTTGGTGGAACTTGCAGCTCTGCCTAATTTTAGGCCCTCACCACCACTGCTTGCAAAGTGATGCAAGGCTTGCATGGTGTTTCCTAAAGGAAAATGTCTTCTATCAGCAAAGCAGGATCCTCATCTCTGCCTGGCAGAAGATAGCAGCTGTCAGTTGTTACTCTTGGTCAAAGGCATGTCAATAGCAGAAATAATTTAAACTGTTATCAGGTGTAAAATAGTTTCTTATTGACAATCACAATCATATTTCCCTCATTACAGAGGCGTTTAGTAAGATGTAACCCTAAAAGCAGGCCCACACTGATTAGCACTGCAGGGAGCTCTTCACCCTGTGGCAGGGAATTTGCTGCTTGTGCTGAGCACAAGAAGTAAGGACATTGTCCAACTCCAGGAAGGGTCACCCATTGCCATGCAGAGAAACCTGGACAGCTGCTAAGTGAAGATTTTCTGAAACACAAAGGAGTAGTAGTCAAAACTTTTGTGTGAGTTGACCTGTGAGCTGAGAACCAGATGAAGGGCCACTGGAGTCAAAAAATAGCACAGGGATAAGGTCTGCTCTGGCAAGAGGTATCTTATTGCCACCAGGAAACAATCCTAGTCTTACTTTCAGTTCCTGCCCTAGCTCTGTGTGGTGTGCTGGTTTTGGCTGGGTTCTTCCCAGTGTGGGGCTGTATTGTGGATTTGTGCTGAACACAGGGCTGATAATACAAAGATGTTTTTGTTACTGATGAGCAGGGCTTACACAGACCCAAGGACTTTTCTGGTTTTTGTACTGCCCTGCTGGTGAGGAAATTGGGGGTGCTTGGGAGGAGACACAGACAGGATAGGTGACCCCAGCTGACCAAAGGGATATCCCAGTCCATGAGACATCATGTGCAGTGTATAAAGCAGAGGGAAGAAGGAAGAAGGGAGGACATTTGGAGAGGTGTTTGTCTTCCCAAGCCACCATCAGTGTGATGGGGCCCTGCTCTCCTGGAGGTGGCTGAGTGCCTGCCTGCCCATGGGAAGCAGTGAATTAATTCCTTGTTGTGCTTTGCTCAGAGCTGCACTGTGTCAGCAGATTTGTCTGGGTGCTTTGGCTACATAAAATTGTTGGCTAACATCAGGTTTCCAGGATGCAGGAGCCCCAGCTGGATGCAGAGGTTGTCTGTGTTGTAGAGGATCTGGAGATTTCCTGTGGCCTTTGGGGTGGGGAAAACCCCCAAGCCAGAGTACTTGAGGGAGTCCCCACACAACCCCTGTGTGTGGTCAGGAAAGGTGGTCTGGAGTGTGACAGGAGAGTTCAATAATGTGACTGTGGGAACCTCCCGAAAATGGGGCAGCTCCCAGCAGTGAGCAGTGCTGAAACACCTGCGAGTTAAAAAATTTCTCTGTCAGGAACAGTTTGAATTGTGTGGCCTTGGGGTTTATTTATGGCACATTTTGTACTACAGAAGCTGTACAAACTCAAAGCTTGTTAATTAAATAATGCCACTCCTATTGAGTAAATGAGACTGGTGATTGCAAAGTAAGTTTTCTGCAAGATGCCTGAGTAAGGCTATGTCATAAAGCATGTATTTGAACTGCCAAAATGCATTTTTCAGGCCAGCTTTTAGGTTTTTAGTGTCTGACTTAAGCTACTGAATAATATTGATTTTAGCACATATATTTATGCATTTAGCCTTTTGAATTGAGCTGAGATTTTGGTCATCCTTGCTGCAAAACACAAGTTTCTTGGGAATAACTGTCAAAAATAGCTATTCTCAGTAATCACTTTTAAGAGTTTTATCAGGAATTTGCTCAGTGCCTTGCTGCAGAGTGACTTAGACACTTAAGATCTGACCAGAATATTAATTTGGACTTGAATATCAAAGCACAGAAAGGACAATACATTCAGATTACTTAGGGCTCTTTTTTTTGTATTTCCATAGCTGTAGAAATGCTGGGGGTTTTTTGTGCCAGTTGTAAGAACAGACTCTTGGCTCCTCCATCTGGTTACTAACTACTATAGTGAAGTGGCTTACAAAAGGCTGCTCAAAAGGCAAAATGTACTGTTGGGCAGGGTTTTGTGTGTTTTCTTTCATTTTTTTCCACCCTGATTGTCTTTATATTTGACACAGAGCTGTGTCTGATATATTTCATACATTTTCATAAGGAATATACTTTGAAATAATGTAATTAGCTGACTCTTTCTATATATAAATATCATCCTGCCAGGCTGACCTATCATTCAGGAAATACTCAGGTTTTATTCAAAACCATATCAAGAGGAGATGCACTAATTTTCGAAGACTTAGTAATGAAAGCAGTGGGAGAAGCTGACACTGTTTATTATCTTGTGAAGATATTCAAAACCATCTTATATAACCATAAACCAGCCCTCCCAAGAGCACTCTTGAGAGATTAATATGGATGTTATGGTGCCTCAGGATAATAATATGCATTTTCAGTAACCGTCTTTGGAAGACTTCCTGTTAACAAGAAAGGCAATTTTTAAATTTTTTTTTTTTACTTCATGTTTAAATAATATGAGAGGCATGAATACAGACTGGCATAAATAAAGAATGCTCATATTTAGGCCATTACTATGCAACTGAATGCCCATGTGGTCCTGGACCCCCTTAAGAAGAAAGTCTGCAGGCTATTCTCCAATCCACCCTCATCCTTTGTCTTTGTCTGTGATTTTTGTAGGTTTATCAAATCTCTTGGGTCTTATTACTCAACATGCAGGTGCAAACATGCAGTAAACATTCCAGCTGCATATACTTAATCATAACTTACAGTGCTAGACAACTGCCTTGCAAAAAAAACCAAAAAACAAAAACCTAACTGAAAACACTCCCCCTACTCCCAAAAAAAGGGTTCATAAAATTTTCCACAATTTGTGAAAACAATCTAATAAAGACTTGAAGGACAGGTTATTAATATTCTGTGCTTAGCCATTTCATTGTATGAGGTGTTTAATAAGCTTCAGTATATAATAAAAACTTGCAAGTTCAGAGGTAGTGGTGAAATGTGCTGTCTGCAAAACTACAGGAAAAATCATAATTACATTTAAATAGTTTGGAATGACAGCTTTTCTGTCCTAGAAATAAGATCAGTGAGATCTATGCCAAAGGTCCTGCAGTAACAGAGTCATAATGGTCTTCCAGTGCTCCCCAAGTGCTAAAGCAGGACACAGTGATCCAGGGTAGAGGCTTTGTATAAAGCCATTGTGGTCTGAGACTTTCCAGGAGCTGGCTGCCTCCATGCACCCCAAAGTTTGTTGTCTCTGGGCAGCAGGTTTCATCCTGTGCTCCTGACAAGGAGAAGAGAAAGTGCTGCTGTGGCTCCAAACCAAAATGTCCAGGCTGAAAGGCTGAAAGGTTGATAGGCTGCTGTCTGCTGGCTTCCATCAGGGCCAGAGCTCTGACAGTGGCACACAAGTGCTGCAGGTGCCTGATGGCAGCACAGGTCTTTGCTCCTTTTCATGGAGCCTGAGCTGGCTACTGAACTCATTCCCCACAAAACTGGAGATTAATGTGTAAAGTGTGGTGGCAGAACACATATTGTAACATATTGACATGACCTGTCACCAGCTGATATTAAAAAAATCTTAATAAAAGGTGTTATTCAGCTTTATCTGTAAAAAATTCAGGCTTTATTAAAAAAAAAAAAAGTAGTGCTATGGCAGATGGTACCTCTCATATTTTAGGATCACATAATTTATTAATAATTTGTTAACTATATGGCTGAGAGTCTGCTGTTGCTGTTTTATTGCAGAATAAGTTCTAGTGGATTTACATATACACTTTGAATTATTTTGTTCTCAAAATTGACTTTCTGGATGCATATAGTTTTAACCTAGACAGTTCAATTTTCATCGTGTTTTTTAGGAGGTGGGGTGAAGCACAAATCAGGCCGTTAAACCAAGGAAGTTCATGAAGAATGTAGCTCATGAAAGAATCATTGGACTGGAAATAAAGACTTTTTCAGTGTTTAAGAAAACAGAGTTTTCCACATATGTTTTCCATTTTTCTTTTATTTTCTTTTTTTTTTCCCTCCTAAGGAGAGAATATGATAGAAAGAGCCTGAGCTCAAATACTGGACCTGCTATCACCAGGGAAGGATTTTGTCAGACATTGCAGCTGTTTGCTCTCTTTTTGGCAGGCCAGGTGATGTGTGAGGGTGGGATACTCAATAATGTTGCACACACTGAGAACCTGACAAGGAGCAGGCTGCCTGGTGGGTTCTCAGACCCAGCAGCTGTGTGTTGGACACACTTCATGTCCTTTTCTAACAAGCACAACTGCTGTGCTTCTTCAAGCAGCTGTGCCAAGAAGCCTTTTAGCATATGCAAGCAGCACCCTTATTTTTATTCATGCCCAAATCAAGCTCCTGCTAACAGTAATTTTTTTAATACTAACTGTGGCAGACCATGGTCTTAGTTTCTAGTTCTTTGGGCATACTTTGTGAATAAATAGTCATTTACCACTTCAATGTATCTTTGGATAAACTCTCATAAACCACCTCTCATCCCCATTTTATAAGTGGTCTTTCCTCCTCATTGGAACTCTCTACTTCACTTTGTGCTTTCAGTCAACCTTTTTTGGTTTTGGACTTATTTTCACCTAGAGGAGCTGATTGCAGACAGTTCTTTTTTTTTTTAAATTAATATTAATGTACAAAAATAATGTAAGGGAATCTGGCCCATGGCAGATGCCCCATAGTGTTTAAACAGAAGTTTTTTGATAAAGGAGAGTACAATTTATCTCAAAAGTTTTATCTAGGTGTCTGGTCGGAGACACAGTTTTTAGGAGTGCTTTTTTGGGGGGAATCTGCCTGACATTTTATTCAGCTTGTGCCTTTTTTCTCTTTTCTTCTCCCCTTTGCTATTTCTGGAATACACCCACAACTCCACCTCCCACTGACTGGCCCCAGCATTTGAGTTCACTGGCCTGATCTGTGTTGTGTGCTGTTCCTCACATTCCACTTAACCATATAAATAAATCAGTACATGGGGTTGAGAGTT
The DNA here is from genome assembly GCA_013398075.1 of Notiomystis cincta. NCBI lineage: Eukaryota > Metazoa > Chordata > Aves > Passeriformes > Notiomystidae > Notiomystis > Notiomystis cincta. The sequence continues at coordinate 50,370 of VZRX01009196.1, read as the reverse complement.
TTTTGCTATCAAGTGCAGCATCAACTAAGCAAATCATTGAAGAAATATTCACCCTTAGAAAAATGACATATATGAACAAACAATGTCAAAACACCATAATAGGATTTCTAACATCATTATGTTTTATACTTAAATAATGCAATGAAATGACATATGAAAAAAAAACACAAAATCCCTACCTCCCCTCCAGCCCCCAATTCCCTTCCTCTCAAGTCCAAAAATTCTTTGAGATTTCTTTACTACCCAACCTAGGAAAATAATGTCTTCTTTAACACCTCTTCTTCTTTTTTTCCTGTTTATATTTCCTTTTCACTTCCTTTGAGAGTGGAATTCAGAGGAATCCATGTATTTTTATAATTTTTCCCTGCTGAAGGTGATGTTTTTCCTGTTTGTTCTAAAGTCCAGATGGGAGAATTGATTCTTAATAATCATCCTACTCAAGTTAGTATATGTTAGCACCTTATTGGAATGGATGATGAATAAGCAGAAAAAAATATTCAATTTTAATGCATATTATCATCTTAATATTGAGTTTATAGAAATAAGATATAGACCTAAAATATTTTGTAGTCAAAGTAGAAAATAACTATATAGAAAGATCTGAATATATACAAGTGATCTGAAATATTTTGTACTGATACTGACATATTTGATCACTGAATCAGTGAAATTACACTTAGTGTAATTTTGACATTAGTTTCCAGTATTTTCCTGTGTTTTTATTTTCTGTAATTGAAATATTAAACTACTTAATTTATATTTAATGTTTTAGAGCTACAGTTTGAAGTTCAAAGTCTTTATGTATGTCCCCTCTATAATATTAATAAGTGAACTGGCTTTGGAGAATTTTGCACCGTAATCTTAAAATAATTTTGTGAGTTCTTTGTGGAAAATTCATTATTTAGAAATTATATATCCCTGGTGTTTCCATGGAAACACTTTCACCTTATGCTAATGAAATACAAATTATAGGGAAAAAAATGTTTAATAGACAAGTATTAGGAAAATATTTTTTTGCAGATTGGAAAATTTTTAAAGTAGATAAACTTCCAGTCTCCCAAAACAGCTGTCAGTCCAGATCCAGAAATGGGTCAGGTTCATCCTGCTCAATGCTGGATTCCAGAAGCTGGATGGGTTACCATGAGGGTAAACCAAATATGCTGTTTACGGGCAATGATGTCTCAAAAGGTTTTTTATTTAATCTGTGTCTCGGTATCTGGGCTCAGCAAGCACTCTGTCTATGCATGTTTCCTACTTCAAATGATGTGGTTTGGGTTTTTTGCCCTATATGACAGAATGCAAAGAGCATTTATCCACTGTGATAATTTTATTCTTCCCAGGGCTGTGGAGTAGGAGGCAAAAGCTGGGAGGACTACCCTTGTAATAAAGAGATGTTGGGTTTATTCCTGGTTTTACCACAGCAATAAAGCTCCCATCCATTTTCTTGCAATGGATGACAAAATTCCTTCTGCCATTTGTGTCCACTGCACCCCCTCCTTTGGGATCTCTGGGTCCCTTTGGTCTGGACCCACTGAAGGGAGAGCATGGGGTGGCTCTGAAATGGGCTGCCTGGTGTGCAGCCAGAGGGAGCAGAAAGAGCAATATCCCCTGTTCTTTGTGCACTGCAGTGAATGGAGCCCAGGATGTCTCCAGCTGCTGCTTGGGGACCGTGCTGTGGGTCTGGTGTTGGGGGACTCTGCCCCAAGGGAGGGCAGGTGAGATCCAGCTCTGCTGGGCATAGACGTTGCCCCAGGCAGTCCTGGATAAGGAGACAGTCCTGTCACAAATATTTGCAGCTCAATGGCCCAAGTGCCCTAAAAAACTTTTCCCAAAATGTTCTTGGTCCTGATAGCAAGTGGAGGGGATAGAGGGCTGTTGATGGCACTTTTTTGAATTGGTGATTGACTTTTGTTGTTTGGTTGGTTGCTTTTTTTTTTTTTTTTTATTAACGAGATCTTCTGTGGATGGTACAGAAAGAAAAAGTTTCATTTAAAAAGTGTTTTTATTTTGGCAAATCCTTCCTCTTGCCACAACACAAAAACCCCACACTGATCAGAAAATATCAAAGAATGTTGTTTTCTTAATCCGTTTTTGGAGACATGCTGTCTCTGACTCTCTAATTAGAGCAGGAATTTACTCAGACTTTATTAGCCCTACTTTTGTTCATATGACTGGTGTGATCAGGCTTCAGCCCTTTGCAGTCACATAGGTAAGAAGCAAATATGATCTGTATCTGATTTAACTATTGCTAAATTACACTGTTCTTTTTGGTTACAAAAGGGAAGGAAAAAAGAATTTTGCCCTGAAATTATGAAAAAACAGCCATTGGTAGCCTCAGAGGGTTGCCTCTCTTGATAACTGTATTGAGTCAGAAATTTTCTGCCAATTCAGCCTCCTGCTGCCACCCACAGCCAGCTGTGTTTAGGAGTTCTTCAGCTGACAATAGTCAGAAAAGAGGTGAAGGATCTTTTTTTGTGTTAGGAACACAAAGTCTGGAGAAAAATCAAAGTGGTAATGGATTCAGAAGAAATACTCAAATTTAAAAAAAAAATATAGAAACTCAACAAAGCATTGGTTTATGGTGTCTGGGTTTTTTCCAGGTTTAGAGTAGCAGCAGCAGCAGTTGTATTTCTCCTGATCTTCTCTGTGTGCTGCAGTTTTTTTGCAGAGAATTTAGGCTGAGGGTTTCAATCACTGGAAGTAGAGTCTAGTGATTGCTTGGGGTCTTGGATAAAGCAGCTGCTGAAAGCAAAATGTTCCTGGTCCTGTGTGTGTTCATTGATCTGTCTGGGCCACCAGCGAGGCCTTTCAGGCCCATTCCAGGCTGAAATGGAGCTGTGATGAAGTGCTGCACATTCGAGGACAAGCTGCTGTCCCTGAAGTGCCTTTTGTGGGGATCTAAAGAGATGGATTAAATTGAAATGGATGTATGTATATATTTACAACAATGGTACATTACAGCAAATGACTGGGGACACACTGTACCCCAAAAGTACTTGATGGGTCACAGGGCTGGAGCTACCTTGTGTGTAGAGTAGGATCCTTTTACACTGGTGGAAAAGGGGAAGTGTTCATCTTCACAATTGCAAAAGTTTTTCTCTCCTCTTGTAACATAACATTAAATGTTTATTCTGAATCCATCAGAATTAAAACTTGCACAGGTCAGTCTGCCCTGACCTCATCTCAGGGAAGGGAGGGCAGAGCTCCACATGGGCTGCACCCTGGTCTGTTTGTGACAAAACTGGCATTTCATGGGCAGTTAACAGCTGTCTCCATGGCCCAGGTGTCTGTTATGAAGCCTGGTGGGACTGAGGAATGCAAGGAGAAAATAAAAGCAGAAGAGTGTTTCAGCAGCTTGTCCAAGACAAACACATTGTGTCAGAACACGGTTCAGCAGCATTCCCAGATTTCAACCCAGTGGCCTGCTCAGTTTTCCTCCTCCACTGTGGTCCATAAACTGGAGTCTCAGTCTCAGTCTTGTAAGTGCCATGTTCTTTCTCTACTCATGGGTATGTATGTTCAGAATGACACAACAAGGTCATTCATAGTGGGAATTTACTCCAAATACTGACTAGATTTGTTCATGTGTCAAAGGACAGGGGCCAGAGATGGCAAGGAATACCTTGGCAGAGCACATCAATATAATTTTAACAGGAATGTGTCTCACTTGACCATATTAAACTACTCAATATGATATTCTGCTTTGACCTATGGCTTTCCCCCATTAGAACTTTAATTGATTGGCTGGCTAATTGCAGACATTTCAACCTGTGGCAAAGAGGAAGGGTTATAGACATCCCCTCTTGGCCTGAGAATGCTTAGTGTGATGAGAATGCATGGGCTGTACAGTTACCATATTAACTGAAACACAGCAATGTGCTTGTACAAAGCTGGGATGGCAGAATCTTTGAGGTGGCTGGTTGTTTGACACATAGCTTCCTGCAAAGGCAACGTGCCTCCATTCATTGATATAGTGAGGTTTGGTTCAGTGGTTTGGGGGCTTTTTTGAAAAGGTATTTTTTGGTCTGTTTGAGGTTTTTGTTTCTTTGTATGTTTCTGTTTTGTTTTGGTACCCGACTTGATTTGTGAGGGATCTATCAAGATCACCTAATGCAACCTCCTCCATCGAATAATGAGATCTTGCATATTATTTATGGTCAAAAATGTATTCAGAAAATGTATGTACCTGCATGGGTGGAGTGCTTGTATGTGATTTGGATTTGAATCTGTGATGCTGCCTGGTCTTCATAAGTCCATTTTTTAATGGATGTCCTCAGCATATCTTCTATCAGTGTAATTCACTGTTTCTTCTGTAGGGTACATATGGATGTGTACTGTCTAGTCAGGCTGTCAGGTTTGAAGGATTTACTAAAGTTGTGCTAGGACAGGTTTATATTGGATCTTAGGAAAACATTTTCACTGAAATGGTTGTAAAGCATTGGAGGAGGCTGCCCATGGAGGTAAGGGATTGAGTCACCATCCCTAGAGGCATTTGAAAGAGATGCAGATCTGGCACTCAGACCATGGTTTAGTGGTGGACTTGGCAGTGCTGGGTTAACAGTTGGACTTGATGATCCTAGAGATATTTTCCAACCTAAATGATTCAATAATTCTGATATACTAATTAGTGAAAACTGAAAGTGCAAAAAATCTGTTGACCTAAGAAGCATTTGGAAAAGAGGAAGAGTGACAAATTTCTAAAGAAAGTCAGTCATGGGCACGGAGAGGGACACAAAAATGATCCAAGGGCAGGGACACAACAATGATCCAAGGGCTGAGTTAAGCAGTTGTGGGTTTTGGTGATTATGTGCACCAGCTCCCAGTGTTGATCCTTTAGAAGTCTGTATGTCATCTGATCTGTCTCTGTGCTTAAATGTTTGGAGGAAGAATTACCACTGGCTTGTCATTAGGAGGTAAGGCCAGAGAGGAATTTTAAAAGGGTGTCATTAGATTTCAGAAGCCCACATTGGCACATCATTCCAACCTCCACAACCTGGAAATACCTTGGGCTATAATTTGGTTCCAGGGGACATGGGAGTTAAATAAACATTCACTCACACCTTTTCTGCCTGTCAGTGTACACCCTAGTCTTCATGACATTTGGGGTTATAATTTCCCTCAGCTCCAGCTACTCACCTGTCCAAATGAAGAATTAATGTGACATGAACACAACAGAACTGTGCATGAAAAAATGTCCCTCAAGTACTAATTTATTGGCGCTACACAGTTTCTAGTCATGTACAGAGCCTAAACTAATTTATTCTGCCTGCTTTTTTATATCTAGCATTTCATGACAAAGACCACACTTTATTGCCAGCATTGTAATACAAGAATTAATAAATATGCAAAGTGATCTGCTATTGCTCAGAGTCATGAGTAATGAACATCTTGTATATCACACTGTGATGGCTGTTCTTGTTTATCTGTCTTTGGCTGCTGTACTACTGAGATTATTTTCTGTTATCCTTGCTTTGTAATTTATATTTTTGCTTTCTTTTAGGAGTTGTTTCCTGTAAGAACTGCTGTGAATGTCTCTCCATCTTAATATGAGTTACAGTGCATTAAATCTCCTCATTAGTTTAAGATGTTTTGCATAGATGCTTGGTAACAAACTATATCTCATGTATTAGAGAAGAGCAAGATTTTGGATATGGAACAGCATGTTCAAAGCTGGACAGAAATAAAAACCTGACAAGAGATGGCTGAAGGTTGACTTGAGAAGCATCAAGATTTTTCCCCAACTATTTTTCTAGGTTCTGTCCAGTTGTAATCAGGTGAAAAAATATCTGTTACTTCTTGAGCTGATTCTTACAAAAACTAGTAAATAATAAACACCTCTTCAAAGCACAATTTTGACTGTTCTCCATGGGATCTTTGATTGATCCTGAAAGCCTGATTTTCAGAGCAGAAAGTCTCTTACTAATAAAGATTCTTTTTATACAGCACAAAGGTATTTTCTCAACATAATTTGAATTTCTTTACAACCCTACTTGAATAATTTTTCCAGGATGTATCAGAGGCTGCATAGTGTTCTCAAGTACTTTGTCAGGTTTTTTTTTTTCTCTTAACTGACGAAATAATATTTAGAGTGAAGCCTTGAGATCATGCAGACTGTTCAGTCTGTGTAGTCTGTGTTGTCCAGGGACTGACTTCAAACAAGAAATTTTCAGTTTCAATTTAATTGTCATGTGTATAATCTCCTTTTTTCTGGAACTTTTTATATTTTCTTACTCCTTTCCACTATTGCTATGTATCTGAAAGCTCTCTTTGGTGTGATGATTCTTTAAATGCTTGGTAAATTCAGTAAACAGAAAATCTGTGCATAATTTCTTCATTTTTTAAAGTCTCTAAGACACTTAAAAAGAGATCCTTTTATTTACCACTACAATTGTGCAAAGTGAAAGATAATATTGGCTTTGCAGGAAACAGTAGGGTTACTCAGGTATATGTAAAATCCTCCTCACCTTAGAAACTGAATTGGGCCAGTGAAATATTATCTCTGACAGGATTCTTTTATGACTGCAGGCTGCTGGAGCCTTTGGGTACTGGGAAATTAATATCTGGACTCCAGCAGGGGAGGCAGGACTTGGGAGTGACTGGCTGTGAGGGGAGGGAGCACACAAGAAGGTGGCCTGAGGAGGAATTCTTGTATTATATTAAATTTCCTTTTTTTTTTAAATTTTACATAACAGAATTGGATGCCAGGAACAGGAATTTTGCCTGAAGGTCTCAACATCTTTACTAACCAGTTGAGGTTTATCCAGTTTTCATCTGCATGGATAATGTCATCTTTAATAGTCAGGAATTTAAGCCTTACCTCTGGAGGAGGTTTGATGCCAAAATTCCTGGAGGATGGTGGGGTGGGAAGAAGGCAGTGTAAGGACACTTAACAGTGAGTGGTGGCCTCAGTTAGAGGGTGCCCAGCCTTGGATGAGCTGTGCTGCTGGCAGGAGAGCTGCAAGTGGAGGTGCCTGCTCAGCCAGAGCTAAAATATTTGAGCTTTTCCTCTCTGAAGCTCTGTGTTCTCAGACCTGCACTGGCAGAAGGAGGGGCAGTGGTGCCTCCACAGCCAGGGACATGGCATGGACAGGAAAAGGTGGGCTCACCTCTCCCCAGCTGCCCCCTGCTCCTTCCACACCGAGACCTCTGCCACCTCGGCAGAGGCTCCAGGCAAGAAGAGAAATTCTTTTTGGTATTGGTGGGGAAAAAGCCCCAGATCTGGAATGGGAAACCAGAGGCTGTGGAAACTCCATCCTTGGAGAGATTCAAATGCACCTTGATGCAGCCATGAGCAGCCTGATTTAACCTTGATGGTGGCCTGCTATCAGCAAATGCTGGATCAGAGAGCTGCCGGACACCCCTTCCAGCTTCTGTTATTTAGTGGCTTTGTGACTTGGTCATTTCTGACTGCCAGTGGCTGGTCTGTCACTGATTCCCTGCCTAAGGCTTTCTTTCAGAGGAAAAAGATTTTTGAATATGCTCCAGTCAGATGTCCGGCTCTTCCTAAGAAAAATGCCAGTATTTGGTCACTTTCCACAGTGCTGCTTTTCTTTGTTTGCATATTTTTGTCTATGGAGAATCTTTGAAATTCTCTTTGGGTGTTTTACTCTTTTGTCCAGCATACAGGATCTCTATAGTTCTGCTCAAGATATCTGTTGCTGACTGCTGGGTTAAACCACTTTGTTCTATTGACCAATTTCCTGGGATAATCCTGTTGAAGGACAGGAAGGATTGCTGACATTGTTGAGTCTTTCATCACCTGCCACAAGGTGGATGGGGCTGCATGGACTGGTTCAAAACCTTCCATAAGTAGAAGATAAGTGTCTGTAGGAATGCAAAAAGATAAGAGTTGGTCCCCAATTCTTCAAATGTCCTGGAAGTTGAAAAGAAAATTAGTTGTCTTTGGAATTTCTGAAACAAGATGATAGTGGGTCTTCATTAGAAAGAAAATAATACATAGAAACTAAAAACCATAGGATATTGTAAAGAAAACATGATCACCAAAATCATGTGGTGTTTTCCATGAAATACCAGCAGAGTTCAGAGGTGAAGCTGCAGAGTTACTTACTGAGTGCATCTAGCATAGTCTTTTAAGTGCTGTCAGTGCAAAGGAATAGTAAGGAGCAAAAGTGACAACACTTAAAATGAAATTCACATGGCATCCAAGGTAGTATATGCCAGTAAATTTTCTTATTTGTACCAAGGAAATTGGTGTTTGGGAGAAACAACAACACCCAAACCAAACCTAAACAAATAAAAAGCAAAAAAACCACACTCCAACCAACCAACTCAAACCCCAAACAATCAAACCATAACAAAACCAAAAGCCCTCCAAAAATCCCACCCCAGAAAAAACGTGAAAACTTATAGATACTTTGTTAGGCATATAGAGGAAGAGCTGGTATGCCAATTGTGAGAGAAGCCTTGTGTTGCAAATCTATTCATTTGGTGAAGAAGGTTACTAAGATTCAGTTGATTTATATTTGCATATTCAATTTTCATGTCTGTATCTAGGCCTTCAAAAAGATTTTGAGTGATGTTTCTTATTGAATAATCTTTTAGAACCCAAAATTCATCATGGGATAAAGGAGAATATCCTTTCCTGGATTAGTAGCTATTTAAATGGCTAGAACATTAGTGGAGGGAAGGTATTAAAGACACCACACAGGGATCCTGTGCTACTGTGCATGTCTCTTCGTGTCCTGGAAGAAAGATGAAAAGTGAGGTGGCAAAACCAGCTGATGAGAGAAAATTATTCAGCATAGTCAAATGGGGATCCAGCTGTGAAAGAGGAGTCTTACACTGGTGACTGGGCAATAAAATAACAGAGGAAATTCAGTGTTGATTAAAGCCATTTGAGCTTTCAGGGAAAAATAACCCTAAATATACATACACAGCAAATATCTCTAAATTAGCTCTCACTATTACAGGAAGGAGTCTGGGAGTGATTTCAGCTCGTGCTCAGAAAACATCACCATAGTACTCAATTGTGATCAAAAAAGCAAAGTCAGGTGGTAGAAAGTACTAGGGAAGGAGTAAGGAAGTCAGCAGGAAACATGGTTATGCCACCATTCAAATTCACAGTGCACCTGCATCTTGAACAATATGTGCAACTTCTCAGTTGCTCCCTTTTGGGTTTCAGAGGAAATGAAAAGCAATAAAGAATGACAGCAAGGGTGATGGGGAGCTTCTGTGTAAGGAGAGACTAAATAGATAGAACCCTTTCCCTGAAAAATATGACAGAAGGCAGATATGATATAGAGAATGTCATCTAGGAGATGGGTAGGGAATAGCGTTCTGTTTCTCAGAACACAGTAAGAAGGGAACAGCAAATAAAACACTCAAATATCAAGTTGGAAACAAAGGCAAATATATTTTTTCCCACACAACTCCCATTGCATGCCTACAGGATGCTGTGGATGGCAGTAGCTTACCTGGGTTCAAAGAGCTGTAAAACATGGCAGTGGAAGGAAAACCCTGGTAGGCTGCTGGTTTCCATGTTGGAGGCTATGGAAGGGTGTTTCACTGCACACTGCCACCACCCATTGTCCTTACAAAGACTGGGAAAGATGACTGTTCTTATTCTGTATTGACAATGGTTTCTGGGCTTATTCAGTCTGTTGGGGATCCCACATTGCTGCTACAAGAACTTTTGTATTATCAAAGATATACAACCAAATTGACATTGAGTGAATGCAACCTTTGCACTGATTTCAAAGTGTTCTGCATTGGAGCATCAGATGAAGCCTCAGTTGTCTTACAGATCTTGTCAAAACTGATGGGTTTCATGAGGGGCAGGGTTCCTAGTATTTCTAAACAAGAGGTGCACCTCCATTAAAACAGCTGAGTGTGAGCCATGAGGTTTTATGGGCTGGGGATAATAGATTGTATATTTGAAAGGAAATGGAGATATGTCTTTCAGAAGCTGAGATCACTGCAGATGCATTCTTCTGGATAGTTTCATTTCTTTCATCCAGTGTCAAGAACATTGTTTTGTCAAGAACTTCCTCATAAGTCAATGCTCTCTTAAGCAACTTAAATCTCTGACCAAGCAAAGGTAGAACAGCAGTTCTTGACTCAAAAGTGTGTTAATCCATCTTTTTCTGCTGATTTCAAATGGACAGCTTCTAAAAGCTGATGGGAAAAACATTATGGGCCAAAGAGAGGTTTGTCTTCATTTCAGGTATGCTTAATATGCTGTAAGAATAGTTGTACTTATTCAGATTTGCTCCTCTCATCACAGCCTCCAGGTATGCAGACGAACAACTGGGACTCCTGAGCTACCACTGCTTGTGCCTTAGCTGGATGAGACACAGGAGGGTGGAGGATCATGGCCATCTTTCCTAAGGCCTGCAGACAGCTGGGAAAGCACAGCTGTGGATTCTGCTCCGTGCTGGGTCCTGGAGCTGCCCTTGCTGTGCTCCTGTTGAGTGCTGGGAAGATTTCAGAGTTTTGTTCTCATGAGAAGGAAATGTCTTCAAGTCATAACAATGCCTCACTCCTAAAGAGGGTGAGCTGTGTTTGTCTAAGTTGTGAAACTGATCTCTTTGGGAAAATTAATAAATCTTAGTTCCTAATTAAGCATATTAAAGCCAGTTTGACTATAAATAGTTTATCTGGGCTAGAAGCCATCTTCTATTATAAACTTGACAGGAACAGTGCAGGATAATAATACAAAACAAAGATCATTTACCAAGTTTCATTGGCTTAAATAACATCTTAAAATATTTTCTTTATAGAGATAAGTGTACATGTTTACTGTAATTAACATAGTTACACCAAGCTAAACCATTCATTTATACTGTATCAAAATAGATAATGGAGCTTCAAGAAAACACAATTCCTGTATTTTTCCTGTGGCGTGTGTAGCTTCTGCAGTTCTAGATAAACTTGTCATCCAAGTCAGGCAGCTGTAATCAAAGATTTAATCAAAGTTAGAATGCCACATTGAACTGAATCAGGAAGCCCTAACTTCCACTTACCCCTTATGTAGAAAAACCAAAGACTTTACACACAGAACTGTTAAAAAGATTTGTAAAAATGGCTTTGGATGCTTTAGTATTGTTTTCAAGTCTTTTCATTCCCCCATTCCTTTTTCTATTATATCAGAAAACTCAAACTACAATTATTACAAGGCATACTTCCTAATGTTAGGTAACTGATTAAACAAACAATGTGGATCAAAGGAAATTCAATAATTATGCATCTAAGTCTGCATCTAAGTTTTAAAACCCCCATGTTTTAAAGTGATGAATTATTCACAACTCAAGATGAAATGGGGAATATTCCAGCTTGTTCTTTTGAAGTGTCATCGTATTGATCTAGGCCACTTTATGCACATCTATAGTCTTTTCATCTCTGGAGATCTCTGCAAGATGGTGGGTTCATGTCACTAAATTTCTCTTGGCAGAGTCAAGAAACAAGTATTTAAAAACTTACAATTTTTAATTATTATTATTGTGATTCAATAAATATTCAGGATTCCTAAGGGAGCTTGTAAACTGTATGATATTTTTTCTTTTTCCATATTTTGTGACGTCCATAGTTGGGTTTTTTCTCCCCTCCAGTTATTTTATTTATGCGTATTTGTTAGATGATTTTTTAATTACATATCCTTATCCTCAGATATTAATTTTAACCTTTGCTTCCCTGCCCCCATTCTCCACCATCCTCGTCAGGCAGCTTCATTGTAATTCTGTTATTTAGAACATGCATAATTCATCAGCTGGATCCAAGCTAAAAACTGAACACTTAGAAAGAATAATTGAGAGAAATCAGTTCCAGATGCAACTTTTTCTGTTGGCCCCTATTTTTGTAAGATTAAAAAAAAAAAGTAAGAAAGAAAGAGAGCAAGCTTGATTCCAGTGTTATAATTTGTGTCTACTTTCAAACTTTGATGGTCCTTTTTTTCAAGAATTAGTTATATTTTTATTCAAAACACTTTTGAGGATACCCTTCATGGTTTTGCTAGACTTGTCTCTCACCAGGCAAGTGCAATAGTAACAATAAAATGATGTCATTTAAATGGGAGTATCTCACTGTGCCTTTACCACAAGAAAATCCACGCCTGACCTGTGGGCTTGCTGAATTTCAGACTGTAAAGGGCATGGATCGGGATGCTGGGGTTTGCTGGGGCTGTTGCACACTCTGGTGCTGGATGAGAAGGGTAAGATGGGAGTTGGTGTTTACTGTGTGTGAGGTGTGATCCACCACTCAAACTGAGCTCTGACCTGACCCTCACTCCCAGCTCCTCTGGTCTAAGGAGACTCTGTCTCATTTCAACCTTTTGACAAGCCTCTTCCCTCATGCCATCACAGTCTCCTCCTTCCTGCTCTGGAATCAGCTGTATTCCAAAATTCATCCCAGCTTTTTCCTCTTTCTCAGAGCTCCTCTCCCCACAAGGCCAGTCTTCCTCAGATCCTTCTCCTTAGAGCCTTTACCCCTAGCCCATGAATACACTCAATTAGACATCTTTAACTGGGTTTTCACATATTGACAATACCAAATGTTAGATTTATTTTTTATTTTTAAAAGGAAGACATATACTAGATAATGGGGTACAACTGTGCTAGGCTGGAAAAGGAGGCTACAGGAAGAGTGCTGTAATTGGTGGCCTTCCCATCTGGACACTTTACCACATTATGAGATCTGGATTTTTCATCACCAACTTCTCCCTTGTTTCTTTCTGGTTCTGTGTTAGAGATAAAACCTTCAGAGTTCCTTGAATTTTGCATAAGAATTGCACATACTTTAATGATAGTATCTCATCCATAAACATTGCAGTGTGATGTTATGATATGCTAATGACCTGCCTGCACAAATTGCTGGTGTGACCATTCAAAGAAAGTGGAGTACACTGAGTTCAGCAGCTCCTTTCAATATAAGGAAAGGAACCTGCTGTACCAGTCATCTCCATCAAGAGTAAACTGAGAGCCTCAGATCTGCTTACAATAAATTAGCTATGTATAAAGGAATACCTTACAATTCAAATGCTTTCTGTTTACTTGTAAAAATGAAATGAACCTTTAATAATTCTCAGTCAAAATACTTATTAATGTCTTTCCTTCAGAATCTTCAAAAAAGTTTCATACATATTTCAATAATAGGATTTAATTTCCTGGCTAATAGAAATCATCTTAATAATTCTGTACATGAAGAAGCATTCTTGAGTGAGTCCTCTTGCGTGCTCTTAATATTTCTGTACAACCCAGACAGCTTTTTTCCAGATGAAGCAAGTATCATTTCTTCTTAGGGAGTGGAATAAATTCTGTTTCGAAAATGCAGGTCTTACTACTACAAACTGTGACTGGCCTCAGAAGTCACGGAGCTGCTGAAAGTGTTCCTTGCAAATCCCTTCCTATGAGTTTGATGAAAAGAACAAAGAGGGAGCCCATGAAGGAGAAACAGCTCCTCCCTTGCCAAAGGCAGTCATACAAAATAACTTTAAGGTGAGAGAGTAACTGCTGGGTGCTAAATGTGCTCAGTACTGAGGCTCCTTGGTACACAGCACACATTTTGTCAGGAGGCACACAACAGAAAACCAGCCAAGAGCACTTATCATCGACTGCCTGAGGTCTGCAGCTGCTGATAGAGCTACAGAGATGACTAGAGGGCCCCATTCTTGCTTACAGGGCAGTAGGTGAAAGCTAAGATACCTGGCCATCAAGATCACTAGATCTTCTCTGATTACTTCAATCTTTGTTTCAATTGTATTATAATTACTTCTACAATAAGCATTTCATTTTTATGAATGTCCCAAGTGCATTGCAAAGAGCTCATAGCTCCAAAGACGATCATGGCAACTTTGGTGAGGGGAGGCAAATTTTCTTCTGAATGCATCAGATTTGAAGAGCCTGAACTGTGCATGGTTTGCCTGGAGAGAAAGAAGGGCTCAGTTTTATGGTTTGCAGACCTGTGTGGCACAGGCCAGGCAGTGCTGGAACAGCACAGTCTGTGTGGTCTCTGGGAAGTGAGCACATCAGTGGGTTACACCGTCATAACAAAATATCTGCTGGAGTGGTTCTGCCAGTTTATGTCAGATTACTTGGACAGTCAAGCTCAAAAATGTTGTTTTCTCAAGTGTTCCAGTTCCTGTCTATGCAAGTAGAGTTCAGTGTTACCTGAATTTGTAGGTTTGCTACAAATTGGACTCATCTGTAGTTCTGTGCCAAATTATCTCATAACGCTCAGCTACTTCCTTGTGTGGGATGACTCATTTCATGAATTTAATAGTTTATGACTACATGTGTCTTTTGACTACAAGCCAGTCAACAGTAATCCAAATCTATGCAAAACAATTGAAGGCTAAGTGGTCTAGTCATTAGAGATGATCTATGGGTTTCTACATAACAAAGAATAAGGACACAAATCTGCTTTACACCTCACAGTCTAGCCATCTGAACTTTTGACAGGGACAGATGCTTTTCTTACTGTACGAAATTCTTAGAGATGACTTTAAAATATAGCTCCTAGGACCTGGAAGGAATAATGGCTCAAAAGACAGCAGCTTTTTGGAAGACAAATAAAATGTGTCTTTCTCTGAGCACTGCCTTTCCTCTTGGATTGCACATGTTAAGAAACCTCTGCTTTATGTGAATTATAGATATTTATAAATCAAATCAGGGTTTTCTGGCGTGGGGGGGAGAAGGAGTGGTTTTCCAACCATATACTTTCCCTGCTTCTGCCTGCCTAAGTTAAATTAAATATCTTCCTACTCACCTTTACTTAGGACAGTATTTTCATTTGAAATCATACCAGCAATATAAATACAGGCATGCAAACTGGTTATCAATTTTCCTTTACTTTTTGACTCACTCATTTTTCTAATAAAATAGTTATTACTACTGTGCCACATGAGGTGTCAGGTGCATTTTCCTGTCATTAATTTCTTGTCCTTTTGCATATCAAGATATGGTTGAGCAGAATTCAAAAGGTGCTTCAGATTCTGTAATAGTATTTTGCATCCATATGGATCTTTTCACTTGAAGAAGTAATTTAAAAATGTGAATGTTTTCAAGCTCCAAAGCTTCTTCTAAGTTACATTGGAATCAATGTGCTTATAAGGGAAACAGAAAATCCAAGACTGTTGAATAACCTTCCAGAGGTATAAGAAAAACTGTAACAGAGCTAGAAATAAATATTGATGATAAGTCTTGACTCACCTTGTTTGGGGGGTACCTACAGCCTGCCTTTCACTTTCTTTTTTTTTTCCTCCTGTTACCATATATGAGTTATTTCTAGCACAGAATTTATTTGCATTTTCTGACTCTGTTATTGTACATAATTTGATTTCTTTCAGGTGAGTAGATTCTGTACTTTAGGAGAAAACAACACCTAAACAAATAGTAGAAAAAGACCTTTGCAAAATTGAGAGATAAATAGTGATAGGCTGTATAACGTCTCATTTTTAACAGCAAAACAGAGTTAAGACTGCTATATCAGAAGAGTGGAGATACCTCATCTAAGCAATAAAGGCTTGGTGTGACACAGATACATGCAGTGTGTGTGTGACAAAATCTGACTGAATAATCCCTTCCCTCATGCTCTTATCTAGTTCTGGTCATTCCACCTCCTTGGTGCCTGGTGAATAGTTCAACACTTTGACTGCTTGTTTAACTTTGTTCCTTATGGATGTGTCTATAGATCCATCAGGTGTGCCATGAGCATTCCCAAGTTCTTAAGCCAACTGCCACAGAATGCCTTTCATCCGGGCTAGTAAATTAACCCACCCCTCCAAAAAGGAGCAGCTGTGTGCTGACTGCCTCTTGGAAAGGTCTGTGGTGTATGTGAACTCCTCAGCCATTCCCAGGAGCAGCTTTGGAAGCATAAAATGTGCCAAAGGGTGTCTGGGACCGTTCTAGCAGTTTCACAGATGGTTCAGATGTTCCTGGAAATGCTTGAATTTCCTGGGGTAGATGTAACCTATCAAGAAGTGAGGTGAAATGCAAACTGGGCAATCCAAAGGACAGTTCAGTTTTCCTTAAAATGCACCTCATTGCTTGTTTTTGAACAAATCAGCAAGAAGCACACAAAGAAATGTGATGTATCTTTGGTAGATCTGAGGGGAGAATACATGTGAAGTATGAGAAGGATATGTGCAGCATTGAACACGCTACAGAACATTTACAGCATGCTGGTCTTCACAGACTGGGTTTCCCTAAAAATGCAATGATGACTCTTGCTCCTATTGAATTCACATCAAACTTAAAATACTCACTAGTGAGATTTTATGCACAATATGGCAGCAAGACTTTTTAGGAAGATAAAATATCCAAAGCCATTTGGCAGACGTCACTAATCTGAAATGGCACCATCGTGCCATGACTACAAAGAAAGATGAGTTGGGTCATCTGATAGTCCATTCTGCCTTTTAGATATGATTCTGCAAATGATGCAGGTTTTCCAAGCTATGCAGTGCTACACAGCAGGCTATTTTGAATGCAAAGCAATCTATTTCAGGTAGCTGTGAGCTCTGAAATAGGACTGAGAAGAATGAGACCTGTCAGTGAGGCTGTGATCTTCATCTGGCTGTTTGCCACACTGAGTCATGAGATGTGCTGCTGTGAACTCAGAATCACTCTTGATGTGCACAAAATGTACTTTAAATGATCAACAATTAAGAGAGAACTTAGGAAACTTGTCTTCCTAGCAGATGCTAGGTGGCCTCAGAAAGTCAGATTAGTCCCTGCACAAAGTTATTTAATTGTGTACTCACAAACTTTTTCTCCCTCCTCAAAGAACTAGTTCTTCATGCTTTACATAGTATGAGCTCCCTCAAGCAACTACTTCATTACTTCCTTTGTGTCCCTGCTTTGTAGTGTCTGTAGCTCAAGCCCATTTATGAAGATAAAGAAATTATTTTCCATATAGAAATCTTCTATGTTTCTAGTGACTCCTCTTCTCATGGAAATTTTATTTCCCTTGAAAGCAATGGAAAGTTGATGAAGAATCTTGATGAATGTGTCCAGCAGCACAAGGGAAATTAACTCCATTTCACAGGGAAGTGCAGTGCCTGATTGCCCTCCAGTCTGGGCCACCTGCATCCTGAAACACAAGAAACTTGGATGCCCTTGTGGAGTCCTTGACCAGGTCTTCCTAATTTGGCAGCTGAGGTGGCAGACAAGTCATCAGGAAAACAGCAAGTCATGGACCTGTTAGATCTTGAACAAAAACATACTTTGGATGATTAATGCCTTTTTATTTTTCTTTTGAGAGAGAGAGACTCATCATTTACTGGAAGTTGTCTGGCCACCTCTAACTGCAAAACACTGCACGAGCAAATTCAAGTACTTGATATATACAGCTTTGAGGTTCGTCCATTTTGTGAAAGAAAAGACAGATTTGAACAATATTGCTCACCATCTTGTATCTTTTGCTGTGGATAATGAATATTCAGCATGTTGTGCTTCCAGGAACTTTGCTAAAAATAGCACTGTATCCTTGTTTGAAAAAGTGATGAGCATAACTGTGAGGAATGACTTTGACGCTTTTCCTTCCTCTTCTTCTGTCTGGTTTGTTAACTCTTTCTATCATAACACTTCTGCTCACCATCAAACTGCCACCTCCTCAGCAGACAAACCAGAGAAGCATGAGGGCACAGACATGTGGAAAAATAAGGCTGAAGGGAGGAGAATTTCAGGTCTTGTTCCCTCTGCTCTCAGTTTAGTGTTGGGACAAGATACATCTGAGGCATTTTTTTGCTGTTTTCATCTAACCTGTTCATCAAACCTTCAGAAACATTGCTGCTGCTCCGCCAGTGCTTAACAGTAATATTTTTCATCATACATGAAAATAAATGATGAACAAATAACCAAATCTGTACAATTGCCTTTTAACACTTTTTATCCTCACCTCAGTGAGTCCAGGGTTTACAAATTCCTCAACCCTCTTGTTTCATTGCCCTGGATTCTCTCCTGTTTGTCACCTTTTTTGGTAAATTGGTGTGTGATTCAGTCTCCCTGGCCAGTGCTGCCCAACAGCAGCTTCCCTCAGGCAATTTACATTATCTGAAATGGTTCCATTGTCTCTTTTGAAGTGGGGGGGTCCTGTGGTCCAGTACTAATTTATGTCCAGTTTGTCCCTTAAATACAACTCCCCAGTTCCAGATCCTCCCTCCTATACTCCTCTGCCCAGGTTATGCTCTGCAACTTATATTTGCTATTACAAGGGCAAGGTTTCATTACTTTTTTTTCATTCTTTTTTATTCTGTTGACACTTTTTATCAATTTATCAGCAATTGCCAGTTCTTCTGATTTCTGTTTATTTACTTGATTTTTTGTTTTCCAGAGAGATTCTACCAACAGACTCCAGAGTGTCTCTAAGCCTACTTTGGGAGCTTATTACCTTTATCATGTACTCAGCTCTTTTTTTTTTTAAGTTCAGAACTGTGCACTCTACAATTTCTTTCTCCCTTTCACTCCAGTTCCATCTTCAGATTCCTGTTCAATTCCTTTTTACTTTTTATGATCAAATATAAAATCAGATACTTTTAATATTTTCATTTCCTTTGACTTCTGAAAGAGGCACTCTCAGAACATTTCAATTCATTGGAGTTGGTGAAAGGGTTTCTAAGATATGAATGGCCCAAGCTCAAGATTTCCTCTGCCTCATACTTAGCAAAGAATTGATTCTGGTTAAGAGTCATCAGAATACAGTGTCAGTCTCACAGGCCTAATGGATGTTCCACCTAAAGAAATTTAGAGGACAAATTAGTCATTCTAATATGCTCTGAGATACAATCCTGTTGCAACTGGGTTTTTGGAGATGAGAGTTTCAGGTTTGTGTGGTTTTCAGGATCTGTTTGAGTTTCGTCCTGGAAGTTTCACTGAAGCAAACACTTTTTCATTAAGGATTTCAGTTTCAAAACAATAGTATTGGCTTCTGTGGGAAGGAGGAGCAGGGTAGGGAATCTGAGTCAAAACATTCCTAACCAGAATAATTTTTATTTAAACAGTATAAATCTACCTTCCAGCTATGTGCGTCAAAGGTTGGCTTCCACACAAAGAAGAGGAAGTGAAGTTGTTGTTATAATTTCAGATGCAATGTTGGAGAGCTCATAAAACTGTTCCAATTGTGTAATACAACAGATGTCACCAGACTGTGATGGATTTTTGTTGAGTTTTTAAACTTGAGGTGTCTGACTCTGGTTAAGGATGGTGAGCAGACAGGGTGGATAGGCAGGTAGGAAAAAGAAAGTGTACTGAGTTACACTGCTTCTAATTTCACTCATTTAAATTAATGCACTTCTCTAACATACTGGGATTAATTTTACACTGACAAAGACAATAAGGGTGTGCCCTGCTAGCTTTGGGTACCATTTATTCTGAACCAGAGGTACATTCTTATATGATTCATGCAGAGAAGAAATCTGGTAAACAAAGGTTGCATAAAATAAAGTGTTATTCAGGGCTTAGTGAGGCATCTGGCTCTAATTTTAGATAAGCTCCTTCTATTGATGTCTCCATCTCCTTAAACAGTTGTTTTCTCTGCTTCTTTAGGCTTTTTTTTTCAATTGCCATCTTTTGTGGGGCAACAGCTACACTGACACCAGGACACTCTTGCTCGAGCCTTAACACATGGCTAAAGCATGGCAAGATAAAGATTCAGAAGGATGCACATGGCTTCAGAAGAGTGCTGCTGAACATCACAGGATTAGCATCTTACAGGGTATTTTGAAAAGAAGTGCCTTTAACAAAAAATATGTGCAGGGCAAACCTCTTGAGTTATATTTTACCTTGTTCTAAATGACAAGTTCCCATGTAGCAAACATTTCAGATCTCAGTATGTGGCTGATCTTCATGGATTGACATAAAAATATAGAGTGTTAGAAGTTTCTTACTCTATTGATATACTACTCATGGTTGAAAACAATTTTTTTGTTATGTTAACTAGTCTGCTCAGAGAAAATAAATTTCACTAGAAAAATTGCATAATTCAAGAATTTATTATTAATATGTGTCACTTTTATTCTGCTCACTTCTATATGAAGTTAAAGTTGATTTATAAGCTTCAGTCTCTATTGAATATGAATAAATCAATTACCTTACACATCATTATCTCTGGATTGTGTTTTTATGAATTATCATCTATGCAAAAGTTTGTGTTTGAATACACAGCTCTGAGCTCAGAGAGAAGTGAGCCAGAACAGTGAGGGAATTCATAATGAGGCTGCACCTGCAGCTCAGCTCTATACAGATGTAGGA
Organism: Notiomystis cincta; assembly: GCA_013398075.1. NCBI lineage: Eukaryota > Metazoa > Chordata > Aves > Passeriformes > Notiomystidae > Notiomystis > Notiomystis cincta. The sequence goes on along the minus strand of VZRX01009196.1, from coordinate 30,169 downwards.
ATAGACAACAATTTAGAAAGTCACCAATGCTATTTTAGGTCAATGAAGTTTTGGAGGGAAAAAAAACCCAAAAAACTCATTTCCCTTAAGGGAGTAATGTTACAGGAGAAGGTTGAATGACCGTCAAAGGTATCCCAAATGGAAATACCTTATGTTTTCCTGTCTGACTTTATGAATTTTCAAGACAAAATGTTTTCTATAAAAGTGATTTATAGCTTTCATGTTATAAACAGAATTCAAGAAGACTCAGGAAAATTTTTTTAAAGACCTAGTCAAGTTCCTTCATTGCTTGAAGGAACTGTCACCATTTCTAAACTAAAACCACAAGAGAGTAAAAGGTTAGATGCACCCAGTACAGAGTTAAAGCTGATCTAAAGCATCATTAAATTAAACATGGGCCCAGTGAAATCAATAGCACTATCACTAACTTCACAAAGAGAAAGTATTACTTGTTCAAATTAAACACTGTGTAACTGTGGTGAATCTTTGCCCTTAAACTTCCATCCTAGGTTTTAGCACTCAAACTAGACATCACTGAAAGTTACTTTCAAGCAAATGTTCAGCAGAAAGATATCTCTGCTCCAACAATCTAAATATTTTTGTAATTATTTTATTATTTTTTCCCCTCTAGGCTTTCAGATAAAGACTGCAACTGAGTCTGAGACATGAGTCTGAGAAGGGTTTGCCAACTGATCAGTGACATTTGGGAGTTTTTCTATTACATTACCAAGAACATTGGTAAGATCTTCCTAATAGACAGAAGAGTGACAATAGCAGCTACCTTGATGACTGCTGCCAGTTCACATGTCCTGTGGTACCTTGCATGTTTGTCTGCTGCTGGGGTCCAAAGGAATTTCTCAACCTTTTCCAAAGCAATCAGGTGGCATTTTCACAGTGTTTCTGTTCATTAGGATAAAAGCCTCTTTATAACATCCTATTTTCTTAATCTGCACTACTGGGGGAACAGCCTCTATCCAGGGGTTATGTTATCCACAACATAACCTGTATGTGGGCAAGTAAAGCACAAAGAAAGGCCAGAAACAATTCCTTTGTCAAAGCTAAATTCCCTGTAGCACCCCCCTCAGTCTCTAGTCATGCCTCATCTCCAAATTTGTCTCTATGAATCACTTGGAAAAGATCTTTTTCATGTCTTACAATATCCTATTAGTATTAGCAATATTAGTACATCCCACTTTCTAACTTTTTTTTTTCTGTTAGTCCTTTGCTTGTCAAAGTACTGAATTTTCATCCTTTGTAAGGAACAGGTCTGGTCCTGGCACCCACCCATGCACTCTCCTCAGTCAAATAGTCAAGGAATGCTTAATTCTTCACTCTTTGAATTTGTGACTGATATTGTGAACATAATCAGATACATGTGGAAAATGTGAGACTAGATTATATTTAGCCTGTAAATTGAGTATGAGTTCTCCAGATGTTAAGTCCCTTTTCACAGTATCTTAAACATCTGTTTATTTTCACAACTAGGATTCTGTAATGTCTTATTGGGCAAAATTATTTTTCATGAAAGTCTCTTGTGTTAAAGAAAGTTATGTTGCTCTGATTCTTTTGCTTCATATCAAATATATGCAGAAGCTATTTCAGTTCCTATTGTTATGGTTCCTGTTAAAATGTAAAGTGTTAATAATCAGATGTCTATTTTTTCAAAAGCAAACAGTTCACATATTTCTGAGTATACTGAACTGGCAGGCTTTTAATGTACCCTGGAATCTTACTGTTCAGTCTCAGAGAGTTGATTTTGATGTCAGTCACCCCAGATTGGTGAATAGGTATTACCATCTCTATAGATAGGGAAGCAAAGACAAATATAGGATCTGAATAATGCAGAATAATGACAGCTTCCACTGGCTTCAGGAACTCTTGCTGCTCATCAATTTTAAAGTTCAATCTATTTGTGTTGACTGTTAGACAAGGATACACTTGTTTTTTAATGAGTTTTGTCTTTCTAAAGAGTCACATGAAAGTTATTGAAGTTATTCCAGGAAATACTGTATTTCTCTACATCAGAAACTTCACAGTATAAATTCAACACTTTCATTAATATCAGGTGAGCATCAATAAAGCAAATTCTTTAGCAGTCATGCATAGATCATAATGGCAATCTCTCTGCCTCACCAAGGACAAGGCAAATGACAGGTTTTAGAGCTCTCTTCAGGGATTATCTCTTTAATTTAAATTACTATATCTGTATCCAATGTCCTATGATTATTTTTGCTGTGTCAAATACTCATATACCTATTACAAAAAGTAACACAGGCTTCAGCCAGTACCTTGAAGATCTGTTTCCTTCTATGTCTCCCTTATTACTCAAAGGTTCAATAGCAAACAAGAAATACCTTGCAGTGCAGTGAAGCAGTTAACCAATTCCTTAAATCCCAGAGTGTCTTATGTACTTACACTTGTACTTAAATGCTTTGCTGAAGAGGGATAGAGTGTTGATCTGAGGCCAGAACACAATGCCTGGGGCCTCCAAAGTTATTAATTTCAGCACCAGAATTAGAACTCAAGTTTCCCATTCCCCAGCACGTATGCAGGTCACTACACTGTGCTTTACCTCATACTGAAGTTGATTCTATTAATAATACTACCATCTCCACTGGGGTAACAAATCAAATAAAAATAATTGGAGGTGGGGGAAACAGTTTCATATTTTAATTTAATGCATCAGCTCTTTTTTCTCCATGAGTAATTTACATTTCATATGAAAGCAGACAGAGACTAGATTTCACAGATTGTTTTTCTTCTTTTCTCTCGGTTTTATTGCTGGGAAAATAGAAAGAGGGTGTAATTGCTTTTGTTTCCACATACCTGTGATAATGATCATTTTTAATTTAATAAAATTAAACTAGGAGTTTTTCTTACCAGCTAAAAGATTTCTTCTCCTCACTGAACTTGATGACAAGTCGGAGGAAATTTGTTCATATACATTCATGATGTAAAGATCACACAATGAATTACTTGATTCTTTAAAGTTATAACCAGTTAAAATCAAGACATTCTGAATAACACACCCCTCAAAAGACAAGGTTATTTGTTTCCAGCTGTTGCTTAGTGTGTTAGACTCAGTTCATCTCAATAACATGCAAAATAAAATAACATTCTGTGCCATTATAGGCACTGGACTTTAAGGAGTGCTTTAGGAATGCTGCAGACCCTCCCTGTCAGCAGAGCTGCCAGTTCATCTCTGTGCCACAAAAGTGTGTGTGTGTGCACGGGGGGCAAAGGCAGAGATCAATTGTTAAGGATGATGTGTCTGATGAAGGATGCTCAAACACACATCTTCTCATCACCCAGATGGAATCTGGGTCCTTTCACTGTGATGGAGACAGATTAGGCACAGATTCAGTAAAGCACTTGCAGGTGTGGGTTTGACAGGGCAGGGGGACAAGAAAGAAGAGAGAGGATTTAAAGAAAAATCTGCTAAAGATGAAACAAGGTACCTCATAACACATTCATAAAGAGATGGCTTTTGGATTTTCCATGCAGACTACAGAATTCTTGTTAATAGCTAGTTGCCAAAACAGATGCCCTGATTAATGAGAACAGATGGATTTCTCCAGAGGGTCTGCAGATTTAGGCAGTACTTTCACTAAATGAAATGCTAATGATCTGGCACCGTGCTTCTCTGTGTGGCTCAGACACTGCTAATATTTTTCTTGTATTTGGTGTAGTTAGAATGATCCCTTTCAGACATTCTTAGATATAAAATTCTAGTTTTATGCATCACCTCCAGATCCCTAAGAGTTATAAATAAGTGAGCCAAATGAATTGCAGGATTTTTTTGCTTATGAACTCTTTTTGTAGATTACACACTTCTTACAGGTTCTTCTCAAGATTTAGAGGAATATCTGGATTTTGTATTTTTAACTGCAGTTTCTCAAGGCAAATGAATCACTTGATTCATTCTGGTAAGAAAATGAGATTACATGAAATTTTTTGCTGTTCTATTCAGCACAAGTATGTTTCCTTTATTTTTTTTTTAACAACAATTTCCAAGTAAAATTAGTCTGAAAATTTTGTACCAAAGATATTTTTATTGTGGAACTGGTCAATTTTGTTTCCCAAACCTGCCATTTGTTAATATTTATAGTACTAAAAACAATAAATTACAAATTATTAATTTCTTTTTTAAATGGTTAATGAATTCTGGTCTGAACTAGCTGACTCAAATTCCTCGCTTCTTCTGTCATCTAAAAATCTTCTTTTGCTATGTTTTTATTTTTCTGATTTGCTGGTATGGTTTTTTCAAGACAAATCCTCTATTTGCACAATTCACACCTGCCTGGCTATGTCATTCTGTCATCTTTTTCATTTCTGGAAAGACTGTGAGGAAAATAATGCAGGGGGTTTTAGGACTAATCTGTCTTCACAACAAAGAAAAAAATCTTGTTAATCTCAAGAGGATCCCTAGCTGCTACTTGCTTTACAGAATCTGCATCTACAGCCTAGCAGATATGTAAGCTTCAAACAGCTGGGTTTCAGTTTTAAATAGAGATGTTTTTCTAAATGTGATTTCCTTTCAGAATCATGAAGTAGCAGCAAACTTCTTTAGGAAAAGTACTCACCAGAGGTGGGTGTAAAATTAGAGACCAGGACTAGAAAGCTGACAGGACGATAAAATAGTACAAAAGAAATAAAGGAGTTTGAATTTACAATCGTCATAGTGACAGACTGGGAAATTGGCCACTGACATTTCTCCTAAAAAAAAAATGTTTACAGTTCCTGTGATCAGGTACTGAATACTGGCAGAGAGTAAGATGAGTCAATAATAGCCAGAAATGGCAGTAGATTTTGGGCAGCAGGATCTAGAGGTCTCCAACCAGGCTGTATCAGTGCTATAAACTGTGTTCACAGCTCAGAAGTGCCAGTGCAGCAGGGATGCCAGAGAAATGCTGTGTGGTCCCACAGCACAGCCAGCATAGCCTGGGAAGGTTCACTGCTCTAGCATCACTGTGCCATCAGTGATTTGCCAACCTGTTCCTTTCTATGATGTTGTTTCAGGACTATAAAATCTGTGTCAGACTGTCCAATCCATGGCACTACACTGAGGAAGACTGGACAGCTTAAAACAAATTTTATGCAGAAGTGTCTTCAGTTTCCATGATTTAATTAAAGAAGGACAGGAGACCACTTGGAGCAGAGATCTGACGATGACTTCTCCTTCAGAATTAATTTTCCTTGCCAGCTGTCTTGCCCCTTCTAAATCCATTTCACAGGCTCTCCAGTTTCTGTTCTCCTTTCTTATTCAGAGTCCTGTATGCTATCTTGTCCATGAACTGTACAGAAATCTCAGTTACATTGACACCGTTGCATTCACCAGCTATATTTGGTCTCTCAAAAATGTATCAGATTTGACAGGTTCTGGGTGCTATGAATTCATGATGATTGACATTAATTATATTTCCTACCTTTAGTTACTTATTAATCACATAAATTTCTTATTCAGTTTTCTCCTTCTATGGAGTTGTGTAGGACTTGAGATCTGATGGGAAAAAAGCCTCAGAATAAGGCAATGTGGGATGATGTGATTCCAACTAAAGTAAATAGGCAGAAATACCAAAACCCTGCAGCTAAATAAGTAATCTTGCCAAATAGCCAGTGGAACTCCTCTGTTCCCATCCCTTCTGGTAAATATACCAGTCAAAATTCATCCTCAGCTCTTCATTGGAACTTCCTGGAGTGCTTTAATACACAGGATGAAGATTTAAACTTTCTGATAGTTTCTACTTGCAGTGCAGCAAGCTTGCCCACCAGAAAAAGGGTTGCAGTCTGGGTTGTATGTTATTCCCTGCATAAATCCATTGTAATTCAAACTCTTTACTGCAAAAGTGAGACGTGAGACCCGTTTTTGTACCGGTGCTGAAGACTGTGGGCTGCTTAAGCCTCACCAAAGACAAGTGAGCCCTGTGTGTGACAGTGGGGAATGTAAACCATTTCCTTTATCTGCAGCACTCAAAAACACGTTAGGAAGTGGGGTTTGTGTTTGGACTGAATGTTACCATAAATGCAGCCATCCATGCTGCTGGCTTTGCTGTCTGCCTCGAAAAGATAACAATAGATGAGCCTTGACCATATGATATTTATGCTGCATTAACTTCCTGATAGAGTCCACATGTTTCAGGCTAGCAGGCTGAATGCTGCATTTTTTTACCCTCTCTTTCCCTCCCCAAAGGGTCTCTGGCTCTAGACTCAAGCCTCTGCAGTGCTGGAGTCAGACATCCCACTGAGACAGCCAACTCCCCTCCATGGGAGAGCAGTTTTTGTACAGAGGGAGCTCTCCATAGTGCTCCTGCTGAATGATGGAGTAGCCTTGGGGTTCTCTCCCATTTCAAATGCTTTGGGAAGGAATTTCACCCTCCCTGAATTTGTAGAAGCATTTTGTGAGAAATTGGTATCTTATTAAATTTTCTATAAAAATGCCAAGAGAAAAACATTTATGAAGGGAGAAATTAAACTCCTGAAAAGGAAACTCTTGGAAAGGAAGAGGAAGATTAACGTTGTCAACATTATGTGGCTTTTGTTTTTGTTTGGGGTTTTTTTTGGCACTGTTCAGCTCAATCTGTCAAATGGCCACCTTGTAGTAAACAGCTTTTTTGGCAAATTACCATAAGAATTAAAGAAAAACCTTCAAATTCCCGCATGAAATTAAAAAGCACTCTATGAGATCTGATTTATTCTAACATAATCAGTGTTGATTCCTTTTATGTACAGTTTTCATCAGGTTAAGGTAGATGCAGCATTGAAGAAAACCTGAGTACAGATTACTCAGGTCTCACTGTATATCAGATTGAGTACAGCACAACTTCTTTGGGTTTGGGACACACTCCAGAGGCTTCTGACACTGCTGGAAGGAATGCTGTGGGCTTGGATGTCTACAAACCCAGCTCAGGCCTTGAAAGAAATGTAGTGAGAGAGAACCAATTCTTACAGCTCAATAATAAGGAAAGCAAAATTAATTTTTAAACAGTTCCATGATCATAGTTATGTGACAACTGCAAACCCAATTTGTACAGTTTACAAGAAAAAACATATTTTTCTTTTCATTTTGCAAACTCAGCCTGGGATTAGAGACCCAGGTGGATTTTTGCAGCTAATGCATCAGCTTGGAAAAAAATTACAAACATACAGCACTTACAGCTTGGCTAACAAGTCTGCAAGTGATGCAAAAGGCAGAATCTGAACCTAGATCTCACTCTCAAAAGTTTAATTGGCTCCCTGGGGCAAACTGTCAAGAAAGGAAACCGATATAACTCCAGATTTGAGGTGGCCTAAAAGCAGTTACAGATCATAGGAAATGTAATGCTCGGCTCTCTGAGTTACTTTATTGGTGCACCTTCAAGGCAGGATTTTACACAATTTTTGAGTGCACAAAAAATATTTATTTCTTAACAGTCATAGTACAATGCTGGGAATAACATGGCACCAGTTAAACACCTGCAGGTTTACTTCTTCCTCATCACTACAGGCACTACAGACAAGTCTTAGATGGACAGGTAAACTGTAAGGAAACATTGGGGAAAAACTGTTACTCAAAATAGGCTGATCATTATTTTTGCCAAGCTGCTATTTTCACTCAGCTTTTTTTGGTCTTTCTTTTCTTTTCTCCTCTCCTCAGGTTCTTATAGCTTTTCATGTCAGCATTCATCTCTAAAGACTTTGAGTTACTGACAATTCCCAAATCATTCCTCTGATTCTAGCTTTTTTAATCTTACATGGTCTTGCTTTACAGACTTATTCACAGATTGACAGTGTTTTTGACAGCAAAACTGAGCCATTGTTACATAACTGACATAGGGTAGGATTCACTGCTGAGAAAAGGTTGCTGAATCTGCTTGGTTGTTCTTACTCTTATTCTTGCTTACCTTGCTTCTGCTTGCACAAAGCAAAGATTCAACACACAGAGATAGGCAGGATTTCTCCAGTACAGCTTCAGTTTAGAACTCTGGATCTATGGCAAAGCTGGAGAGGACTTAATTCAATTGTTTCCACAATGGGGCTAAATTGTTTCTGAGAGGGGGAATGAGTGTCAGGATGCCTGCCTGGGAGTTGATGCCAAGCTATCAGTGAAACTGAGCTGACAGATGAAGCAGGAGCTGATGCTGAGTGGCAGTGCCCTGTTCCAACCCGAGGAGCCACAGGGACACTCACTGCCCCGAGGGCAGGGCACTGCTGCAGGGTGGGCTGGCTGGCACAGCTCTCCCCACCAGCCACGGGCTGGCTCTCAGTCCTGCCCCTGCTTTGTTCCCCTCCCTGAGGGATGGCAGACTGCAGGGTCTGTAAGACTTGGAGGGGAAGCCCAGTTCTGCTTGGAAGTTCTGCTCAGAGCCAACTGGCATGACAAAAGAGCTGAATATCAATGGTTTGTTACAGATGAATGACCCTTTTCAGGACAAGGCACCAAGTGCTTTTGTTTTTCCAAACACTGACACTTTCCCAAATGTTTTTTTGCTAGCTGGCATCTGTGTTAGTGCCCAGAAGCTTTCCAGATTTGCTGACTGTCTGGAGTTAAGCTGTTGCTTCTTGAATTGCTGCTCTCTTCAGCCAGTCCTTGTGGAGAAGAACTTTGTGTGTGCTGCTCTACTGGTACTTATGGAGGTCTTTACATGGTGAGTTGATGCTGGCTGGGTACTAAATGCCCACCAAAGATACTCTATCACTCCTGAGATGGACAGGAGAGACAAAACATAAGGAAAGGTTTGTGAGTTGAGGTAATGACAGCAACAGATCACTCACCAATTACAGACTCAACTTTGGATAAAAAAATTTTTATCAATCAAATCAGAATTAGATACAAAGAAATAAAAACTAAATCCTAAAACACCTTCCCTCTACCAATCTCTTCTTCCCAGGCTTAACTCCACTCCTGATTTTCTGCCTTCTTGACCCCAGAGGCACAGAGGGACAGGAATGGGGGCTGCAGTCAGTTCATCACCTTGTCTCTGCTGCCCTTTCCTCCTCATGGAGAGGATTAGGACTCCTCACACTCTTCCCCTGCTCCAGCATGGGGTCTCTCCCATGGGACACAGTCCTCCATGAACTTCTGCAAGCAGGTCCTTCCTATGACCTGCAGTTCTTCACAAAGGGCTCCAGTGGGAGTTGCTCTGCCATGGGATGCATTCCTTCAGGAACAGGCTGCTCCAGTGTGGGTCACCCATGGGCTCACCAGTCCTACCAGCAAACCTGCTCCAGCGTGGACTCCTCTCCTCAGGTGTTCACAGCCCCCTTTGGGCATCCAGCTGCTCCAGCATGGGGTCCTCCATGGTGCATCTCTGCTCCACTGTGGACCTCCATGGGCTACAGGGGCACAGCTGCTTCCCCATGGACTGCAGGGGAACATCAGCTGAAGCAGGGAGTGTCAGCTGGGCACCTTCTCCACTGACCTTGGTGTCTGCAGAGCTGTTCCTCTCCATCTTGGAGCCTGCTGGTATTGGCTCTATAGGACACAGGGGAAGTTTCCAGCTGATTCTCACAGAAACCACCCCTGTAGCCACCCTCACTGCCAAAGCCTGGCCACACAAACCCAATACAAAGTATAAAGGAGGAAAGAAGAGTCCTTTTAATGTTTTGTCAAGTAGTGTTTCTTTAGAGCTTTGTATTCTGAAGATCCAAAGCCCCCCCAAAGAAAAATCCCTTTTGTTATTTTCCATGCAGGAGACCTGGTGTAGTAGGGGACTCTGGGATCACCATCACTCAGAGATTGTTTGTTTTGCTGCCAGTCTTGAGGGTTCCTTGTCTTGACCTGAGAGGAATAAACAGACATAGGCTTTTGCTATTTTCTCAGTCAAGTTAACACATTCAGAAATCATATTGAGCACCTTTGAAGCTGCAAGCTGCCAGCAGTGGGAAAGATTACATGTGAAGATTGTGGTTAACAAAAGTTAGCCAAATTAAAATCAGATTTGTTCTTTCCTTTGTGATGTAAATGTTATTATGTTTCCAGCTGTACCCAGATTACCATTAATGCAGATACAACTAGATGAGAAGAATGGTACCACATTCTCATTTTTGAGAATAGTAATGTTGCATCTTGCAATGACTGAAATGTGTTACATTCTTAGTCTACATTACCAAAGTCCAATAATAATAACTGGCCCAATTCTGAAAAAAAAGTTGGTAGCATCATGAGTAAGATAAATAATCAATATACTGACATTTCCTCTTTGTGCTGATTCTGATCCCACCAGGTTTGTGTTTGCATTAAACCTTTCTTCAGGACAGAGGGTTTTAAGTGTGGGTGTATACTTCTGAAAGATCTAGAAGACATCTGAACAGAGTCCCATTGACTTCAACAGGTTAATACAGTTCTGGAACCTTACTCCATGACTTGAAATTAAAAGCAATTTGGCATAACACCTCTTCTGCTGTGTTTCTTACACTTGCTCATAATTTTCCTGTTATATCCTCATAAACCCTCCAAAGTTCCAGCACAAAATCAAATACTTTGTTTGTCACAATTTAAACTTGAAGTCAATTACCCCTGTTCCCATGCTGTCTGGCCAGTATAGTCTTATATGGACAATAAAACAAGAAAAAGAATGGTAATTACCATGCCTGCAGGCAGTATGTCAGCCTGTGAGACAGGCAGTGGCTTAGAAGGTAGCCTGATTTTTCTTTAAGTGGCTTGTCTTTTTATTTGATGACATAAGAAACACAGTAGGATAGATTTTCTGCTAGGGTAATGGGGTGAAACTGTACCCATTTATAGCACCAGAGTTCCCACAGCAGCATATAATTTATAGTTTTTTCTGTAACAATGTTCACTGTTAGTACATCTGAAACCAAACCAATCTTCGTGAGACAGATGGTTCTTATTACTGGAACAAAAAAGATGTCCTAAAACAAAAGATCACATTCCTAGTTTTCCAAGAAAGGGTCAGCAATGTTGTTTTGGGTCTTCCTGGCTAAGGTATTACAAATTACAAATTGAAGAATGAGGCAGGTTTGGGCCAAGTTCTCTCACTCTACTCTCCATTGTACAGCTTTAAGCTGGGACATGCATAAATTGTCTTCATTTAATGTAAATATGGGCCCATATAAAGGCCCCCCTTAGACTTTCAAATTCTTTGAAAACACATGTTCTTTTAACTGCTTCTTCCTTGCCTTGCTGTGGGGAAAGTAGGTACTGATCAATATCCTACAGAGCACAGGAAACTGGGAGTCTACTGTGTGTGCCTCAGGGTTTGCTGGGTTTTATGTCTGTCTCCCAAACTGCTGATTTAATGAGACATTTCAAGGCCTAATTCCTTTGCTGCTACCATACCATAATGGTACAACTAAGCTCAAAATTAAAAATCAGTCTCTAGGTTCTCAGAATAACTTTGTGAACTCAGCGAAGGGAGCGTGTTTCCTGTTTTGTGGCATCTCAACAGCCTGACTCCCCTAAGGGAAGCATAATTTGCCTCCCATGACTAGTTCATTTCAAACTGTGGGTTCCACAAAAATAAGGAACTGAAGAAATACCAAGAGATTTAAGATCTTTTGGAAGTCAGTTTCTCAAAAAGAGTAGGAAAGGGAATTTCCTCTGGGATATGCAGCTTGTAGGTGATGAGTCACAGTGGGAGGTGTACTTTGTGTCCTTTTCCTTCAGAGTGGTTGACTGATGGACACTCCCTTTCTTCTGCACTCTGTGGTCTCCATTTGAGAGCTAATTACAGCTGTGGCAGGACCACATCATGATCAAGACCACAAGTCTGTGCACTTGGCTGAGCTCTTGGGGACTGATGACAGCTGATCTACGAGGAAAACTGTACCTGCTTTTGGACACAAAACCCACAAAAATGTGGTGTCATAAACCAGTAGATACCATCCATCTCTTTGAGCTAGGGTGATATCATATCTAGGGGTTTTGGGTACTAGATTTTTGTAAAAGCAAATCTATTAAATTCAATTCTTGCTTCCCATTCTCACAAAGAGAAGATTTATTTCAGGATGTCATTTGGAATAAGATTTTTTTCCTTGTGCACACGTTGTATTTTTACCTGTTCTTCCTTTGTTGGGTGTAAGAGTCAAGAATTTCTTACTGGCAGGGAAAAGAAATATTATTTATGGCAAACCAGCACAATTTAGAAAGGTTTTTATTCACTTTTAGATGAACCAAATTTTTTTTATTGTTTTTGCATATAAAATTGTCTCCTTTGCTTCTAGTATATTGTAATGGTACAGCTGGCCTCAAAATTAAAAAGCAGTCTCTCCAGAAGGCACAGTGCATATACTGAGGAAAATGTGTGAGGAGCATTGATAATAAGAGGCTCTTCACAAAGTGTTTATTGCTTTAGGCAAGTTTATAATTTTGAATGGATCATACTTCTGTACACAGGAAGAATTCTGTGACAGAATTATTATCTCTAAAAATTGTTGGTCACCTGCATTGCCATTCATTTGAGAGACAAAATGATTGTTGTTTCTATGCTCTTTGTTCTCATACAGAAAATGAAAGCGATTCCAAAACCTATAAAGAAAAATACATCACAAAAGGCAGGTGTGTCCATAGCAAAGATAATTTCTGCATGCAAATCTCTGCATACTCTGTTTATCTGAGTATTTTGCAAATGGAGACCACAGAAGTCAACCAGGATAGCAAGCCAAAAAGCAGTTTTAATTATTAGATTGTACATGCAAATCTGGCAGGTAGGCACATGATGATTCAGATTGGCACCTTGAGGACTCAGATGTTGAGGGTACGAACTGTAGCTGGAATAAAGTGAGCTAATGCATCAAACTTATGAAAATGTACTAGTTAATAATTTACTATCCATAAATAGACCTTCTCCAGGAGCAAAATGATTTGTACTCTGAGATGTGAGAATCCATTTTTAAATGCTATTCTTTTACCGAATTATGCAGTCAAGGGCAATAACAAAAGCTCAGTTGCAACTAGGCAACTGGGTGTGGATCTGTTCTTTTGAACACCTCTGCAGAGTGATGATGGATTCTAGCTGCAGGCCACACTTTCTGTGTCTCCAGAGCCTTGTCTGAAAGGGATCAGCTCCAGCTGTTCTGTCAGGTTTCAGGTCACCACTGTACTGATGTTAAGATGATGAGCTTCGTTCCAGAGAGATGATAATCTAATGGAAAGAAAAAATGGAAGTAAAAATTATAATTTCCTATTTCTGTAGGATACCTCATCCAGAGAAATCTACCTATTTTTTTTCTTTTCTGTAGTGCTATTTAAATAATTAAAATTATACTTTTAAAATGGGTGAAAAGTCTTTTTTCTGATGTCCAAGTGATTTAGGAATGCAAGCCCAACTGGAGAGTAAAGATATTTCTCATCTCTTTAAGACAATAAACAAACCTTGACAATGAAAGCTCATGCTAGTAGAGCCGGGACATTTAATAGGCCAGATATTCCTAGATGGTAGGACTTAGCAGAGAAGTTTAAGTTTTTTAAAACCTGTGACATCAACAAGATGTCTCCTTAGATATCATGCACTTCAAATGCAACTGAAACTACAGGGCTTTCAGAATTTAATTACCCAGACATTTGGCCAGGGCAGAAAGACTTCATTCACTGCTCTTTTGAGAACTGATCTGCTTTTATGACATGTTCAGGGCTTTAGTTTCATATATGACCCACCTCTGTGACAAAGCATGCAAGAAAGGAGGTACCTTGTGTTTCTCCTTCCAAGTGGCACAACCTCAGTTTATGTTTAGCCTATTCTGGCTCGATTCACTCTTTTCTTCCCTCCTGCCACTAAGCCACTTATGTCCTTACAGGCAATCCCAGCTTCCATATCTTGAAATCCCCTAAGACTGTTTTAATTTGGGCATTTGAGTCAGGCTGATTTCATTTATGTCCCTCATGGATGGCAGAGCACTTTAATACATGCTGCTGCTTTAGAACAGTGTGGTGAAGAATATAAATAGCCATTCAGACAATATACAATAAACACTGTGTCATTACTGGCTTGTTTACTTCAACCAAATATTAGTGCCAGGATACAAGTCAAATTAATGGTGTTCAACAGTGCATAGTGTTCATATAATATCTTAAACATGTAAGCTTAAAAATTGTTCTTGTCTGACAGAAATACTCCAAGTGGACACCTTTTTATATGCTATAAAACCCACTCTGTCTGATTTGTGAATGCCAAACTGTTTCTAATTCTCTGAGTCTCTTCACATTTCATAAATGAACTACAGAAGGGCTTCTTACTGAAGACTCAATCAAGCATCTTGATGAAGTGAATGAACAAAAAGTATCCATCAACTCAAAGCTCCTATCTAAAAGCATCCTGACCAACTGAGTTTTAAGCACAGCAGACGTCTGCCCATGTTCAGCCAGGGTTTGAATGTGTTCATGAACCACTTTGGTTCTTCTATTTGTAACCAAAGCACTGCTAAAGTAAAGGAACATCATAAAGATCTCTGTCTATAAGATATAAGATATATTTCTCTAGTCTTGAAATGCTGATTTCTTGTCTTGCAACATCAGTGAGGTGTCCTGTTGTCCCCAAAAGGGGCAGGTTGCTTTTTGGATTTGCTTATAAATTCCTATGAACATTGTTAAAGCTGACCTCAGTTTAAGTGGCTGGTTTTGAAAACAGCTTGCCCAGGTGGCTAGGCATTTAGAAATACACTTCCTATTTACAGTTTAATTACACTTTGTAACTAGTCAGGGTAACAAACTGAGTTGTTTCCATGTGACCAGAAAGCCCAACACATTTTGTACTCTTCTGGGGACAGCAGCTCAAGCGTGAGGAAGGATTCTAGTCTGTGAACAAAACAGAGGACACAAAACAGCTCCTCCTTCAAAGACAAAGAAAGTATTCATAGATATATCTCTGCACACCAATGTCCAACCTCCTCATCTTGGTAATTCTTGTGGGTGTCACAGAGCAGAATTGTCTCCTTTGAGGGCACTCCCTGGCAAATGTGCCTGTCTCCTTCTCCTTGCCTTTCACTCTGCCTTTTCCGCTCGATGTAGAAAAGTCCCCTGCTCCACTGCTTGGTGTGAAAGCCTCTCCAGAAAAGACTCAAGCATCACCTAAACCTTTACTTAGTCATACACAAGTTTTCAGCCTGGACTGGTAGATTTTGGCCTTTCTCTAGGTCTGCTATTAGCCCACTGAGGTCAGGGTATGGCTCTATGTGCTAAGTGCAGTCTAAAGGTTAGAGCAAGGTTTGGGCACAGCTTAGCCCAGGTCTGATCATCCATACTGCAAGGTCATCTGGTATTTTCACATGTTTTGCTCTCAGTGCATCTCTCCTTGGATATTTCACTGGAATTTCTTTGGTCACATTCCACAGCTCTTACCCACAAAATATTCTGTTATGTTCTGTAGCATTACTGATTGGCAAATTGTGAGGGGAAAAATGTGTTTTTTTCTGAGCACTGTGAGAAACTGAGATTAATCATTTTCAGGTGATTAAACTTCTCACTGTAGTGTGAGTATAAAAACAAGAGAAACAGTGGAACCTGTCTTTTCTATTTAAGACAGGTGGAAAATGTCACTATATCTGTGTGAGAAGCTTTTGTGATTGGCTGGAAAGGTTCTGCTGAGGTGGCAATGCCTTCATTCTCCTCCTTTTGTCGGCTCTCACTGCCAGGTAATCAATCCTGTGAGCTGGACTATTTAGGATTTGTGAGCTTCCATGTACATCAACACTTTAGGCTGTGGTCTGAACCTGTCTCCAGCAAGGCCCTGCCTTGCCATGACAATAATCCACTGTATTTCTTTTGCTGCTGTCTGGCAGAAGAGAATCTTGCTCCATGCAGTTTGGCAAACCAGTACAATCCACCAGGGAGCAGGGACCCAGTGGATGGAGGTGGGCAGTGGCAAACAGTGACATCAGCAGCACAGCAGGCTCAGTTTCCCTCTTTGAACCTGGGTTCCTGCCAAAGGATGAAATCTGCAGCTACAACCACTCACTGCCTCTTACATCTCCTTTCTTGGCTAGAGGAGGGCTCAATGTTCCCTCATGAGCACTTTCAGCCACACCCAAGTACTAATTGTTCAGTAAATTGTTTTAGTAAAGCTTTAATTATCAGCTTATTACAATTTTAATGACTAGGAGACTGACAGAGGCTGAAGTAAGACTACCTGTGATGTATTATTTTTTATAATTGTGGATCTGCTTTCTGTTCATCCAGGAAGAAATCTGTTTACAAGCATGATATTTATAAGGTTTTATTCCTGTTCTAGGCAAGATTTATGTGAAGAATCACAAGGCACTTCTAACATTTACTATGCAGCCAAGTTGGATTAAACCTCGCATGAAAGATTTTATCTCTTGGTTTCCAAATTTGCAGAAGGTCTTATCCAAACTTGTTTTTAGTGTATAAATGCTCAGGCAAATCACTGCCTGTAACAAAAAAGATAGAAAGGCTTAGAAAATATGACCTTAGAATGGAAAAACTTTTACATGGAATACACTGGGGCAAAGAGAAAGAGAATCAATTTTCACTTGCATCTACAATGAACAGGAGAAATAGTAATGAGGCTAAATTGTATCAAAGGAGATTTGGGATAGACATTAGGGAAAACTCTCTAATGGTGGTGATAATTAACCACGAAATAGCTTACCTTGAGAGAACATGGGCTCCCCATGGTTACAGCTTTTTAATATTGAAATACCAGCTATGAGAAGCAGATTAGGTTTCCCTGTTTCTCCCTTGCTGCAGGGTAATGGACTGGATGCCATCCTGCAATCCTGCCTGTAACTTTATCAACATTAGTTTGTGAGTCAGAATGAGACTATAGATTTAATTGATCATTGTGATTTTGTAATCAATTCTATGTAGAATTGGTGACTTAGATGCATTTACATAGTGCAATTGTTTTCACAGAATGGTGTTCAGGCAAAGCAAATATTGCAATTCTGAACTATGTACTAGAATCAGAACTTCTGACTTCTCTTGTTTTCTCCCCAGAAAACAATTGCAATGTTTGTTTTATGGGCATTTAGATATGAATTTGTAAGGTATTTTGCTGTGAATTGCAGATTTTTTTTTTTTTCCTTTGTAAACTATGAGAATTTCTGTGGACTGCTTAGGGCAGACTGCTAGCAAACAAACATACTGTTCTTCCACAGAGACAGAACTTGTACCCTTTTGAGGCATTGCACGAAAAAAATCTAAAATAAAGATGGCAGAGATGTGTCCAAGGGTTCAGATAAGAGTTTTGAATGTGGTCTAATCAGTTACAACAAGAAATGTTCAGATCAGTCAGTTGCTTAGTAGATTATTTTGTCTGCTTTTTTATTCTGTGGATTGGCTACATCAGATTTGCTCTTGGATAGATAAAAAGACAGTTTTTTCTGTTTCTATTTATAGTTCTGGGGGAGAAACTATTCTACCTGCTCATACTCACAGATAAAACCTTTCACATTTCACAGAAAATATTATGTATTTGTTGCATAGAAAAAAAGAGTATTTGCTACATAAAAATGTTACTCACTTCAGGGAACACTTTTTCTGCCAGTGGGGTCTTATGGTTTTGCAAAAGCTACTTTTGGAATCAGCAGTTATTTTACAAGGTGTGCACAAATGTGTTTATGTGTCTAAATAATTTACTTGCAGAAAGATTGTGTAGAGGACAATATGGAGCCATGTTTCAGCAAGGGATCTGTGTGAAGATGAAAATCCCAGCAGGAACACAAGAGAGAATCCTCAGGGATATGTAAAACATCAAAAGAAAAGCAAAGACAAGCAGGCAGGCAGAGGAGAGGATGGCTGGCAGAAGGAAAGGGAGTAGATGGACATGAAAATAGAAATCTAACTGAAATACAAATTCAAGAAACTTCTCAAAAGAAGACCAGATGCTCAAATTTTGTGCCAAGAGTCAGACAAAAATAAAGCAAGAATCATGTGATTGAAAATGACAAAAATACAATGCTAAATGGCTTCAATAGCCAAGGCTGGAGAATGCAGTTCCTTCTGGATATTTTTAGAGTGTCTCTAGAAACCTTCTTTCACCAAGAAATGTGAGAAACTCAGAGGAATGTTGAATCAGTTAGAGACCAGTGAGGTAGGAGGTGGAGCTGCCTGTGTGAAAGAGATTGTAGTGATGAGGAGTGGTTGCAACATTGGCAACTCTTCTTCATTGGACAACAATAAGAAAATCATGACTCTTGAAACTGCTGAAGACATAAGCAGGCCTGGGCTAGGAATTGCTATTATTAAATAGAATGTTGTTTATAATTATGAGTTGCAAAAAATAATAACCAACCAAATAAGAAAAAAATACCCAAATTAAAACAGAAAAACCAAACAAAAACCAACCAGATAAAAAACACAACAGGTGGAAAAGCCCTAAATAGCTCTAGGATTTGTGAATATCCAGTCTGTAGATTGTATATTAGCAGCACTTTTTACTCCATCATGGCCACAACTCAGTCTATTTGCAAGGGCATCAAGGGAATTTCTTACAGCCATGAGAATGGCTCTGTTATGGTGATCTGAACCCAAGGGAAACCCTTTTCATAGCAAGTTGTTGTGGTTCTGGTTGGGGTTTTTTTTTTTGTAGCAAGCCTTGAGGAACCTGTTTTATTTTCAGGCAGCCAAAGAGTTCAATATTGAAATCTAGGAGCTGTTCACTGACTCTGGATATATTGTTTCCACCCAGAGGCTGCATAAAATATTAATGAGCATGTCTCTTACTTTCTTAGTAGAACAGGAACCAGGGATTTAGGCAGCTAATTATTTATCACTCACACCAGCATGCAAATGAATATGTCCTTCTCTAAACCTAAAGTAAGAAACATCCTTAGAAAAAAAAAAGTTAATTAAAAAAATAAAATATACCAAGGAAAAAAAAATTAAAAAAAAAAAAAAAGAAGACAACCCAAAACTCCTATTACCTCTATAATTCTCCTCCAGAGAGCCCCTTACTTGAAAAGGAGCATGTTATCATTCCTGCACATTGTTTCAGGCACATTTACATGCTCATTTCTGGCCTTTGGTGCAGGTGGTAATTGAAAAATGGAGGAACTGCTGTAGGAACTGAGAAGAAATCATGAAAAGGGTTGGAGAAGGAGGGAATATGAAAGCAAAGGAGATTGGTAATGGAGAAGGGGTAAAGGAAGTGGAAAAGAAGATCCACCTAATCCACCTAGTTATGATTCAGCCCAAAGGCATGAAACAGAGCTGATGTGAAGTGTTCACAGCAGTACAGAGTGTAATAGGTGTGCTGTTACACTCCAGAGAGTATTATGATTTGCCAGCATGGAATATAGACCAAGTGCTAATAATGCTGAGAAGGAATTTGCTAGGAAGGACAGGCTGTGGTATCTGCCAGAACTTCTACACCTACTGAGAAATCTGGCCCACAAGAGGTGTCCAAGACAGCGACTGCTGAAGGTTTAAGAATTTTGTTAGAAATTTGAGACCAAATAAGATATTCAAAGTGATGAAAATATGAGGTCTCCTCTGGATATATTACTGATCTCTACTACAATGGAAATCTGCTGCTAGAAATAGAGTTTAACAGGTGAGCATTACACCCAGTAAAGTCCCAGGACTCCCCTTGTATTCTGCACTGTTTCCCAGTGCTCCTCTTGCCCACCACAGCCTAGGCTTGGTGACTCCCAGGACATACTGGACTCTTAGTTCTGTCTCTAACTCAGGTTAACAGGAGAGAGAAGGAAGCAGATACTCATAGCAGTGGTTTTCCATAGAAGCTGTAAAAGCATCCTGATCTACAGCTAAAACATTACTTTGTCACATCTGTCTTACAGATGGTGTTTATCTATCCAAGTTGTGGGAGTTGACTCTGGGGAAGCTTTGTGAGAGTGCTCAAGGTCAGCCAGGCCTTGTATAAATTATGGCACAGACTTCTCCCAATTCATAACCCAGCTGAAGAATTACGGATGTTCTTTCTTCACTTAACTGTACGTTAGGTCATGGGCTAAAGGAGGAATGAAATGTGTCCATCAGGTACTTCTATTGCCTCCCTTCCTGCCATTAGTTGTCCCCTCTAGGACTCTTTTCCTCCCTTAGTCCTTGTATAGCTCAAAGTAGCTCCAGGTCATAGGAGAGGGCAGCAGGAAATCCTGAAATAAGTTGCATACATGCAAAAACCTATGCCTGCATTAAACACAAAACTTTATACAGAGAGATATAAATTCTGCTAACTCTGTGTGGACCTAATTTCAACACATGTGGTTTTCTGCAAAGCTAAAAAAAATGTTAAGCATGAGAGAATAATTCAATTTTGCCACCCTCAGTATCTCCCACTAAGGATATGTGCAATTAATATTTCATTTGTTAATTATCAAAGGTATTTACAAAGCTATTTTTAGTACGAAACTATGTGACTTCTGCGTCCTGATGTAGTGTTAATTTAACTTGTCTGTTCAAAAAATCTTCTACAAGACAAATTAATATGTACTGAAAAAAAATTTGCTAAATTATATAGTGAAAAATACAATAAGCCTTGTTCATAATTCCTATTTTATATTTACTTTTAATCCTATTTGGGAAGTTCAAAGTGAAATAATTTTTTAGAAAAAGCATTGTGATGGAGTCATTTGTTTTGTTCGTGCCTCCTCACTACTATAGTAAGCATGTGAAAAGTGATGTTTCTACACTTATGAGGACCTAAGAGAAATATTTGCCTTTTTTGCACCTCCTTAAGTCAGCATTAAGCCTGAAATGTGGCATTTGTAGTGTCCTGCTCCTGACCAGTCTCAAAGGAATGGATTAGACTAAAATGTAGGCATTGCAGCAACCTTCTCTCTGGCTTGGCTCCCCTTGTGTGGACATTCTCCAGCCAACTGAGAGCAAAAATCCTGGTGAGTTTTGGAGCAGCTTTGGAGCTCAGTGCCTTGGCATGGAGCAGCTGCTCCTGTGGTGGCTGGCTTGTCAAACCCCACTCTGTGCATCTCTACCTGCCACTGCATGGGTCACTGTGAGCAGGAAGAGGCACACATCTGTGGTGGAAGAAACCATCTGTGGTAGTAGGATCAGAATATGTTTTTGAATGTGGTTATAATACTCCACCCTTTTCAGTGAGATTTAATGAAAACCTATAATATTACTTTATATTACCCTAATGGTTTGGCTTTTTTATTCTACAACCTGTGTGTTTTAAGGAATAGGGTTGAATGAACCCTTGAATAAACCATAATAGGAAATGTAACTAAAGGTATTGTCCCAGCAGTAGGCCAAGCAAGTTGCATTTTAAAACAACAGGGAATTCCACATGGATCATGTGCATATGGTAAGAAGGCTAAAAATAAGCATTTTTAGTAAGGGGTTATAATTTTCTCCTCTCCTAAACTGTTATTTGTTGCAGATGTGAGATGATTATATCCTCTCATTCTTGGATGACACAATTCATTTGTTGGAATATTGAACCAAAATCATTTATTTCTATAAAATGACTGAAATTGTCTTATCACTTTATAAAAAAGTCTTTAGTAAAAGTGATGTAGTGTTAGCTGAAGACAGAAAAGTTGTTGCAGACCATTTAGATCTTCTGTACACATTTACAAACATGAAAGCAAAAAAAAAAAAAAAAAATTAANGAACCAAAATCATTTATTTCTATAAAATGACTGAAATTGTCTTATCACTTTATAAAAAAGTCTTTAGTAAAAGTGATGTAGTGTTAGCTGAAGACAGAAAAGTTGTTGCAGACCATTTAGATCTTCTGTACACATTTACAAAAATAAAAGAAAAAAAAAAAAAAAAAATTCAAAACCTGGCAAGAATTTTGTCTTGTTGTGGTCCCATTTCAGGTTTATCATGAAAATAAGAAATTTCTGAGAGCAGACATTTCTGCTTAGTAGAAACCTATCTTTTCCACCAAAAATACTTCATTTGAAAAATTCAGCCACCTTTAAATTAGCTCATCTCAAAGGGCTACTTATTTGTACAATCTACATGTATAGAAAGAAGGATATTACATTTTTAGCAATGTAATTTTGATGTCTGCCTGGCAAAGTACAGGAATTGTTAAAAGCATGCTGGATTTCCTCAGGAAAGAGAGCCAATATCCTCAACAGCATTGTGTATTTATTAAAAGACAGAAGGAAGAATTGACTTTCTGCATCATCCAAGCTTTTAGTGTTGCAAAGGTCCCTCCTTTTCCCTTCCTTTTCTTTTTATTTTTTCTAAAGAAGAAGAATAAGCAGTAATCTATTTATGTTTCTATTCTTCATTTCTGGAGTTGCTCTGCAGAAGACAATCTAAGTTGTTTTACATCCCAGCAGGGGCATTTATTTCACTGTGGATAATCTTGTTGCAGTCCCCCACAAGCCAGCACAGAGTATAGGGATGCATTTCAGATCAAGTATTTGGCAATAGGCCTCTACTTGCCTAAATCAGTCTTTTGAAATTCTCCATAGGTGCAAGAAAATCACAGGAAGCAAAAACCCAGCACTGAATCTCACCCTTTCTGCACCACCTCCCTGGATGTGAGGTTTGCTGGTTGGTCCTGTTTCCAACCCAGACAAACTGCTACAGTTGTTTTGGTAAGACACCTCTCAGGCACTCTTTAGTCCCTCCTGAGAAAGAAAGGAACAGAGCAGCTGAGGACATGGAATGAGAAAAACATGCAGTGCATTTAGCATTTAGAAATGCACGTGGTGCAAAACCACGGTGTCAGTGCCCTTCCAGGAGCTGCTGTCATGAAGAGCCCTCTTCCTCTTCAAAAAACACATTTTCACATAAAGAAAATCCACCCCTACCCACCCAGCATCTTCAGGGAGGTATCCCCAAAGCAGCACTGATCTTCCTTTCTTTCTCCTGCCTGGCTGCACAGTCCTCAGAGCAGAGGTCCAGCTGCTCCCTTGAGCCTTCGAAGATGCACCCCTGGGAGATGATGCTCAGTCACTGGGTGATGGTGCTGAGTCAATATGCTGGGTCAGAGCTGAAAAGGACAGGGCTACCATACAGCTCCTGAGGTGAAAAAATGTGCCTAACCAGGTTTTCACAGCAGAAATGATGTAGCCAAGCTGGTCCCTTGCTCTCCTCACCAGCAGGAACAGCAGACATTTGGTGTGGCATTGTCCTTTGTTTGCATCCTGCTTCAGCAGAGCCAAGGCAGAGCTTGCTGCCATCCAGCCTGCAGAGCATTGCAATTACAGCTTTTCCCTTTCTTTGTCCTCTTTATCTGTGTGCTCCTCTGTGTGTACCTCGGGAAAGCTGACTGAAATCAAAAGCTCACTATTCCTTCCTCCAGCCACAGTGCTTCAGCTACTCAAATTAAAAGACAGACCTGCTGTGAAACAGAAAGTGTTCCCCAACTTGCAGCCAGTTCTTATAAAGAAACTCTACCAATCAGTTCAGTACCTGTGGCTTCCTACTAAAAGCAAATGATATTTCACAGCAGATAGCCAAGCACACAAGGATATATAAATTAAATTAAATGTTCTTTATTCACCTTTTGCCTTACATGACCACGTTGTGTGCATGGAAATACAAAGGGATGTCTTTTCTTTTTAAAGGCAGCCAATGAAAATACCTAGGTTTTGGGACATGAATTCTTCTAGTAATAAACCAGGGTTAACTTTTTACTTAAAACTCAATTTCTATTTGAATTGAAAATTTTATTTGCACCAGAATATCTTCTTGGTAGTTAGCAAAGAAATGTGCCTAGTATATGAAATCATAAGCTCACTGACATGAACACCATGACATATCTTTCAGTAAAAGTTGTTTTAATTTTTAGAGTAAGGTTGAATTTTGTATCATTTGTTCTTCAAGAATTCTACATGCCTCTTGAAGAATATCAATCCAGGTTGTAAGTTTAGGTCATAATTACTAATTCGGAGTTCTTTCAAGGAAATCTATCATAAAAACAGGTGAAGAATTGTCTTTTCCAAGGGGCAGGAATTGTATATAGATTGGACTAATCCAGAAACTCATTTACAATATTCCTTGCCTTCCACTAGAAATCCCAGACACCTCCATGCCCTTTCCTTCTCTGAAATAGAAGCAGAGTTGGTAAATGAGTTCAAAAACTCAGACATGTGCCATGAGTTGTCCTTATCAACAGGGAAGGCAAACCCAAACGTCACAGACCCCAGCCCTGCTGGGCTGCAATAACATAAGGGTTTATTTTTTCCTGAACTTTCTCAAAGATTTTAATAAATCACACCTTTGCATTCCCAAACTCCATTTCCTTCAGTTTTTCCTGTAGGTTTTTCAGATTATTTATATTTCTGTGCTGAAGTTTAAGTTTTTCTTGTTTATACTTAATGTTGTCCTGTGAAGGTATCAACCACTGAATTCCAAAGATTATGATCCCAATCCTTGTGCTGTATAAATTAGCTAATTAATAACCATAAAATTTGAAGGAGATCATTTACACTATCTTAAAACCTATGGTCTCTTTGTGTCTTTAAAAAAAGGAACATAAAGTAGTGGAGATTTTTTACATACATAGTACATTAAAAAACCCAACAACACCAAAACCCAATCCAAAAAGTCAAAGCACATATTTATAAACAGATATAGCTTGATTTTTAGCTCTGGACAAAATATTTCCAGCACAATTATGAGAAAATAGCTATCTTTTACTCCAGCAACTCTACATCACCTGTGTTTTTCAGGCTTTTTTATCTCTTGTATATCTTAAGCCACATCTCTGACCTTCACACAGCAGCCAGGACACAGGAGAAACATGGTCCTCTGGCATGTGGGGAGATCTGTACAGCTGCATCTCTGGTTGATTATCTCCTTCCCCATATTCTGTACTGCACAGCTATATCCCTCATGAAATCTTTCCTGCAAGATGAGGAGGGCATGTGTCACCATATGGTAATGCCTAATCTGCTTCTTATATTAACAGATACCATGAATCTCCAGGCTGATTCAGCTATTTTTATTTTAAACTCAGTAATGGATTGGGATTTCATCACTGTTCAGATTAAAACACCTGGAAGTATCTAAATAATATCATCAAAAATTTATAGACAGATCTAAAATAGTAAAATAAAATTTGCAAAACAATGAAAGGCACTTGTATTGTCCACCTCATAGAAGCAAGAGAAAAAACTGGTGTGAATTGAAGGGGTGAATGAAAATTACTGTGTCTTAGTGTTCCAGTGATACTCAGTGAGAATAGCTGTGAACATCTGAAGTGAAGATGACAAAAATTACAGTGCTAAGAAATGACTGTAATACACATCAATCCAGCTCCTGTCATCTGAAATCAACTACTTTTCAGTAGCCAGAAAGGCATAAATGGGACATAAGATCAGGTATATTTCTGTTAAGGACATAGAGGGCTAGATCCCTTGCCTCCACAATATCTGCTCCACCAGGCACCCTGCTGTTGCTGTCAAATTCTCAAGCTGCCAGGTCTTGAATGTAAGTTAGAAAGAATAACAGCATTTTAATTGATCATGGCTACTACAGGACATTCATTTGTCATTGACCAGTGTGGCATAATGTCCCTCTCTGGTCTCCCATAACAATTCACATTGTCTCCTTGCCTGTTCTCTCAAACAACATCTGTTATGCCAGGATGAAGCTGAGTTGATATCTCAACAGCCTGCCTGATCTGAGCCCACTAAGGATGCTTCCACTTGTGACTTGCTGGCAGGTGTTTCCAAAGCTTGCCAGCAGAAATGTTCACATTTGCCCATAGCTGGGATGGACAAGCTCTCTGTGGCTGCTTAATCTTGTTTTAAATCATGTTCAGTGAAGGGACTAACTGGGTGAGATTGGCCCCTTTAGAAAGCAGAAGATTCCTGCTTGTCAGACTATAGATTTACTACGGGAAGTGGAGTTTCTGTGGCACAAAAGGGAGAGAGCTTCTTCTCAGAGCAGTGAGCCCTCAGCTCATGCATAGACTGAGAAATTATTTAGAGGAACAGAGAGTGGAAATCTGGGACTCTCAGATGGTGGCAATAAATATCCCAGGACCAGAAGGATTGCTTTGTGTTTGTTGCAACTCAGAAATATTCTGTTTTGTTGGAAACCAGCTATAGGAGCAATCATGTCCTTGCAAGGATAGACTGGGCAGGACTCATCTTGGCCACATTAGAACATTAGCACAGCCATGGTAAGGCAATGGTTCATCCTGCTCCCTGCTGTGTCTCCTGTACCACACCTGCAAAGTTACAGCAAAATTGAAAGACTATCAAAACATTCTGAAAATCTAAGGATTGGTCAATCACATAATCCTTATCCATATTTCTATGGAATTCTGGAAAGAACTGTAAAAGATTTGCAATAAAGAGCTTCACTTTACAAAAAAACCCCATACTGATTTCTTCACAAAAAGAACTGAGGTTGACTCTTGCCAATTAAATACAATGTATCACATACCATTAATTCCACTCTTTATTATAGTTTTTACTAATTTTCTCTTCATTTCTCTTCTTTAAAAACAGATTTAATGCAACCCCTGAGTCCTCAGATACAGACGCAATTTAAGTAAAAGGACATACACCATGATTAGTAATTCAGCTATTTCATCCTTGACTTCCTTTGGATCCCAGGAGTAAATACACCCTGGTCCTGGGGATGTGTGACTGTTCATTTTTTCAGTCAGTTCCAGCATCCCTTCAGAATCATTTCACTTGATGAGTCCCCCATAAAGAATGATTTTTCAATAGGAATATCCCTGATTTGTTCTGCCATGAACAGTAATGCAGAAAAAGTTTCTACCACCTCTGAATTTGCTCTGTGTTCTCTGAGCATGTTTTTAATATTCTGTTCATGAGTGGACCCTATAAATTTTCTGGCAGACCCTTTGTTTCTCATGAGTTTTAATAAATACTTATCAATAGTTTTGATTCCTTTTGCTAGTTGCTTCCATGCTGTTTTTCCTATGTTTCTAGACATGCAAAGGGTGTAAATATCTACATTCTTTCCTACCCATTTATCTCCAGGTTCCTCTATTTTAAAGCAATTGGTTTAGTCCATGTTCCATTAAAATCTCATTTATCTGAGTTTTGAAATATTTCAGTCTTTGAGACATCACTCCAGGACGAAGCCCAGGTAAATCCTTCTTGAAGAACTGGCCAGTGTAAGGTCTCTTCAAAATGCTGTTCTTCTACATCCTATTAAAGGGTCTAATTTGATTTCCCACTTCTCCCAGGTAGGAGTCATCAGGAGTCTACTATCTGCACAGATCAGAAGGCAAAAAAATGTTTCTAAGGTGCTTCAGAAATGTGTTTATTTTCAGCAGTTCCCAGTAAATAAAGAATGCTTCCAGAATGACTGTGACAAAACAATTGATGTTTAATTAATCAGTGGATTTTGTTTTCAAATTTGCAAGTAAATATTTATTTGATGCTCTTGAGTACCTATTCTGTTTCAGACATTGTACATTTTTTGTCATTGATTCTTACACCCACCAGCCTGAATCTCAAGCAGAGGACATCTGTTACTGAGCTGTGTGTAAGCCTGGACTTTCATCTGAAGAAACCACACAGGAAATCCAACTCAATTGCCCAGTTTGTTCTTTATTTCCATGTAACAGTATAAGGTCTCACTGCTTTAAAAGAATACACCAAAAGTACTTCAATATCTATAAGAGTGATAGCATACTGCATGAAGGAAGCAAATACTGAAGGATAAATTCCATTACTAACAGGGGACGAGTTCCAGACTGCATTCACCTCAGAGAGCACAGCCCTAAACTAAGGGAAAAAGGGGCAAATTCCAAGGGGCAAAGGGGCAAAACCTTTGCAAGAAAAAAACTGGAAATCCCGTGGTTCATCTCCATTCTGCAGCGACCTCTCACGATGGCTGTCCCAGGAAACTGTTAAGATGTGGAGGCTTGTGAATGTGTGAGCTCAAATGAGATGACATTTTAGAAGCAGTTCTTGAAAACAAAATTAACCATGAGTCTCAAAAATATTTCCAAATGTAGCATTCATTTAAAATTATTTAGTTTTCCCTTCAGTCATTTATTTATACACAAACAAGCCATCCTCACTCATCCTATACATGTACACATAATCAAACTAATTAATTGTTTTCTACAACAGCCTTAAAAAGGAAAAAGTGAGAGAGATTTTTTGCTTCTAAGTACTTGTAAACTGCTAGTACAGTTTGATAATTGCCAGAGTAACAAGACAGAAGCAAGTCTTAAAATGGAAATAGACATAGCATTTCCTTGAATTGCAGGATATGCATTAGAACTTAATCATTCTTCACTTGACAAGACTAACAGGAGAAAGTGTTATATCTGTAAGACAAATCATATGGTAGGTATAAAGGCCAAACAGTAACAATTTCAAAACAGTAGTTTTACCCTATTAGTGGTATGTGTTTCATTTGCCCTTGATATTCCTTCTAAAAGGATATTCAATACTCTTTTGTAAACATTCTTCAAATTTTCAGCCAAATCTAATTAACAACCAGTTCAAGCCAATCTGATTCGGTGCTGGCTTTATCCTCTGCACAGGTCTGTTCTGTACTCAGTGGTACATTTACAGACAGCAGCTGCTCTCAGTCTGGGCTGAGTTCAGTCTCTTCTGATCACACTGGTTAGTCCCCAGGTCTCACCATTTCCTTCCCTCTGAACCACACATCAGTCACCTCTCTGGGTCACCGTATGCAAATCAGTGACTCTGTTGTGGGGACACTTCAAATTAAGATTTTGCAGTGCCCATTCATGGATTGCTTTTCTCAGCAACTGTGTGTTGCTGGTAACAGCAATCAGTAACAGAGTCACTATTACAGTGTGGTCTGGTCTTTCTCCTCAGTCATTTCCCATGGATGAGCTCCAGACTTTTAAAATCCAAGTACTCAAAGGAACAAACTTCCATGCCATTTAATTCAACTCCATCTTATTTTACCTCCTATTAATCTACTTGCTTCCTCCTGTGTTGTTTTCTCTTATGGAGATCTGATCTTGTACAATTGCAACATGAGAAGTTTCCTCATCACATTTCTTATTTCTGTGCCAAAATCATTACTGAAAACATTAAACAATGTTAATCTGAAAAATACTCAAGAAGAACCCCAGTAATCTCCCTCTGTCCAGCCAGATACTTTCCCTTTCCACTTTTCTTATTGCCATCCCTTCTCTAACAGAGCTCTCACCAAGGTTACAGGTCCTGCACTTTAATTTCAAACTTTTGCACTTAACTAAATTCCCATGTGCCACTGTCCCAGTTTCAGACAGGGACAGGGTTAATTTTTTGTAATTGTCACGAGGGGCAAGGCCAGGACCCTGATGTTATTTGATACAACCTCACATCACTGCCAGGGGCAGCGGGGAAAGGAAGGGACTTTCTCCCTTCTGAGGGAAAGGGCCCTCCTTCCAATGCCAGGGAAGAGCTGATTGGTATTGCTGGGGGCTTTTTTGTGTAAATTGTTTCTTTGTCTTACACCTTTTGTTACTACTATTGTTGCTGTTGCTGCTCCTTTTCTTATCTCATTGCTGTTTCCAGTAAATTGTTCTTATCTCAACCCGTGACCTTTGCCTTTTGTGCTTCAATTGGAGTGGGAGGGGAATGTGGGAGTGGGAGCAGCATGATTTTAGTAGGACTACTAAACTGGAGAATACTAGTCCTAAACCAGTTGTTTCATCCCCCTTTCTGCTGTCTAGAAAACCAATTATCACATTAGAGAAAGTTATTCTTTTATTTTTCACAACATCTATGTTTGGTAAACCCCACAAGTGGGTAAACCCCATTTACAGTGATATACAAATTAGAAAATTCCTTTGTAACAAATTCCATTAAAAGGGGGAAAAGCTCTTCATTCTTGAAAAGCAAGTCAAACTGGTGAGTGAAAGTATTTATGTAGAGTAAGGAGAAACCCAAATGCAAGTCTTCATTGTTTTATCTCTCACATGCATGTGTACATAACACTTTGCTTTGACATTGTTTTGGAGCCAATTTGAACGGAAATTCCAACGAGAGCTAAACTTGTTAACAGCAAATAAACAGAGGGAGGAGAGATCCAGGAGTGTTACACAGGGAAATTGCCTGTTGCTAAGAGCTGCTCTTGTCAAGGGAATAGAGATTTGCAAAGTACATCCCTCCCTGTGACAGGAATGGATGTATATTCCCAAATCTCCTGAAGAATAGAAATAAATTACATCTGATCTACAGGGATACATTATATACTTGCTCACTGACATACATTTTGAAAAGAACTAGTATAGAAATGTAAATAAAAACAGGCAAGTATGTACAGAGCCTGTACAAGGCTCTTGTTTTGAATACCTAATTTCTACAGCAATACAAAGTATTATTCTCATCCTTAATAATAACCATAGTAATAATAATAATAATA
>VZRX01009194.1:9686-23387 GCA_013398075.1 Notiomystis cincta | reverse complement strand
AACCCTTCCCCTTTCTGTGAGCACCCTCCAGCTGTGATGGAGCCACCTCTCCCACTCAGTGGGTTTGAGATGCTCACCCCAGCCAGGCTTTCAGACATCTTTTTCCAGGCATGTTTTCCTAACCCCTCAACAATTCCCTGATGTCCTCTCCAAGCCCAGCAGAGCCAGGCACGTTCCCAGCAGGGCTCCACACGGGAGCAGCGAGGCTCAGCCGCTCCTAAGGCCAAGCTCTGCCTCTCTTTTGTTTCTCTGTATCATTATGGTGATGTAATAAATACGCAGAGGAGCTCCAGGCACTGCCTCCTCTGTCGGAAATGCTGCCCCACGTTCTCCCAACTGGATATTATCCTCTCATTAAACACATGCCAGAGGAATGGCTCCCATGTCCGTGCAGCTTTACACCGTGTCCCTGCCTCCCCGTCCTTCCCCCTGAGCTTCCCATCCCACATTCACACGCTCCCAATTACATGCCAAGCCTGTATTTTACTCCCTCTGTTCTTGCTGCAGCCTTTCTTGGTAAGGGAAGTCTTGATTATACGTTTGGCCAAGTGACTTAAATCACAGAGGAAGGAAAAAACAAAAAGAACGTACGGGAGCGTTGCCTTGAGGTCAAAATCCATCAGGATTTTAACTCCACTCCATCCCAGCAAATTCCAACCAGCCCAGGGTGGAGAGCAAAATCTTCCACATGGGCTGCAAACTTCAAGCACTGGGAAGATTCCTGCCTATTTCCATCAGTGGGAAAATGTAGAAGCAGGGAAGTTGTATTTACATAAGTCAAGGAAAACACTGTTTCCTTCTTGGACAGGAAACAGAAGTTATTCTCAGAGCTTCGGCAAAAGAACGAGAAATTAAATAAAGTGCTGGCAGCCTAAACTTGTTTTATTCCTGTGGTTTTACAATCTCTGAGTAAAAATAAACACATTTTCAATCTCAGGAGAATTATTAGGGTAATAATGGCAGGGAGGGGGCAGTTATTTACAGGCTCCGATGGAATCGCTCAATGAATCGTGTGAAATGTAACAGATCCAGGGCAAGAAAATTCACATTTATGCAACTGGCTGGTTTGATTCTACTGTACTGGGTGCTCTGATGCAGCAATACATGATTTGGATGTTCCCAGCAGGAGTTTTGCCTGGGAGAAGGGTGATGATCAATATTACAATACCCAATTTGTGTCATTTGGGAGTTTTATTGGATTTTAGTGGTGTTGTCCCTCCTTAAGCCTGGGGTGGACTCCCATGGGTGGGTACCAGAGCAAAGTTCATGGGTGAGGGCTCCCATCCCAAGCATAATATGGTGCTAATTTACATTGCCTTGTGATATCCAAAGATTAAATACAAGTGAGGAATTTGAATGCTCACACCTTGTACTTAACATCTCAACTATTAAAAAATAACAAATTTGATGCTGTTTTTCCTCAGGACAAGAGGCCAGTAGTCCACATGATCCTTCACCTTCTCCTCTGCCTGGAACAGTTGTGTTTGCCCAGGGTACAACAAGGACATCCCTATGGGCAGCACCTTCCCATCTCCTCCAAGTTGTGCTTTTCCTGTGAAATTCTATGGTATTGCAAAGACAGCTCTTTTTTGGGTTGAATTTCTGTCTACCACTATGCATTTTCTACATGCCCAAACCACTCATTGTGAATGAATGGAAGAGTTAAGTGTTTATCATATATATGTATACACACACACACACACATGATATATAATATAAAATATATTAAGGCCTATCACAAGCTTAAAGAGGAACAGCATCATTAATACATATATTTATATAAAATTAACATACATAGATATATTAATACTGCATGGTTCAGTCATTTAGACATAAATATATTTATCATTGGTATCACATAATCTGTCTGCAGCCAGCAAGAGCTGCAGGTACAAGGACAACTCAAAGCAATGACAAGAAATAGCTCCAAGAGGTAGTTACAGGGGAAACTACGAGAGGTAAGTGCAAGGGGACTTGCACTCAGCCCTGGAAGCATGAAGGGCA
Organism: Notiomystis cincta; assembly: GCA_013398075.1. NCBI lineage: Eukaryota > Metazoa > Chordata > Aves > Passeriformes > Notiomystidae > Notiomystis > Notiomystis cincta. The sequence continues at coordinate 21,383 of VZRX01009194.1, read as the reverse complement.
CAGGAAGAGGAGCCTGTGTTTGGATGCCAGGATGGGAATGATGCAATCACAGCGAATCCTGCAGCTCTTTGCAAAGCTCTCACCCTTCTCTGGGATCCTGGGAGACAAAAGCAGTAGCAGCTAAGTGAGAGATCTTCAGTTTCTCACCCCTTTCAAGCTCAGAGGAAGAGCTCACCCTGCACAAAGCAATTCCTAAACTTAGGCTGCTGTTCAAAGGGCAGGGGTTAAACTCGGATGCAAGCCTGTAATTTTTATAAACAAGCCCCATGTTTCCCTTCTGGCAACACATGCATGGAAACCCAGTAGCATGAAGCCCAAGACATGCACGAGAGGACCATTGAAGCCTCATTATCTTTGCTTTTGTTCTGCTTTCCTGGTGCTTTTTAAATCCCCGCACCGGCACTGCCTTGGGATCGACTCCCTTTTCCAGGACAAGCTTTTCACAGGGCTGAAGGGCTCTTTGTTCTTCTCGGTGCTGTTTGTTGTGCAGTCCCTGGGGTGTGCTTTGCTCTTCCACAGAGCCAGGAGTGGAGAGGAAGAGGCAGAGAATGTGAACTCCCATGTTGGAACACAAAGAGAGAGAGAGTAGGACCTGTTTATCCTTCTGCTAAATGCTCCCTTCGCAGACAGGGAGATTTCCTCGTGTTCAAGAGTAAAACACTGAAACAAGGGGCGAGGGAGAGGGGGATGTGAGTCGTTGGGGTGCTGTGGTGCTGGATTCCTCCCCATGGGCAGGCTTGCAGGCCTTGCTGGCTCTGTCATCATCCCAGTGCTGGGGTGAACTCTGCACACTTGTGTGGGAGTCGCCTGTGGGAATTCCAGGTACAAAACCTGCTGGCTCCAGCGGAGCTGCTCCACATACCATGGCAGGGGAGGTAAACACATCCCTGCCGATGGCTTGGGAGGGAGCCACGGCCATTCCCAGGCAGGCAGGGCTGGGAAGGGACCACCTACGTCACGGGGCTCAGTCACCAGCTCCTCACAAACACCTTCCCCAAGCTGGTCAAGCCCTGCTGCTCGCTGATTTCCTGGTTAGTCCTGCAGCTGCTAGCCCTCGCTTATTAAAAGCTTGGCATAAATATCAGAGTCCTTCGGTTTGCCTCAACATTTTTATTTTTTTTTTAGCTGAAGTTCACAGGACCTTTTTTGAGGGGCACCCTGAGTCCACCATCCATGTGCCTTCATCTTTTATTTTTTTAGAAATCTGGCAAAAAGTACAGCTAGGATGCATGGGATGCATGCCCATTTGTTGCAGTGTTTTACCAGTTGGTTTTTTCCCTTGCACTCTTGAGAACCAATACCTGGGGAGGATTTCATGTTTGGTTGTCTACCACAGGGAGGAAAGTCGTCAATCATTTCACAGCCCTCCCCTCCACGTCTTGCAGCCCTGGTGGTCCACAGCTGAAGCCCAAGGTCTGTGGGGTTGGAGGTTGGACCAGCCAAGTGCTCTTGTGCTCCTCCCAGCAGGTTGTCGTGACTGATTGAATCATTAAAGTGAGTAATTTGTTGTAACACAAGAACAGCTGAAACACCTTCTGCATCTTCACAATGGTGTTGCTCCACCATCCCCCTTGCCCAAAGTGCACAGCCAAGGTGTGAGTCAGATCTTGGAGGTGATCTGGGCTATAAACAATATTTTAGAGGGAAAAAGAATTCATTTCAGTGGGGGCAATTTCTCCACAGACCAACGTGCAGTTGGAAGAACTGGCAAGCCCTCGGCCCCAGGAAAGGGCAGGAAGGAGTTTCTTACTTTGGTTCTATTTGCAGGCAGGGCCACCATGAAACCATACTCAAAAATGGGTGTTTCAGGGGAAATACATACCTATATTTGCAGGATTGAGCTCGAGGTGCTCTCCAGCATGGCAGCCCTGCACAAACATGGTCCTGAGGTAACAGTGATGGGACTTGGGGTTCTCATGACTCAGTGAAACTGGAATTCCCTCAGATTTATTGTGGATTAAGGAGAGGACATGGACAATTAGTCCATTACAAATTGGTGCTGTCCCTGCTGGGTGGGAACCTGCTGGAGAGGCTGTACCCATGGAAGGAGTGGACAGTGGTTATCTCAAGGTCAGGCGTGCAGGAAACCACCAGGACAGCGTGGACATTGTGTGAGTGGGAGCTGCTGGTGGGGCTATCAGAGCTTCCCAGGTCAGGCAGGACACACAGGGAGTCACCCCGGCCCAGAACAAAGCAGGAAGGAGCCAAGATGGTGCCAAAAATCCTAAAGAGAAGGTTCAAAGTCTGGTCAGAGCAACCAGCTCTTGCCAACAGAGAGGGAGACACAAGCTGAGCAATACCCACCATCTCAGGGTGTCCCTGCCTTGTAGAACCTGCCCTGCTGAGGCTGGAATCACAAAATCACTTAGTGTCTCCTTGCTTGATATTTATTTATTCCTTCCTTCATCTGAGAGCATCGTGGTCCATGAGGGACCTCACAATCAAATAACAGCAGGAACAGTAAAAAATCCACCAGCAGCACCTGGATCTCCTCAAGGGTGAACACAAAGTGTGGTGTGGCTGCACAGCCATAAAATCAACAGCAGCTCCCAACAAAAGCCAGAGGACAAGGACTTTGCTGGAGCACCAGACATCAGGGACATCTTTAAGGGTTAAGGTAGAAAGCTGACAAAACCCTTAATGTTTTTACAGAGCACAGACATGTAACATACAATACAGGACAATTCGTTCTATTGATGTCTAAAAATTCTTAATGGAGAAACAGGCTGTTAAAATACAGGATACTTTATAGGTTAGCTCTTCTCCATACTTCATCCTCAGGTATTTGCCAAGTTAGCAGAGGATCAGACTTCAAGTCACATTTAGGCTTCTTTAGAGCAGTTTTTCCACTAAAAGCTTAGCTCAAAGACATACATATTAATGAAAAAAAAGAGCCATTCATTCTTGTCACACATTTTGTCCTCAGAACAGTTGCAAATCCTGCATGTCGGGTTTTTTTCCTAATCAAAGGGAAATAAACTATCTTTTATACAGTTAGACAATTGTCCACAGTCTTTCCCAAGAATGGAAAAATGCCCTAAAAATGGAAAGCAGGTGGGGTTTCTCAACAGCAAGTTTCTTCTTCTGCACAAGAACAAGAAGGCTGCATCCCTGTTTTCTGTTAAAAAAATTCCACAATCAATGTGGCTACTGAAAGAGTCCTGTGAGCTGGAGATCTGCTGGAAGTGCTTTTTGGTGCCTGTATTAGCTCTATTTGTCTGCAGTTCCTTTAATCAGATCGAGAAAACTTCCCTGCTTTCCTACTGTACCACAGCAACCTTGGCATCCCACCCTCCCTTTCCATTGCTGCTAACTTGGGAAGCTCTGAAGATTTCTCTGATGTTGCTGCTGGCTTGGCAGTGTCACAGCTGAAGGAAAAACAGGGGACATCTTCAGACACGTTAGTGGGGTTGGGGGGAGAAGAAGCAGTTTGGGTTTTGCTTTAAAGACACCTGAGAAATGCAGAATATAAGAGGGGGGGGGAAATGCTCCACAAAATAATCCCCACTGCTGGACTCAGGGTCTGAATGCCACTGGTATTTCACTGAGGATTTGCTTCATTACACCTAAAGATCTTCATGAACTCAGTAGGAGCAGAGATGGCAAAGTTGGACCCCTCTGGAAAATCCTTTTTTCCTCACCCAGGTGGATCCCAAAGAGGCACAGAGTCACACCATTCTTTCAGGAATGGGTTATCAGCTACACACACAAAAATTCAGGGTTAGAGGAGCAACTTCCAGAATAAAAGCTGCTGATAAACCTGGAAATACTCTCAGACCTCCTGTAGCACGGGAACAGCCAGGAATAGTTAAGTGAGTGCCAAAGCAAAACCCTTGACCTGAAAAACTGCATATTTCAGAGACATTTAAAACAAAATCTCGGGCTGAACTCAGAGGCATGAGAACAGGATAGAAAATTGAGATGATATTAATGAGGCACAGAATGGGTCAAGAGTTTAGTTTGGGGTCAAATTTTGGGACCTTCCTGGCTTTTCTGGCTTTTATTTTTTGTTTAAGTGCTCTAACTCTATGGGAAGTGAACACCTCCAGCTTGTTTTCCACTCAGCAGCACAGCATCCCTCCCAGATAAACCAGTCTGAACCACCCTTGTTTACTGTGTCCAGCTAATGGAAGGATAAAGGCAGTCGAGATGGTTCCATTTTGTTGGTTTTCCTCCCACCTTTCTTCTTCAATTCCCTTTCCTCCCCCATTATTAAAACAAAACATCTGCCACAGCTTTAAGGTGCTTTGGGCCTCTTCAGGCTGCTACCAGTGAGGACAGGACTTGGCAGGGAGGGCAGCTGAGTGAGGGCCACAGCAGGTGAAGGGTTTTCATTCCCCCGTTACTTCCAGCAGCTGCCACGACCACGGGGCGTCCGAGGGAGGCAACAATAATGATTAGTAATGATTAGTAATGATTTCCAAAGCCAAAAGAGAGCCCTGGCAGGCTGGACTGGGGCTTGGCCCCATCCCTCAGAGCTCTGCAGAGCTCAGCTGGTGACTAGTCGCTGCGTCACTCCTTTCTGATTAAATTCCCGTTAAGTTTAAAATAATAACACGTCCTTAGTGGAACAAGAAACTCTGGAAGGAGAAAGAAACAAGCCTTTATGGGGGTTTTTGGCCAGTAGTGAACTAAGGGCCAGCCCTGAAGAATCACATGGGAAAAATGGCTCTAGGACCCTGCTTTTCCTCTGTTAAGGCACAGGGCTTATCCTTGCATTTTCTATGACCACAGAATCCAGATCCACCGGTGAACTAAGACCCTTTATATGATTACAACAAGGAAAAATGCTGGACAAGGCACATAAATTATGATGTGTGAACTATAAGGTACAGAAGCGCCCAAGTCTTTCAGCAGACAATTTCTCAGAGGGGCTGATCAGAACAACCTGCACATTTCTGTCCAAGATATTTGGTCTGACATTCTGTTCTCCCAGCTCCCTGACCCTTTTTTTCATTATCTGTCTGCTTGCTGTCCTGTGCAGGAGCCAAGCAGATGGAGTAGAGAAGTCACCAGCTATTTTGGCATCCCCAGTCACTTTCCCTGAAGGATCCAGGTCCATGCCACTGGATCCCAGGTCAGGGAGGTCCTACCACCTTTACCACCAAGATTTGTCCATGCAAAAGATCGTTACAGCAGCAATATTGATAATTACACTAAAATTAACCACCTTGCCTTATGTTTCTTCTGTAGTTCTTGCAGTCCTGCTGTGGAAGGAATATTAGTTTGTGTCCAGCCCAATGATAATAACTTGCTTGTTTTAGTACTGAAGAAACAATCCCAGAAACTTTCATTAGTGGGTCAAAATGAAATTTTTGGCTAGACGTGAGATAAAACTTTTAACTTCATTTGGGGGCTGTATAATCTTTTTGGATAACCTTCTCCTTTGGTTCAAGTTAATTTTTGAAACTGAAGCACGATGAAAAGCAGACCTGAAACAGGTGAATACTCAGAAAAAAACAACAAAATGAAACACTGCAGCATTTCCATGGCCAGCCTTTGTATTTAAGAAACACTGATAGAAAAGTAGAGATGCTTTCCAGGGCTCTTTCTTTTCACAGGAGCCAGATTTGAATCCATTCACTGTCTTTCTCCTCCCAAAGCCTCACTTGGAGAGATGAACCTATGGTAGAACTTCCCCAGGAGAAGATGTGTCTGAGGCACTTTGGGTTAGTCCTGCTGCCCCTTCCTGGACCAACACCCCACACAGAGCCCCCCAAATTGTGCATGGGGAGCAGCCAGGTGCACCACATTCCTAGTGGAAAGTGGAGGAGCTTCTGAAATTATGGAGGTCATGTGAATGCAACACCATGCTCAGCTACTTACACCAGGCTACCTGGTGCTTGGGTCCAAGGTGTGTAAAATATGTAGAGGAAATGTAAGACACTGGCAAATACTCATTTTTGCTTGTGGTTGCTTATATGACTTCCCTACTCTGAGCTAATTCACATCAAAATCAGCTTACCTAGGAAAAGGTTTTTTAAAAAGCAACAGAAGAAGCTGTAAATCATTTGGAGATCAGACTGAATTCCTCAAGACCACAGGGTTGGAGTCAAAGGCAGGAATGAAGCTGTAATGGCCTTGCTTTTCCCCTCAGTGCTGTATCCCAGAGTTCTTCGTGGTCTGCAGTGACAGCAGCACCAGCTTGAGGGACAAGACAATAAAAGAGGGCCCCAGCTCCAGGCAGCACAGCCAGGTCACCACAGGCATCACAGCCTCATCCCTGCTGCCCAAAGACACGTCCCTGCTCATCTGCTGTTCCCACCCTGTGTCTCCTCTGCCCACATGCTCAGAGCCCTGGTGGCTCCTGGGATGATTTGGCTCAGATTATTAAGGAATCAGAGAGTAAAAGAGAGCTCCTCAAAGTCCTGGGGAACTCTACCTGGCACGCACAGAGGGGCTGGTAACACCACCCTGCACATGCAGGCAGCAGGGAGAAGGAGCAGAACTATTAATCTTCTGTAATCTAGCTGGAATTAAGTGACAGTGATGGAGTGCTTTGTAATGGACTTCCTGAATCCTCATACAAACGGAGGAAGTGACCACCCTTGACCAGGTTTCTGCTCATGTTGCCTGTTTCCCTGCCTGCATTACACATTTTCCCCTCTGCAATCAGCTGCAACCCCACTTGAGCAAGGCCAGTGAGTGAATGCTCAGCCAGCCTGTGGGAATGGCTTCTGGAGGGGCCCTAAAGAGTGGTTTGCAGGGTGCCATCGAGCTGAAAGCCTTGGAAAGGTCTCCTGTATACCAGGAAGGCAGCTCTGGAATGGCCAGCCTCAAATCCCCACTGCCTGAGGAAATCTGGCCAGTCCCAAAACACTGGGCTTCCCTATGCACGCCAAGAAATGCTGTCCCTGGGCTGTCCCTGTGACATGGAGAATGTCTGGCATTCCTGGTGCCTCTTGTTGTCTGACAGAGCCAGCAGCACAGGAGCTGCTGGAGCCTTTCAAGCCTTGCTGGGGGAGGGGATGGCTTTATTTTTGGAAAGCATCCTTTGGGCTCTATTGTCCCCGCACATCCATGTCACAGATCCATGTTGGGAACACCTCCCTGCCTCATGCTGGGCTTGCACAACCCTCCAGCAGCACTGGTGTTGACAAGGGACCACGGCCTTCCCTTTGAGGGGCAGTGCTGCCCTGCCAGCTGGGAGCTCTGGCAGACAGGCCCTGGCAGGACTGTGAATTCCCTGCCTCCCACCCAAGGAGGTGGCCATGAAGGGAGCCCGAAGGCTCGAGAGGAGGAGTCAGTGTGAAACACAAAGGAGACCACAGCTCACGGCCCTGGGAACTCCAGCCACGCCCGAGGGAAGAGCTGGTGGATGCTGCAGCCACAGAAGGGCATCTTTGGAGTCTGTTCCCAGCAGCCCAACCCTGGGCTCAGCACAGGGTCTGGCAGTCTGGGTGGGCTCTGCCTCTGGCAGGAGCAGGAACTGCGGGAGAAACGGAGCTCCGAGAAATAAATCCTTTTCCAGCCTGGCCCTGGGAGTCTGCAGGCACAGGGACAAAGAGAGAGGCAGAGGTGAGCTCATGAGGACAACAAGTACATGGTGAGGTATCTCACCAGCAGCCCAGCCCTCATTAATCTCACCTCGAAGAAAAACAGCTGGCCCATCACACCTCAGCTCAGGTGTGGCCTTTGATCTCTACATCTTTTCCCACATCAAACTCCCAGGCACACTGAGCAGGAGGGAGTTCAGGAGAGGGACACCCCTTGACACCAGCTCTGGATTTGGCCCCTCAGCCCTGACATGTTCCAAAACAAAAGTGATGTTATCAGTGGTCTTTTGTCCCCCTCCTGCACTCTGGAGCCCATCACTCAGCAAAGAGCCACCTCTGATCTTCACGAATGTGGATTCACCCCTGCTGCAGGGGAGGCTCAGAATCAGTTACTCACTTTGTGCTACCCTATAGTCCTTTGTTCTCTTTCTATCTTTTTCATCTCTTGGTCTTCTCTCAGCTGGTTAAACTCCCACTTATTTGCTGCCTGAATCAGGAAGGTCTAAAGATTTAGTAAAGAGTTCAGGCTACGGTCCAGTGGTTTTTTGTCACTTACTTGTCTAAACAACGCAGGAAAAGCTCCTGCTTTGCAAGCCAGGCACTCCATGAAAGGTGTAGAACAGCAGAGGTGCAAATGGAAACCTTGGTGGCATTAGGTGTTGTTTTTCTAAACATTTCCCATCAGTAAGCACACAGTCTCTCAGTGCTGCACAGTCCCACCGAGGTCTTTAAATTGTATTTCTAGGATTTCTCTAAAACAGGGGCCTCAAGCTTTTAAATACAAAGGGAGCTGGGGAATGGTTCCTTTAGCAAGAGATTTGAGCAAATCACTGCTTTTTGTCTCTCTTTCTTTCTTTCTTTTTTTTTTTTAAATGGACATCTGCTGGGGTTTGTATTTTTTGAGTTGTAGGGGTGAAGGAGGTTGAGGGCAAAAGAGAGGTTTGCAGACAGGGTGAGCACAACATATACTGGAAAAAATCCCGGATGCTATAAATGGGAGCCCCCTAACAGTGCAACTCATCTGAAGCAAAATGAAAATATCAGGCATCCAAGAAACATATGTGCAGATGGCTTGGGGCCCAGACTCCTTACTAGGGCTCTGCATTAAATAAAATGCACCAGGTCATGTTGCTATAGATATAAGAGATTACTGGGTGCAATGTGCACTTCGCTGTGAAGCTGCAGGTTTTTAAACAATTGCAAATACAGACCTTGTTTAGGGATCAAGCAAATGGCTTCAGTCAAGCAGAGCAGCACTTTTTTTGGGTGGGTTTTTTTTGGTGGGTTTTATTTTTTTGCCAGGGTTGGGGTCAGGAGGCTCCTGCTCTGTGAGGCTGTGCTGCAGTCTCTGCTCAGGAGGAGCAGCCTCACCACTCACGTGAGAAGCAGCATCCAAGAGGGCTCTTGACTATGACCTGTATTTTTGAAGGGTGATATGAATCAACCCAGAGCCTTGGCAAGACCTCGCTGCTGGGGCTTTTGCTTTCAGCCAATGTCAATTATGTCATTACTGAGCCTGCAGAAGCTATTACTAATGTTACTTTTACAGTTCACTGCCGACCAGAGAAAAGAGTTTTTCACACTGTTGTCGTTTTGTTGGAGCAAGACTATACGAATCACAGATGGCTTCCCTGCCAGATGTAGCCTCGCAGGACGGCAGTTTGGGGTTTACAAGAGGTTTAATGAAAACTTGGCACCTCACCAACTTTTGGCAAATACTCTTGGGCTGTCAACTCACACACAAGCAAATCAAGGTCCTGAAAAACAAAAAGCCTAATGACTTGTTCTCACCGAACGAGGAGGTGAAAAGTTTTACCTGGGAAACAAAACCCATGTGAATGAGCAGACCAATAATCTATCACACTGGGCTGAGCTCATGATCACTGAGGTGACTGAAAGCTCTCACTGCACCCTGGATCTGTTCCCAAGTCCTTGCTGTTGCACTTGAGGGGTCCAACATATTTCTGCTGAGACGGAACACGGATGGTGAGCTGGGGGGGAGGTGACATCCAGGTGTGTCTAAAATCACCTCATCCTTACTTTGATGTCTGCTGCTCCTTTTTTATTGAGTTGTGGCTTTGCTGCTTTGCCCTGGCTCAGAGTTCCTTTGCTGGCCTTTCTGCTTGGTTGGTTTTCTTCCTTGATGACATGAGCAGTTCATTAAAACTGCGCTGAAAGAAATTCTCAGGTGTGTGCCTTCAGATGTGGGACTTGTCCCCTACTACACATGCTGAAATTGGGCAGAAATAACCAACAGCAAGCTGGAAACTCTGCATTATTTGAGTTTTCAGGCATATTGCTTCCTTTTCTCCACTAATGAAAGTGTGTGCTAAGTGAGACTTCCCACAGCCCAGTGTCACTGTAAGCACAGCTTTCCTCAGTTTATGAGTCTCCACATTTATCCACTCTCACCATCCTGGACCAAAATTCATCCTGGTCCCAATGGCCAAATGGACTCAGCTGCAGTGATTTGGCTGTGAAGCTCCTTCAGGTATGGTTTGGATAAGAAATTAGTTCTTAAATCCCAGTAGCCCCAAAGTGCTGCCTCGTGGGTGCAGCTGGAGCACCTGAGGGATGGAGCACAGCAGTGCCTGGACATATAAAAAATGCATTTGGGCCACTCAAAAACTCTTCTCCAGCAAGCAAACCCTGAAGAATTATTCACACCACAGCTCAAGGCAGTCAGCCTGTCTCATCTGTGGGCCTTTAGCAATCTCCCAGAACCAACTGCCTTTGCCTCAGCCTGTCTTTAAATATCTTCATCCAGAGCCTTGCTGAAATGGTAGATTTTTTATCACCACTGGTGCGCAAACCAGATGACTGAATTCTCTGGAGGGAGGAGGAAGTAGCACTTTACATCCAGGTGGCAAAGGAATTAATAAAATGGCTGGAGAAACATAATCACAGAGATGTCATCCTTTTTCCACAGGCTGAGGTTTGGATGCAAACCTGATACTCAACCCTCCTGAGAGTTCCTGTGGATTCATCTCCTTCAGAATCTCTCTCAAACAGAGTTATTCTGGCTTTTTCTGTGTTGGATGCTCTGCAGGTTTACAGAAATTAAGTTAATTTATAAGATGCGCACTGAAGCAGCACCCCTGAGACAAAGATCACCAAGCACTATGGATCTCTCTCTTTTTACTTCTTTGTGGCAGATCACAGAATCCTAGAATTGTTTGGGTTGGAAGAGACCTCAAAGATCATCCAGTTCCAACCCCATCCAACCTGGCCTTGAACACTTCCAGTGATGGGATGTTAAGGAATGTAAATCTCCCTCCTTCTCTCTCCAAAAAAAAGAAAAAACTGTGTTAGGCTTTATTAAATGAGATTTTTAAAAAATCTTCAGTTTTATAGAAGGACTTTGGACAGGATCAGCAGAAATCTAGTGGTTTGTGATAACTAGCCTTTAAAAAGTGCCATGTGTCTTCTCATAAAACAGTGGCTTGCTGGCCTGGGAGGGATATTGCTAATGAAAGGCTGAAAGGCTGCAAAGCTGCATAATATTCCCTACTTTATGCAGCAGAAGAGACTCAGACCAGCAGTAGCCATGATAATAATCAACCCTGAAATATGTTCTGCTTGCAATTATCTTTCCTTGGCTAGACCTTAATCTGCCCAGTGAAATGCTGAGTGCCACTCTCCCAAGATGCACAACACCCCAACCTCTGCTCTGCAAGTGCTTCTCTGTAGGTGGCCCAGGGAGCTGCTCTTTCCTGAGTTCTGGGAGGGCTGAAGGTTGGAACTCTGAGGTAGTGACCATGGAGCTCAGAGGTGTGGGAGAGGATGGTTTAATTCCTTTTTATCCCAGGAACTGCTAATGTGGGCCCTCAGCTAAGGCAGCTGGGGCAGGTTTCATCTCAGTGTGCTCCAACTACATCTGTACTCAGCGAAAAGAGGGACTGTTCACAGGAGCTTGGAGAGACAGGGCATGAGGGAATGGCTTCAAACTGAAAGAGGGCAGGGTTAGATTAGACACTAGGAAGATTTCTTAATTATGAGGGTGGTGAGGAACTGGCACAGATTGGCCAAAGAAGCTGTGGATCCCCCACCTCTGGAGGTGGGAAAGGTCAGGCTGGGAGGAGCTCTGAGCAGCCCAGTCTGGTGAAAGGTCTGCCCATGGCAGAGGGGTTGGAACTTGGAACTCTCCTCCCTTCCTCCCTCCCTCCCCCCCCCCCCCCCCCCCCCCCCCCCCCTCCCCTCT
>VZRX01009192.1:257192-298944 GCA_013398075.1 Notiomystis cincta | reverse complement strand
TCTCTCTTTCTCTCTTTCTTTAAGTTCTCTGTGGCAATCATATCAAGTTGGAAAATAGCAGTACAATTTACTAGAAAAATAAGACAGTTTATTCCTGCCCTGGATTGATTATCTTGTAATTTTCTGATCATGCTGTCAAGAAAAAACATACTGTTGATTTTGAGAAATGCTGTATTAGGGAAGTATTTTTCATTTATCTAACAAGAACAGTTAAAATTGGAACAGGCTGAACCTCAGTTCTGAAAATTTGTCCTTTGCTTTTATGTTTTTCGTGTCTTTCACACAAAACAATGACATCAACTGGAAAAGTTTGATTGAAATATGAAAAATCAGAAAAGGTCAAAAATGTCTAAATTGGCCTTCTGCTTCCTGCTCCTGTGAGACACATCTATGTGTGGGAGTAAAAGTAATAAGCCCATATACATTGCCTCGCTCACACATACCAGCATTAAAGGGAGTCCAAGATGAAACCATGCCATATCAGCTGGATGTGATATATTAACTTTCATATATAGAGTGTAGTTTGCCTTCTGCCTAAATTAATAAACACAGGTAAACAAATTTACCAGTCTCATTCCTGGTATTTATATTTGTTGATTAATTCAGTTAATCAAAACCACAATGAATTTTGCAGCTTGCAGTCTCCAGCTTTGACTGCAAAAGACGCAGTTATGGATGGCAAAACCATGGAACTGAAGCAAAAGGAAAGATTTGTTGGGAATTTTAGTGTAAAAGCTCTTCAAAGATCAGAAAAACCTGAATGATTACTGTCAGAAAATGTGGCCTGACCAAGCTGATGCATTAGGGTTTTCATTTATTTCTGTCCTGTTTTCTTTCTTATTTGTGATATACAAATCTTGGCAAGGAGGTAGAATCTAAGAAAAGTGACTTCTTCCTTCCAAAGATTTTAAAATGCAAGGAGACTGCTAAATAGATTTCTGACTATATTGAAAAATTCCCTTGAGCTTTGCCTCGAAAAATACCTTTCAATGCTCATGTTTCAGCCTCCCTCCATTTTCTCTTTTATTTGGTCATATCTCAGAGGGGGATGTTTCCAGTCTACAGTCTCTGCTCACTTGGAATAATGTTTGTTTGCATGAGTAAACCAGCTAAAGTGGCTCTCACTGAAGTCATAACTAGAAGATGAAACCAGTTGGGACTATTCCCATGTGAAGTGAGTCAGGTTGCTGAATCAGGCCCATGTGTGAATCTTGCTGTGTCCCAAAGGGCGGTTTTCCATCTCATTAGGAAAAAAAGTTCCTCCAGAGCACCAGACAACAAAAGCCTGGGAATGCAAAGTACAGGAGGGGAGAAAACATAATGTCCTTTCAGCTTTTCTCTCAATTTTCTTTCCTGCAATGTGACTAAAAAGGAAACTTTCTGGTGAATTATATAATTCTAGGCTTTTATCAGTTTGCTATTTTCATTCTGTTCTTGCTTAAAAATGTGGTTCATATACTTTTTGGTGTTTTTAAAATTTAAGCAACTCCCTTGTGTCTAGTTTTTTTTAAATACCACAAAGACTTGGAAGGTGTTAATGATGTTCATTGTGCAGTGTGTATTTTAGGTTCCCTTTCTACAACAATGCAGAGCTGGAGAGTGTAAAAACAGAAGAAATATGAAAACTGTAAAGACATTTAATGTGCAAAAAGGACCAACTAATGTGTGTCAGCTCAGCCAGATGCCCAAGGCTAAATTTCTTGATGTGAGATGGTGATTCAGCTGTCAAGGTGCCTGAGTAGACTTGTGGTCATCATAATGATTGGCTGTGGATATTTTTTGTGGGTTTTTTGGGTTCATGTTTTTCTTTTCTTTTTTTTTTTTTTTTTTTTTTTGAACGACAATAAACAGAAAAAAGGTCAAAGTTATTCAAATGAACCAACGGCCCATTTTGGTGGAAATATAGCAGGGCTCGTTAACTCAATTCACATCTTTTGTGTCAGTTTTCTAACATACCATACATCTGGAAAAATGCAGTGATTTGAAAAAGATATAATGTGCCTATTCCCCCAAAGGTTTTGCTTACAGTATGTAATAAAATATGATACAGTTTTTCATGGAGATGGGATACGATAATTTGTTTAGATATAACATGAAAGTATCAGTCTGTGAAATGAACAGCATAAAAAGTAAGCAAATGCTCAGGATATGTTAGCTAACAAAATGGCAAGCTCAAAAACACTTATTCAAGTGAAAATCAGAGGCTTCAGCAGCAATATTTTCCCCCTTAAAATGGGTCCCTTCTGATAGTGCCTAATATTTTGATGTTGATTGCCATTAATGAGACTGTGTTTTGCTGTGACAGAGACCTTCCTACTCTAAGCAAAACTTAGCTCCAGTCAGGTGAAAATCCAGGTAATGAATAGAGAACTCAAGTTTTCAGGTATCCCAAAACATTAGCACTTTGTAAGAACATACACACAGAGTCAGCCCAAAGGTCCCCACTGAGCTTGATGTGATGAAGGTGCTGCTGGCTAATACTTGGAGGAAAGCATGTAAAACCCACTTAAGCTAGGCAAGCGGTTAAGTCATTTTTGGCCCTTGATTTTTAGCCTAAGTGTGACTTTCCTTCACATTTCTTTGTTGCACTTTGTATTAGTAGCCCTGTAGCATGTGGTGCTAGCCTTTAATTGTGGAATACTTAGCATGCATGTCAGAAGTTTGTTATTCAACCCCCACTCTTCCCTTTTAGCTTGTGCAGGTGCTCTCAGTCCTTAAAAGCAACTGTTTGTTGGAGTGTGCTTTTGCAAACTGTCAGGAAGCAAATGACATTTGTGAAAAGCAGGTTTTTCTTTTCTGCTCACAAATTGAACGCAAATGTGTTTAAGAAGTGGTCAGAGCTATGATTTATGCCTTATCTGTGTCAAGACGTTTACTTTTTGTATTTATGCAAGGATACACCAAGAAAACCAATGGCAATTGGGGTTAATCTGACTTTAAACCAAAGAAATGAGGAGTTTTATTCTTTTTAAGCAATCCTCCTTGGAGCAAGCAGCTTCACCTTATAGTGATCTGTGCTTTACAGTCATTCTAGCCCCTTTCAGAGTCCTCTAAGTCTTCCCCCATACCCAACCACCTCTTCTGAATGGAGCTATCCTTGTTTAGACATTTATTTAGCTCAGCTTTAAGTTCCTTGTACAACACAGAAATTAGGAGCCAGTTTCTCTGGCTTCCCTATATTTTTTCTTCATCAGAAAGAGAAAGGATCCTCAACAGAGTGATTCAGGGCAGAAGTAAATTAGCTTAGACTGATTCACACAGCCAGGTCACTACTTCCAGTGAGACAATGTGAATATCTTCTCCCAATGCCCTCTGCACCCCTGAACCTTAATACTGGGTGCCAAAAAGTCCTGTGAAAAAGCAAAGACACCTCCCTCCCCTTGTCAAACCCAAGTGAATCCTGACTGTGACCATGACAATTCTGGGTGGAGCTTTCATAGTTTACCACCTGGATGGCTGGACAAGACCTGAGAGCTGGCATGAGTAAAATGAATGAATCAGCTCTGGGGAAGAGGCAAAAGAGCCCACGAGATTTCTCTAGGCACAGAGCTCCTTGCAGGCATTCTGCTGCAGAAAAGGCCACCAAGCACCAAGAAGGTTTTTGCACCAGGGTGTATCTGCCCAGAATGGGAAAAAGCTGATCTTGGTGTAGATGTAATGATTAACAAAGAAAGTACCTTGAACTGGCACTGGAGAGTGGACACTGCTCAGTTTTTTATAATCAAATTCCTAAAACCAGTGTAAATGAGTCACATCAGTGTAAAGTCACTGGGCATCTGTGACTTGGGTTTTGGCATTGAAAAACTCCCAAAGAAGCAGAAAGTGAATTGAGTATCAATTTATTATATCAATAAGCTTTCATATAGCCAGAGTATACTTTTTCTGGTTAAAAAGAAGGGTTGGGTAGAGTAAGAAGGTAAAAAGGAGCAGATTTTCCTTGTGAAAAGTGCAAGTAGGCTGTATGTTGAAGGCATGAACTGTTCCCTGACTGTTGACTGCATTTTAACTCCATCTTTCAAATATTCAAGAGCTCAAGGGAGCCCAAGCAGCAAATGTTGTGACTACAAGGGGTTAACAGGCAATTTATGTAAAGTCTTAGTATTCTGCAAAATGAAATGTGCATGTGAAATGGAAAAAAAAAAAAAAGGAAAAGATTATATTTGTCAGCTGTGCTACCATATGTTGCTCTGGCGGAAGCACAGTAAAATGGTGACAATTTCTATTTTATTGAATGAGGATCTGTGTTGATTTCCATTATTTGAGAGCGTCTCTGGACAAACAGAGGTATCTTCATTATCACATAAAACTGTGCTCACCAGTAACCTAGAATATCCATGGCTACAGGGTGACCTGGGACTACAGTCTCCTTGAAAATAAAATATCAGAGAATCAGTTCAATCCATCTGCATATTTTAATGGATTTAGCCCTTGGAGGGCATGGGGGAATAGTCTTGTGAAAAGATAAGTGGCAGATACAGGAAATATAGACAAATTTGAAGCTCTTTAAAATCTGAGGAGAACTTATCTCATCAGCATGATTAAAACAAGTGTGTGTAAAGGCTTTGGTGGTTGCAGACTACTCTCAGCCATCTGGTCATACTGGGATGCAGAGCTTCATGGTTTGGGCACAGAGCTGCACAAATATGACTAAATTTCTCTTGGACATAGGCTGATGCAATTGCTTAGCTCCACTGTGTCATACAGGCTTATTTGCTGGGGTTTTACGGGGTGAGGGTATCTGTGCCATTCTCTTTCCCACTGTATATAGGTGTCCTAGAAGATGCTGCTTTTGTTATTCTAGGATCACAGCTTTCTTTCAAGCTTTTTCTCAGCTTGCCAGGACCCCATCATGTGAACTAGAGTGAGCTGGGTGCTAAGTGTCACTGAACATCCAGGGCTATCCTTCACTCCATGTGCAACGTGGGAGCACAGCGTCTCTCTGGGCCATATGTCCAACGCAAGGCAGGAGAAAACATTTCCATGGGGCACCCAGAACTATACTCATTTGCTTTCAGGGTATCTAAAGCTAAGCACTTGTTTCTTATCCTGCTGAATATTACTCAGCATCATAATGGAGTGTCTTGCTCTTCAGTGACCACAAAGTTTTCCTCTCCATGTCAACCTTGTCTCTGAAGCGACACCATTATTTTTGGATAATGATACCACAGGGCTTTACAATAGATCTGTTTTGCCTCAGCAAACATATCAGGCTGATTTTAAGTACCTGAATGCCCAGCCTGAGAAGATGCATCAGTTGGAACAGCTTGGTTATATCTGTGCAGCTCTGTACCCAGCCCCTTAATCCCTGCCAAAGACACAAGTAGGCAATATCAGGCAGAGCAGATTTCTGAAGGGCCAGTTTGGGTCTGCCAGAGCAGGCACCCAGCCTTAAGCATCCCATCCCTGCATCAGTGTGCTTGATGCTATAAGGTCCATGCTCCAGGGACTCTTGCAGGAATGGATGGGATGTGTCCTCTGGGTGGTGGAGAGCAGCATCCTTGGGGAAAAATGTGCCTTCTTTTACAGGGGTAAGACTAGCACAACTTGGTTCTCAGTCAAGCAGAAACATATTGTGGTAATGAGTAAAGGTGAGGGTTTCTTACCTTTGATGTCACACAGGGAATGAAGCTGTTCTGGTCATCTTGGTTTTCCTACGTGCCCAAACAGAAAAGGGATTTGGTTGCATAAGCTGAGTGTTCACTTCCATAATGGATGGGCTGACAGGACAATTATTTGTCAGACTTTGACTGCTATTTGCTATAACAGATATGTTTAATAGACCATTGGGTAGAGGTACACTTGTGTTTCAAATTCAGCCCTTTGTGATTCTTGAAGGGGATTTGCTTCCTTCTCCCTTCCCATTTTGCAACAGACAAATTTTTGGCCACAGAATCACTCACATTTCCCGTGCTGTCATTGTGGGCACCAAATCAGCATAGCTGCATGATACCAAGGCAAGCTCTGCAGCTGCTGAAGAGCCACATCTTGGAAGAAGCAGAACTAAAATCTTGATTTTTGCAGTCATGTTGCTTGTCTCCAAGGTCACTTTGCCATGGTATTTTTGTTAGTGGCTTCAATTTCTATTTTTAACAACTCCTAAGAAGCCTCCTGAGATAGTGATTGTGATTTGCTTTTACCAAGAGGTGACACACTCAAGGTGCTCGCAATTGTAGTAAAACAAAGGGCTTGTGTCTCAACTTGTCTCAACCTTTGGCCCTGGTTTTATGTGCTAAATCATCTGTACTGAATAGGGGAATATCTTGTACTGAGCAAACATGGAGCAAACCTCCATAACTTAATTATTTCTTCCTAAATCTGATTATTTATTTCTGTGGACTCTATATAGCACTTCTATAATGTGAGCAGCTTCATTGCAACTAATAAATAATTTTTTTCATTCCAAGGGAAGCCACACCTTCCTACTTGTCCTTTAAATTGCCTTTTACAGGACACATTTGATTTCTGCTGTTTCTTCTTAGTATTGTGAACTTGGGAAAGAATAAATGAGGACAAATCACCTACTATTAAAATTAATTATATTCTTTCAGTATTACTGTCCTAGTTTCTTTTTCGCTCTTTGTGTTTGATTTCTGAGTGCTTTTATACGTCAAAAATAAGGTTCTAAATCAGAAGTCCATATTAAGCTCAAGTTTTGGGAAAAAAAGTAACTACCTGTCCTGAAATGTAAACCTAAAATCATTATACTTAGGTGTTAGCAGTATTAGTAAATGTCCAAAAATAGTTTTGAGGACCTCTTAGAAAACTGTCAAGATGGCTTTGTTTTCAGTCACATTCTTTGACTTTAAAGCAAAACCTGGATAAAAAGCTTATCTTTTACAGAACTAACTGAGCTGATATGTAAACTAGATATCCCCTTAAGCTAAGTACCTTGGCTAGAATATTTTTAGTGTCTAGATTTTCATTAGGGAAGCTGATATACAACTGAAGCCATCCTACTAAATGTGTCTTGGTGGAAGTCTTTCCATACATCACTGTGCATGCACTGCTGATTGCAAGTCTGTGTCATAACTGCTGACTGTGGAGCAGAATAAATTAATCATTTAGTTAAGAGATGTGTTTTACTGCAATTTGACTGCCTTCACATACATCTCTCCTTGTAAATGTAAACATATTAAAACTTAAACTTGAAACTACGACAGCATATGTTTAGACATAACTTCCAATAATCTGTTTAAATAACTTATGATGAGTAAAACTTAAACAGCACATCTCTAAAGAAAATCAGATTACTAAACCAGGAGAAATCATTAGTTCTGTTTCTGACAAGAAATTGGAAAAAATTTCCTGCTTTGGAGAGCTGTACTCTTTTTTGGAGATTGTACTAATTTGACTTCAGTATAGTTAGATTTTTTTGAAATTCTTAAATAACTCAATGGGAACTAGAAAAGCTATTTAGAAGAGGAAAATATAATAAAAGTAATATTGGGAAATGTTATATTTTACTCCTATTTAAGGATTTAAAAATGAGTTTAAGGGTCTAAGAACAATAAGTTCTCTTGTCTTGAAGGATTTCTAATGGAAGATCATTGATCTGTTATATAAAAGATTGGTCATTTAGTAATGCAAGTCAGTATTGCTATTTTTATACTGCATATTTGAAATCATTTTCTTTAACTACTATAAACCTGCAATGTTAATATTCTGCATTGTTAATTGAATTTTGATATCCACCCAAAAGCACAAATGTGAGTAAAGACACAATCTAGGAAATAGGAAAGATGGTTTAACACAGTGTTTCATAAATATTAAAAAAAGACAAAACATGAACATTAAGCACTATAAATGATTTCACCCTGAATACTATATTGTTCAGGAAATAATTTCCAAATATTTTGCAAAAGCTACTTTCAAACATTCTTTTTTTGCAACTGATTTGCCAAATGGTGAATCAACATAATAATAATAAAAGAAAAGAAATTCGAAGAGGAATTACATTACAGTAATTCCCCATTACACTTCCCTTTCTGTGTTTGGAGTGAGGTTCCTGAGTGTCACCATGTTTGTGCTGTAGGCAAGAATCTGAGGGAAGAATTTGGTTCCCTGTTAGAGTGTGATCCCTGTGCTTTTGCACTTGAGGGAAGATGGTGTTGCTCTCACGTCCATCACTCTCTGTGAGCTGAAGGTCTGTGCACTGGACTGCAGCCCTTCCTAGGATCCATTTCTGAAAGCACATTGTGGCATTTGCTTCAGATATTTTGGGGGAGTTGGCTGGAAGTGTTCCAGAAAAATCCCCCAGGGATAAAAGAATTTTATTAGCACAGCAAAGTAGAATTTTGAATGTCAGAACTAAAGCTGTCTGGCAAGCTGTGGCACCTCCAAGGGCAGGCATTAATATGCAGTCTTTTATTATAGGGATCACTTTTTTTCCTTGGGCTTCATCCTGTGCCTAGGTCAGATCTAATCTGAGTCCTATGGCAAGAATTGGAGAGTAAATAGGATGATGATATTTAGATAATCAAATACAGACAAATAATCAAGTATAGACAAATTTGAGAATTATTAAAAATACCAGTTTTAAGCTGTGTTGGTAAATGTGAAGTTACATATACCACGAAGAATGATAAGAATTTTAATTTGTATATCCAGGCTCAAATTCTAAAAGATGAATGAAAATTTCTTTCATGTATGATATTGATATATTATTATAGCAAAAGAAAACAATGGCATATAAAAAGAATTGTAAGAGAAAAAAAAAAGGGACACATAATAGACCCACATGTAAATATGAGTATATAAATATGGGTATATATAAATATATACTAATATATGTCACTTGATGCACCCTACCACAAAGGTAGCTGGTAAACCTTATTATAAGAAAGATCTAAAAGATAAAGTCTTGGAATAAATGAAGAAAATTTTTAGTTTTATGTCAAGCTTCTCTCTGACTAAGGAATGGATGCCTGATTTTGTCCTGAGAAGGTGAATGGAAGCAAAAATATTACACATCTATAAGTCACAAATGATTAAGAGAAGGTGAACCAGACATTCACAATTGCCTTTCTTCATAACAGCAAAAGAGATATTTATGAAAATATGAAAAGTGATGCATTTAAATCTGACAAAAGAGGCTTCTTTGCATCACTCACATCTGAGTGTAGGATATTACAAAAGTGCAGGATATTAGTAAGCATATGGATTTGAGATTTTAGATGATTCATGTTTATAGATATAGACATAATTCTATTAAGGATATAAGCACTTTTTTTGAGACATAAAATCGTCATACCTTAAGACATAATTCAGCTCTAGCATCAAATCTGATGGAGCTTGAAAATAATTTTCCTTAAAATAGTATCTTCCTAACTTGCTTTGCTCCATTTTCTGAAGCTCTTCTGAAGTTTGTTTTCTGAAAACTTTGTCAGGTAAGATATCAAATGTGTCTAATGCAGACCTTGGTCCTATTACAGTCGTCTGGCAGAATCACATCTGGAAAGAGGATTCGACCATAGGAATTGAATCCACATATGTCATTGCACAGACTGTCTAACTAGTTGATTCCCAGTCAAGAAATTTTCTGTAATTTTATTTTGTGCCTTAGAGATAGCATTTTCCAAGCTTAATAATTCATGTTAAATTAATCAGTGAATTAAATTAATAATTTTCTGTATGGTTTTTGAGTGCTGTGCCTTTGTACTGCTAGTTTATGACTTTTTTAAAAAGTATTTTGTACTGCAGTCAAAACTCTGTGAAGATCCTCCACTGTTGAACAAAAGAAAGCAAAGATTAAATGATCCTAGAGACTTTGCTTTGTTTGTGTAGACAAGGCAGAGATTTAATAGAGTTTTCTTTCTGCAACGTGAATGCTGCTCTAGCTGGGGACCGACAGACCTGAGGAGGCATCCGTATGGCATCTCTATGGAAACTGAGGATGGCAGATTCAATGCATCATTGTATCTGATAGTTCGAGTCTTGTAACATTTATTTTGTACCAGGAATCCAGCCTAAGAGCTTGGTTGATTGCTGTGAGTCACTGAGTTGAAATGACAATCTTCTACAAGGGACAACAGAATAATTGAAATATGGGCCTGGAAGGTGCCTGAAGAGACCAGCTGGTACAACTGGTTGCTCTGAGGAAGGATCCAGCCCAGCTTGGCAAACTCATCCATATTGTCTGCATATCTAGAGATGAGACAGCCCAACCTGGGTACAGATGCCTGGGTGCTGTGATGTCAAAAGGACTGAGAGGGTAGGTTAGAAGAGGAGCTTGCAGAAATCCCTCTGGAGGCTGGGAAACCACCAAAAGTCTACATTCAGAAAGGTGTTAGTCTCCAGACAAAGCTTTCTCTGGCCTCTTAGATCACTAGTTTAGTTAAGGATAAGCAGGCATTTTCACTGAAGTTATTTTGGGAAGATTTTCCTTGCATGTATGAAATGTCTTTCCTTCTGTTATAACATGTGTATATAGTTCAACACTTGTTTGTGTAATTCCCTGTACATATTTAGCCTGTAGTGTTTTATGTTAGACTTCAGAATAAACTTGTTTTGTCATTTTCCGCTCACCTTCTGTCTGCTATTTATAACTAAATGCAACAGTAATTAAGGAGGGAACAAAACAGCCTAATGCAATCGTCCTTGAAACAGTTCTCTATAATGGAAGGAGGAATGAGAGAACTTCCTCAGTTTTTGGGCAAAAAGAAAAATTTGCTGACAGATTTTTTTTCATCATATTTTCCTCCATAAGTTATATTGAATTTTTTTTCATTGCTCTTTAAAAATGTAGGGTATAAAAGGATAAAACCTGGTGTTCTGAGTAGGAGTTGCTTTCAAATGAGTTGCTGTTCCTTTCTTGAGCCAAGTACCATTTGACAGCTTTTAAATAAAATGTACAAATAATTTATGGGAACACTCACTAGTTCTTCATACCAAGAAAATTGTTGCATGTTTCAGACAATGCCATAGTGACAGAAGAAAACCCTACCTGGGAATTTCATGCATCTGACCTCATCATAATGGACTGTGTAAAAATACAAAAGAGGAGTGCAAGAAAGATTTATACATCTCTTTGGTAGCAAAGCAATCAGACCCCATTGTGTAATGTTCATTTTTTAGATTTTCTTTTGGCAATGCCTGCATTTACAAGGTAAATAGGATATGCTGGACCTGCTACTGCTTAAAAATCTATGGTTATGGATAATAGTAGAAGTAATTCAAATATCTTTCAAAACTGCCATAGTCTGGTCAGGTTCTTCACCACACACCCTGCCACAGAACCTGAGTTTTTGCCTAGAGCATTAAATAATATGAGTAGAATCTGTCACATGCAGTTTGTTCTCCTAGTATAAATGCAAGGTTAGGTCAAAATCTTCTTCAAGTTTCATAGTTAGACATGCTTCATAAATATGAGCTAATATACACATGACATTTTTTGGATTGTTATTGGACTTTTTGTTTTGCATCAGTCTTAGATATATAAAAAATCTTAGATTTTTTTTTTCCATTTTGATACATATTACAGTGCTGAATGGCAAAAGTCCAGCGTTCAAAAATTTGGTTTGAATCACAACATTGGATCAAATACGTGACTGCTTTGGACGATAAAAACTTCCAAAGATGTGACAAATGCAAAATTACTTTCTTTTCTCTATTAAACCATTTCGAACATCTCCTTATTTAATTGTTAAAAAACGTAAGCTTGTGCATTTTTGGAGTAAGGGACATTTTTGCAGAAATTATTTTTTTAAAGTATTCTGGGTTACAACACAGATGAAAATCAAGAAATTGAGTCTTCAGACAACAAATGTTAGGACTTAATCCACCTCTGCAGGGATGTGACCTTCAAACTGGTACAAGTCTGAAAAAACATCTTCTGTGAAAGCAGATACCAGGAGGACATGGAAAGTTGCTCAGTTTGGTGACTTTTCCTCAGTGTGAACTACTTATGGCTTGGATTTGGAAATCACAATATTTTTGAGTGTCAGGGTCTACTCTGTATCAGCTGTCATTATTGGCTAATGATAATATTTGATAATCATGTTGGAATCTTATAGATTTTGACAATCTTTAACTGTTAGGTTTGTTATGGCAACATAACTGCTACTCTAGCCAATTGATGTGTGAATGTGCCCAGTAACTTCTCACTTTATCATTCACTCAAGTTCAGACTCTATCTCCTAGTACTAACAGAGCAAGCATTTTCATGGCACACTGAAATCTCTGCAACTGTGATATATTATATTCTTAGAGCCTCGCAGATTGCTAACTGCCTCATCAGATTCTTTAAGTATAGCTTTTGAACACTGATTTGTAGACAGTTATACCAGTTCTCTTCGTCTTATATCTTTCAACAGATATCTTGTGCCAGTATGAGTTTGTACTTTCTATGCCCTGTCTACTTTTTGTGATTTATGAGGAAAACTTGGGTTTTGCTTGCAGTACTGGGAGGTCAATCTTAATTTTGCATGTGCTTAGAATGATGATAATGTATTTAGCTCCAGTATCTATTTTGAAATTTACTTTGACTGGTTATTTCCATTTTCACAAAGCCAATCTGTTATAGAATTTTGCTTTGATCAACAGACCCAACAAAGACCTCTGTTTTGGTATCAACATCATCCGAGCTTTGCCTTGTTGTGGTGCACTCATGAATATGTTTCCTTTTTATGTGTCTTTGCAACTTGTGCTGAGATTGACACACTTTGGCAAAATTTTATTGGAGATATGAGACAGCCCCCCCTTACTCTGCATGCTTTTGTGTCTTGTTATGATTGCCTCCATATGGTGAACAAAGAACTTGAAACTCAGCCCAGTAATGTATAGTACTGGCTACCTAAATGTGTTCAGCCTAGTTAGATCAAAACTTATGGAGACTCAGTGGTACTGTAGCATTGGAGGTTATTTTAGTCAAGCTTGGAGGTAGCATGGAAGAGAGAGCTGCTGAGATCTCAGGCAATGGTTTGACAGCTCAATTATCAGGTTCTTTTGCATTTACTGCCATTAAATGATATCTCTTCAGTATCCTCGGAGAACATGGTTGGTCCTGGAGGGTTGAATAAGTGGGAGAATGCCAGAAACCTGAGGAGTTGAGTGGACAGGCTAGGGGATGGTTTGGTAAAGCAATGAGAAACCTTCAGTTGGGTATTCTTGCTCAGTTTTGATTTCTTTTGCACGGAAGTCTGCCATGATTGGTTGTTATTTGTGCTTCTGACTGGTGTGCATTGGGGGATGAGCATAAAACAGAGTTTATGGCATCTGCTTCTCTACTATTTTCTGAATGTTGAGCGTTTTTCTATTGATACAACTGAACTTTTATGCCAAAACAAACTTACTGTAGTTCCAAATGAAAAATTAAATATTCTGCCCAAACCCTAATTGTGGTGAAACTTCACAAAACTATATGACTAATTATTTTTGATGGAAGAGACAAAAAGAAATTACAATGGGTTTGGATTACAAACGTTACAGCAGTTTGCTTGGGCTAGAGGGCACAGTCTAAAAATTAACAGGAAAATAGCTGTAAAAGAAAGTGAAATTGCTTAATTAGATTTTATTATGCAGCATAAATTATAAGCTATAACATAAGTTAAAGGATATGTCTGACCTATTGTGTGGGATGGGATACCAAGGCAAATGAAAAACTTCTGACATTTTCTGAAAAGGTAAAAACTGTAGGAGTGAATAATCTTGTATTAGGCAGCCTGTGTAATGATGAACAACAGGTACTCACTTATTGACAAGGGAAAGTGAATTTATTTATTTAAAATTTTGGTAATGTAAATTTCCCTATCTACTTACTAAGTTAAATTAAATAGTAATCAGAAAACTTTTTCTTTAAATCAACAGATGCTGGCATCTTATGCATTAGTCAACGTGTTAACACATGGCAAAACTGAGCTGCTTTGTTTTTTGTGGTGCTATTGTATGGCCTTTTTCTTCTTATGTTGCCTATTATGTTGAGACAATAAATTCTTGAGACTTTTGTGACTTTCATTTTCCTCACTGTACAGTCCTCCAGATCCTCAAAGCAAGCTTATACTTTGAGCCCAGCAAAAGTCCTACACTGAAAGAGAAGTTGCATCCTCTTCAAAAAAACTCAGCTGAACATTTTCTGTAAGACTATATCTTGCTAAAGCCCATCTGTTCATCTGTGTTCAACATGTGAAGAAAAAGCCCTAACCTAATATAATGGCTTTGTTCTTCCTATAGATTGATACATTTCAAAGACATAAAAGAGACATTGAGATTTTTTTTCCTAAATGTTAGTATTCTGGAAAATTTATTTCTCACATGAAAGCTCTTTTTTTTCTAAGTGGATTCCTCTTCATGGCTAACTTTTGATAATCTTATGATAGGACAGAATGCTATGTTATCTTACCAAATGTTAGAAAATCCAGATTTACTGGTAATGTTTTTTTTTTCCCCCAATGTTTTTTGATGTTAACCACGGTATAGGCTGCAGGAATGGTTGAATATCTTGACATCCATCTCTACCCTTTCCAGTGGGATCTTTGAGTTTCAGGGTTCCTGATTCCAACTATTTGTTTTATTGTCCTAAAGTTAAGTGTCAAAATCATCCTTTAATACTAGCTGGAAAGGTGCTGATGCTCTTCACATGGTAAGGTACAAGTGCTGAGGAAGTCTCCAGGGTTTGTAGGTGGCTTTGATGCCTTTTTATGCTCTAAACCAAGAAGATCCACGTAAAGATTTCATTGAATTATAATACGAATGGTAATTATTGCCAATTAAACACAGTTATTTGTACATGCTCTCTAAATGCTTTATATTTTATAAATAGCATAACTATGCCAGACTCTCTCTGTCTCAGAAATGGATGCTGGTGTTCATGAAATATATGATAATATTTGGTGAAGTATGTGCTAATAACATATCATATCATCTTAAAACAACCAAGGCAGTGGTTTTGTTAGAAAGAAACAGCAGATTGTCCCTTGTATCCCCATGTGTGTGGCATTAAATCTGCCCTCTGCATTTTGTGCTTCTCACATGCATAAGTGAAATGGATTTCTTTGCGTCTGACCAATGCATAAACCACAGGGAGGTGTTTTTAATAGGATTCATTGTGATTAGGAGCTGTGGAATAGCCCCATAGTCATAGCAATGTTAGAATGCCACAACTATTTGATAGGAGACATTTCAATCTGTCATCATCTTGTGTGCCCTGACCCTGATAATACACCCCATTCAACCTGAGGCACAAACAGAAATGGTGAGGTAGGGTTGCATTATTTTTTTTCTGTTAGCACAGCACCAGTCACAGCTTTTATGGGTTCCTGAGAGAAAAAAAACATTTTTATTTCCTGTTCTTTTCATCCCTTATCTAATATTTGAAAATATATTTCTTTTCCTGAAAGACAATAAACAAGTGGAAAGGGGAGAAAAATCCTTCCTTAGGTAACCTCAGAACAGAAGAACTTTGTGCATTATGCAGCTCAGGCCATGCCAAAATGCAATTTGGAGGGTGTCCAGCACTTCATTGGAAAGTAATGGTTTTCACTGAACTGAGTTATGACCAGCTGTTTACAGACAGTCTGTGACATACTGATAGAGCAGAACACCGTATGTTGCTTTCCAAATCAAATGATACAAGAAGTGTGACAGAGTGGAGAAACATCTGTCATTAGCAATTTTCAGCACGCTTCACTAATTCTGGACAAAATACGAGTAATGAACTTACCGCAGGAAACTTCAAATACTACCACTGCTGAAACAAGGATATAAACAGCTAGTGCTCCTAATGGCGTCTAATTTAATTCATTTGCAGTAAGAAACAAACAAAGTGGGTTATTTGTTTTTGATCATGGGGTAGTAAATAGTAGTGCTGATAACAAACATTCATTTTAATCAAAGAAAAAGAGATCGTGGAACTCAACTTTCCTGAAGTTCAGACAGAAGGTAATTATCAAGTGATTTTTTTATTTCCTTAGTCTTTTTGAATGTCAGTAATAAGGGTGCTTTGTTTTTTAGTTTGGTTTTGGTTTTTTTTTAAGTAAGTTTTTTTCAGAGCAGGCCAAGGTGAAGTTGTTACAACATTATGGATACTGTCCTTCTTTGCCTTAGTCCTCTCCCTCGCATATCCCTCACCACATCCTCCTCCTGAGTCTTCAGAGAGCAAAGCTGCGAGTTTTCTGCACAGTATCACTCACCACTGGGCATGAAGACAACAGTGAAAGGAGTCCAGTGCTGGCTTTTTCTGCATTATGGCACTGCTGCTGGTGTTTGAAATCTCATGGCTCAAGATATACTTTTTTAAAAGCTGCTCTTCAGTGTGTATGTGGCCCCTGTATATTACATACCTGAGTGTTTTCTGCTTGATTTCTCTGTTTTCATCACATCTGGAGCCCAACCACTGCAATTTTGTGATGATTTTCACTTTATGTCTTTGAAATCAAGAGAGTTGTTCTGCCATTCGCATTCAGGGGCTTTAGTTTCCCCTTAGCACTGATAACACAGCGAATTCCTGAAACTGTTAGGAATAAGTGGCAGTCCTCAGGGGATAAGGGGGGAAAATGAAAGGACAGGTTGTTACTCTTTATATGAACTTTCAACTAATGTTCACACAAAGCTATAATATGAAATGCAGAGGATAGATTTAGTCCAATCCATTGGTGTCCCACCTATGGGACTTCCCTTGGAATGAATCCCAGACCAAGAGAGTGAAAGCCATTCCGAACTGATGACTGTAAAATGAGTGTAGGAGGTCTTTGAGTAGCTGCGTAATTGCAAAATTATTCATGATAAAAAAGCACTAAACTAGAATTCACAGTATCTTGTAGAATTTCCTGAGGTGCTGCAGGAAAAATGTGTAACTTTGTAACACCTTGGATAAACCAAACTGGTCCAAGTACAGTATGGTGAAGAGGAAGAGAAAATGTATGGAAATATTTTTTGCGTGGTGGGAGTTTATGATAGAAATATTTTTCCTGCACTTTAATGCAGAAAAGGAAAACTACTTCACAGAGAACATTTCTAGAACTGCTAACGTGAAGTTCCTCTAATTCTTATAGACATCTACGCAGGAGAGCAAAGCAAAGGGGAAATATAGGTACCATTGACACCCATCATTATGTTTGTGATCTAGATAATAAAGGAAGCAGACCCAAGCAATTCACTAACACTAACGCTATTCTTTACATAAACAGTAAATGTTTAGATTTTCCTGTTCACTGACTAACAGCACACATATCATAAACACTAAGCTGTTATAGTACGTTTCGTGTGTTGATTCACTTTAACAGTTGTTAGTGTGAAGACAGGAAAAGAAAAGTGGGTGTAATGAGACCATGTGCAGTATGCTGTGAAAACAGAGGCCCTTATTTGGCATAATGGGTTGCACCATAAGGGCCATAAAATTGTGCATGTGTTAGTATCATTTTAATTATTACGGGTGCCACATGTTAAGCAGAATAGCGGAACTACTAAAACAGCTTCAAAATCCTTACTGCTGATCGCTGCATTTAATTACAAATAGGAACATTTGGAGATAGGTCACCATAAAACCCTTCTGTTGTCAAATGAGCTCAAATCTGATTTTTGTAATTATGTTTTTATACCACAGATCCTGTTGAATAACTATAGGGAATAAAATTTTAATAAGTACTGATTAAATGCAGGTACATCTTTCTTCCTAAGAATATTTATGTATGTTCTTTGCCACTTACATCAAGGTACCATCATTGCTTCTGTTTTGGTCAGTGGTGATCATTCAACCTTAATGCAAATAAGCTGAATAACTTTATGTGCCATGAAATATTGTTTTTTTTCAGTGAAGCATAAAAGCACTGGATTTCAATTATTCATTCTGCTTGCTAGAACTGTGTACAGTACTCTAATCCTCTAGTACCAAGGCACTCTCATTATAACACTACATGTCACATTCAGTAGAATATGATAATTAACCTTCCTAAGGCAGAGTTTTGGTATAAGGAATAACAGCTTTTATTGTCTGTAACCTTTTCCATTGTAATAACATGTTTATAGTTTCATATTAATGCTGTATCAAAATTAAAATAATAAATATGGAAAATTTTCAGTTTAATACAAAAAATATAACTTGGATATTAAAATGTGATAAAGAAAGCATAATTTTAGATTTAGGTAAGCAAAGTTTCATTTTATGTAAAGGCTGCCTATAAAGTTCTCTAAACAGAAATTTAAATTGGGAGGAATGAAAAAATTAAAGAGGAATTCAGTGCTATAAAAAGGAAGTAGCAATTACATAAATATATAAAATTTAACACAAGTTGTAGGCTGGATTTTGAGTTACACTATGGACAGAAACATTGTATTTGTCTATATTGTTCAAGTAAGATTGAAGTCAGAATCTATGTGCCCACATATCTCTCTGAGAATTTATTTGTTCATATTCCCTGTTTCCTTTCTGAAGGTACATGTAAACCTTAACCAGGCTTCACCTTGCGGTTCTTGAATTTGAAATGTTGTCATCAAATAGAAGATTAAAAACATCTACTGAGTTGTCATGAACATTGTTATGTCTAAGGGAGGAAATCTCTTTTCTGAGAGATTGCCATTGGAATCATGGGCTAACACCCAGCTCAGATCATGCTCCAGAGCTACTGCACATGCAATGGCTTCAAGAGACTGTCAACTGGAAATAAGTAAATATACAGAGCCGCCTGGAAAGAGACTGATGTAATTTGTGAAATGATCAGTGAAAGAGAATTACTTTGCTAGTTCTGATGCACTCTGACTGCTCTGCATCATTTATAGCTGCACAGTAAAAACTCTCAATCCACATTGCAGTCCAAGAATCTGTGTTCTGGCTCAAAAGGAAAAGGAAAAACTCTTGTTGATTTTTGTAACCTATTCAATAGGGTGATTGAATGAGTGCTAAATAAAGACCTCAAGTTGTACTGAGTGACAAGAAAGCAGTACAGAAGTTTTCAGGAGCCAAGCAACACTAGAAAATAATGATCTCCTCTGTACTAGAACATTAGCAGGTTATGTGCTAATGTGAACAAGCAGAAACATTTGCACCCAACAGGGTAAAACCACAGATATTGATGGAAGTCTGGCTCCCTTCTCACCCCACACTAGTTTGTGTGCTGGTGCAACTTCATTGTAGCTTTTATTATTAGTACTCTTCCCTGTGAGGGCATAGTAGACTCTTTGTTGTGTGCTGGCTCAGTGCCAGAATAATGTACTATCTTTATACCTAAAGAAATTGTCTCTCACAGGAAATCCTCATCTGACAATATCAGTCTCCATCTAAAATACAAGTGGCAAAAATCAAATGCTTGGCTTCAGTCCTTCCATTGGAACTCTGAATCCCATGTAGCTCTGGCTGTGATCCTATTGCACACTGTAAAGTGTGCCTAGTGTTGGATGGAATTATGCCATTGCAGAGGAAAAATAATAAGAAAGGAGTGTGAAGAATACTCAAATGATTAATTGTCTTGTAGAGAAGGAGAAAAAAATAAAATGAGTCTTTTTTCTGTGGGGTTTGTTCCAGCCTAATTCTATTAATGGGTACTGCTCTGCGATTGTAATAATATAAATTTCTTAGTACTGAGGGGATGAAGAAGGGAGTACTGGTATTCTGCTCCCTATCAGTGACTTACTTTGGAAATTTGATTCTATATTGGTTATCTCTGCTTTTTCTGCTCAGTTTGGCTCAGTCTCCCCATCTACAAGGGGGAAATGATCAAGAAATTAGACAGGCACAAAGAAAAAAATCAATGCAGCGCTTCACTTTATAATTGTTTAATATTAAATGGAGAGCCTCATAACATTCAGACTTGGAGATTATTACCTGTATTGTTACTGCATCTCAGAAACACCGTGGCCCTTTCCTGTTGATAAAGAAGATCATGGCACTCCTCAGTCACAGTGCAGCTGAGACTTTTTCAGGGGTGTTGCACCTTGAGAATTAGAGCAGAACTTATGGTAATGCCAAATCATACAGGTGGAATGGAAGCCACATCTTTGGTTTTGGACTAAGCCAGGTCCATCTGTGACTTTGATCCATTCCTCTACACAGTGTGGTTTCATATGTACTTGAATCTTTGCTACTCTTAGGAATATTTCCTACTACACTACTAAATAATCCTCTTTTTTTATAAATCTTTGGCCACTTTTACAGGATTTTTTTCATGCATTCTGCAGTCAGAGCCTGTTGAATCTCTCATTTGTGTGCTGTGGTGATTGTTGGGTTTTGAGAATTCAGCATAAGGGATTTGGGGACTGTTTGCCAGCTCTGCTAGACTTTCCAGGCTTAATGCTCTCTTTCCTCTTCTCGGTGGTTGGACAATGAGCTCTAGGCAGTGGTAGATCTTGCTTGTTGAAGTTCGTTGAGATGAAGGGAAAAGTTAGAAATAGGAAAACACACATTGTCAAAATTCATTTGATTTCTGGGAAACGGACAGTCTTTTACACAATTATTCATTTTACTTCAGTGTTTGCCCTCTTCACCCACCAAAACTACCACTTCTCATATCTAACTTGTATCACTTCTTGGACAACCAAAGATCACCATTCATCTGGTCATTGGTTACAATTAAAATCTGACAACATTCCTACAATTTTAATTTAAAAGTTCTTTGATAATCCAAGTAGGGAAAAAATATACTAAACAACTGATTGCTATAAATGAAAAAGTCTCATCACTTTAAAATTTCAATGAGTGCATTGGATATGCTTTCTGTTTTTACTTCTCTGTAATACCTTGTGGGTTGTTGAAATTTTTTGATGCAGAGTTAATTACATTTGCATGAATTTACAAATACTAAAGCAGAAATGTTTGTTGTAACTTAATTTTCATCTCCAGGCCTGTGACGACTGTGAGAGTAAAGTATATGTAAATGAAAGTAGTTTTGCTACATAGATTTTATTTCATTGTAAAGAGAGACGAAAAATAATAGACCAATACTGGTTCTCATTGGATTTGCTTTGCAAAGCATCTCCTGAACTCTTAATTCAGCCATGCATGCTTCATGGCCAAAAAATAATTGTAGTATTCTAGCTCCTGCAGTGCTACTTCAAGGATAATATGAAAGAAGACAAACTACCTCCTGGAAAACAAAAAGGAGAGTTTTTCCGGCTCTAGTGTTTTCCAAACTTCAGTGCCCCAGAATAAGAAAACTGAGTGAAAAATGACAGTAACTTATTAGTCATCTGCTTGAGTGTCATTAAATGTGAAAAGAATTTTTTGCTGCATAGTGAGCACTCTTGGTAAGACATTCGGGCTGGGGCACTTGTCTGGCAAGGTTATTAATGAGGACTGCTGCTTCTAATTGTACATATGGAACATTTTCCCCTTGGAAAAATGTAGGTATGCTAAAATGGAAACTCACCAATCCACTACCTTCATTTATCACTTTACTTCAAATTCAGAAATACTTTTTTAAAATGGTAAAGAACCTTTTGGATACTCTGGTCAAAAGTACTTTCTATTAATAGCCCTGCTTGCTGTGCCGTTGTGTTGCTAGAGGTAACTTGACATGTCAGTGTCTTTTGTGAGGCACTTTGTGTTGCACCAAAAATATAAGTTTTAAATTTGGACCCTGCTAACTTTAGCTTCCAGACCTGATCCTTCAGATGTCCAGGGAGTTAAGGAGCCCTGCAGAACTCACTTAGATGTTGATCAATAACTTTGGTTAATTATTCAGAGAAGGGAGAAACAGTTACTGCTTTGTACATTTTACATCTATATGGATGAAAATTTAAAGGAATCTCTAAACTTTTTTCATCTGTATTATGTACATTTTCTCCCTCTTTCTGTTCCAAATCATGCCCTAAGAAAAACTGTCACTCTACTCCCATGAAATGTTACTTCTTAGTAGGCAAAACTGCTCCTTGTGTAATTTGATATGGAATCTTTCTGTTCACCCTGAAGTCTTCTCTTTTCCAGGGTGGACAATCCCAGTTCTCTCAGTCTTTTCTCACAGGAGACATCTTTCATCCCTCTGATCATCTTGGCCCTCCTCTAGACTTGCTCCAAAAGGTCAGTGTCCTGCCTGGGCCGAGGATCCCAGAGCTGGATATGCCACTCTGGGTGTGGTCTCTGCAGTGCAGATCAGAGGAACAGAGTCACCAACCCGTTGGCCACGCTGCCTTTGGTACCTCCCAGGACTGATGGCTTTCTGGGCTGCAAGAGCATATTGGACTGGACTTCTGGAGAGTGGACTGTGGCCTGTTCAGGACACTTACTTGGGAAGCAGCCCTTAAAAACAGAGGAGCCCCGAAGGCCGGACATACTTTAAGGACGAAATCTTGAAGACATAGGAGCGGGTCATCCCACTGTGCTGAAGGATGAACTGGCAAGGAAGAAGATCATCCTGACTGAGCAGGGAGTCTTGCAGGAACTGAGGTAAAAAAAAGAGTGTATCACATTTGGAAAAAGGGACAGGTGACTCAGGAAGTGTTTAAGGATGTCATTGGGTGATGCAGAAAGAAAATCGGAAAGAAAAATCTCAATTAGAACCTAATCTGAACATTTCTGTAAAGGATAATAAGAAATGTTTTTATAAATACATTAATAGCAAAAGGAGGGGCAAGGAAAAACTTCATTCTTTACTGGGTGTAAGGGGGCAATATAGTCCCCTAGCATTTCCCCTGAGGCAAATGCTGAGGTACATGACACCTTCTCTGCCTCTTCAATAGTAAGATCAGTTATCCTGAGCTGGTAGACGGGGACATGCAGCAGAATGGAGCTCCCATAATCCATGAGGAAGCAGTTAGTGACTTCCTGAGCCACTTAGACACTCCTAACTCTATGAGACAGTGTAAGATGAATCCCAGGGTGATGAGGGAGCTGGTAGAAGACCCCACTAAGCTACTGTCCATCATTTATCATCAATTCTGGCTAACTGGGGAACTTCCAGGTGACCAGAGGTTGGCCAATGTGGTGCCCATCCAGAATCAGGGCTGCAACGTGGATCTGGGGAGCTACAGCCTGTCAGCATGATCTCAGTGCCCAGCAAGGCTATGGAACAAATCATCAGTATGATCACATGGCACATACAGGGCAACCAAAGGGTCAGGCCCAGCCAGCATGAGTTTAAGAAAGGCAGGTCCTGCTTGACCAACCTGATCTCCTTTTATGACCCGATGACCCAACTGGTGGATGCAGGTAAAACTGTGGATGTTGTCCACCTGGACTTCAGGCTTTGGCACTCTCCACAGGATACTCCTGGAAATGCTGGCAGCCCACAGCTTGGACAGGTGCACTGTCCACTGGGTTCAGAACTGGCTGGATGGCTGGGCCCAGAGAGTGGTGGGTAATGGTGCTGCATCCAGTTGGCATCTGGTCATTAATGGTGTCCCCCAGGGATCAGGTTTGGGCCTAGTTCACTTTAATATCTTTATTGGTGAGCTGGATGAGGGGATTGAGACTACAATTAGCAAATGTGGAGATAACACCAAGTTGGGTGGGAGCACTGATCTGCTGGAGGGTAGGAGAGCTCCGCAGAGGCAGCTGGACAGGCTGGATAGATGGGCTGAGACCAATGGCATGAGGTTTAACAAGGACAAGTTCCAAGTCCTGTACTTTGGCCACAACAACCTCCTGCAACCCTACAGGCAGAGTGGCTGGAGCATGTCTTGGCAGAAAAGGACCTGAGGGTGAGGGTCAACAGCTGGCTGAGCTGAGCCAGTGTGTGTACAGGTGGCCAAGAAGGCAAATGGCATCCTGGCCTGTATCAGGAACAGCGTGACCAGCAGGACCAGGGAAGTGATTCTTTCCCCGTACTCGGCACTGGTGAGGCTGTATCTCAAATCCATTCAGTTCTGGGCCCCTCCTTACAAGAAGGGCATTAAAGTCCTGGAGCTGGTCCAGAGAATGTCACTTAAGTTGGTGAAGGGTCTGGAGCACAAGTCCAATGAGGAATGGCTGAGGCAGCTGGAATTGTTTAGCCTGGAGAAAAGGAGGCTCAGGGAGCACCTTATTGCTCTCTACAACTACCTGAAAAGAGGTTGTAGCCAGATGAGGGCTGTCCTCTTCTCAGTCAGCTAATGGTAGGACAAAAGAACACAGTCAGTCTGTGCCAGGGGAGGTTTAGGTTGGACATCGAGAGAAACTTCACAAAAAGGGTGGTTAGACATTGGAATGAACTGTCCAGGGAGATGGTAGAGTCATCTTGTTTAATAAAAGACTGGATGTGGCACTCTGTGCCGTGGTCTGGCTGACATGGTGGTGTTTGGCCATAGGTTGGACTCCATGACCTCAGAGGTGTTATCCAACCTAATTTATTCTGTGATTCTGTGATTGCTGGCTCATGTCCAGGCTCTCACCCACCAGCACCCCCAAGTCTTTCTCAGTAGGGCTGCTCTTGATCAGTTTATCCCCCAGCCTGGATTGATACTGGGGGTTGTCCTGATCCAGGTGCAGCACCTTGACTCAGTCTTCTTAAACTGCATGGGATTACCATGGGCCCACTTCTCAAGCTTGTCCAGGTCACTCTGTTGTTCAGGTGTCTCAACTGTCTCAACTGTACCACTCAGGCTCTTGTCATCTGCAAATTTGCTGAGGGTGATTCCTCTGTTTATGTCATTAAAGAAGATAAAAAACAATGGCCTTAAAAAAACCTGAAAGTCAAAATAAGATTGAAATTTCATTCTCTGGAACTGTTCAAGGGGATAGAGAGATACTGTTCTTGCTCAGAATCCTTTCTATTTAATTTAAAAAGATACCAAAAGGAAGGCAAAGATTTTCATTACTACTGCAATGCCAAGAAACACAATAATCTCACTGCTTCACATATTTACAGACTATTAGCACTGACTGCTTAAAACTTTTTATTAATAACATATACAGATTTTTTAAGAATTCCATGTCAACCATAGCCCTCTGTGCTCCCATTTTATATAGCTGTCATCCCAGAAAATGCCAGTGATATTTCTCTGGGTATTTTTCTATACTATTTTTTCCTTTATGCATACTGTTAAAAAGATGGACAAATTGTTGGAATAGGTAAGTTGTGAGATGGCACCAGTGCTGAAGCAGCTGAAAATGGGATAACCCAAGAGGATAATTCATGTACTGAAACAGGAGCAGATGTCAAAAGAGACAGCTTGTCTAGTTTGTTTGGATGATGATTCCCTAGCATGTATTGACGGAGCAAGATTGTCAGACAGCCTGTTTGTGAAGTTCAGTGTTGCCTGTCTTAATCGTTCTTTACAGGGAGGTGACATTTTGTTGCAGGCAATTGTAGAATGGAATTTTTGTGAATTGTTTAAAGTAAACCAAAACTGTCCTACCAAGCGGTATTTTTTGCAAATATCTAAAGTCCAGTGGAAACAACTGCCATTTTGACTTCTTTAAATTGGATGGGCTGTCCCATCTGTGCACTGTGTGCAGAGAGATGTTCTGTTCACTTCCTCTGGTGTCCAGACCAGGATGATTCAAGTGGCAGTGGTGGCAAGGAAGAGGAGAGTTATTTTAGACAGAATGTTGGGTTAACTGAGTAATTTAGAAAGTATTATACATCTGCTACATCTAGGGACATGGGCTTCTTCATGATGCAGCTTGTGTTATGATGCACTTTGAGAGGAAAAGGAAATGAGAAATCTGGAGAATCTGGGACATTTAGCAGTATGTGCAAAACACAATTCTACCTGGCTGCTCTTGGTTGGTAATCATATTTTCAACTTTCTGCTGTCTTGTGTAAGTAAATAAAAAAAAAATTAAACTTTCAGCTAGCAAACTGATGTTAACGTGTTAAAGTGATTGAAGTTACCTCTCAGGTTTTGTGAATCCCAATGATATTAAGGATCAAGGGTCTTAGGAATCAAGGATTACCTCCCTTGCAGCAAACTGAGGGACAGAGAACATGCCCTCCCAGAAGAATAAGAAAATAAATTTTGTAAAACTGTATCTTCACAGACAGAAAATTAGGTTTTAAGATAACCTGACATGGCATATATGCCTACTCACTTCCCATAATTAATTTTCTTGAAATTTAGCAACCTAAATCTTCAATTGACTCTTTCAGTAATTCTCTCACTAAAATACATAGCCTCATGTTTTTTCTCCTCTTGATAATGTGGTCACTCCCGTTTCATCTACAGAGAGGATGAGACATCTGCTCCCCATTTCCCTTTCCCTTTATCCCAATTTCCTGAAGGCCATAAACCACTGACGATGACTTCAAGTTTCTTCCTTTTTGTTTAAAATCTTTGCTTTTTACAAGACTAAGATTTTTCATGTTCAAATTATTGGATTCTTCTCTCCTCTTATTTTTGGTTTCTTATTACTAGTGTGCTTTCTATTTCATTTCTCCTTCTATGCACTCCTCCCATTATCCTTTGTGTGAGCTTTTTCCATGTCCTTGAAATAACCTTCTGCCTCCACTGCACCAACCACCAAGACCCTCCCCTTTCAAATCCATCCTTAACTCACATTATTGCTTTTCACCTGCCAGTGACCATTTCTCTATATCATGGACTAGTAGACCTCTCACCAAGGAAATAACAAAACCAGAAAAAGATAAATTAAAACACAAGAATTGCAAATGTTATCATCTGTTATCATTAAATACTAACTCTCCTGCTCAGCATGAGATGCCCTTCATTTTTTGCATTTTCTCTCTTTAGAATGATGCAGGTAAGTAGGCATTGCCTTGTATTTCTTCTTTTGTTCTTGTCTCTAAAAATGATCAATCGATGTTGATATCAAGGTTTATACTAACACCATATCAAGGCCTTGAGCTGAAAAACCCTGAGGTCAAGAACTT
This sequence comes from Notiomystis cincta, assembly GCA_013398075.1. Taxonomy (NCBI): domain Eukaryota; kingdom Metazoa; phylum Chordata; class Aves; order Passeriformes; family Notiomystidae; genus Notiomystis; species Notiomystis cincta. The sequence goes on along the minus strand of VZRX01009192.1, from coordinate 272,275 downwards.
TGTTGTGCTATATCCTTACTAAGTGAGATATACAATTCATTCCATATACAAATAATAGCAGCAGACTGAATGAAAAGACCTTCAGAGGTTAAACTTAACGTTGGTAGGAAATCTGTGAAAACACAGGTGTTTTAACTACTGGTGTTTTTGTGCCAGCCATGACATATGGAGCAGACACCAAGGATATGGAACTGAAGACTATTGTTAGAATACATCAGTATCAATCTTGCATTTTGAGCACTGCAATCTAATTTACTAATCAAATTTATATCACTATATGCATGCTTATGCGTAAATATATGATGAAACAGCCACATATTTTTAAAAGATGACATATTTTTATTTGCACTTAATTTTGCACTTCCCAGAATTTTTCTGTCTTTTCATATTGCCTTATGGTGTGTTGCTTGACTCCTGTTCTCTGTAAGTGTGAAAAGTCAGGAGGAGAGTTCACAGCAGGTTGATGGCCTGGAGATTAAAAGTCTGTCTAAGGACATTTCAAAGTTGTAAAGGTATTATTCTCACATGTACTTATTTCTTGGTGGGTGTGAACAACAGCTACTCACCAAGCTGGTGTAGTGTGAAATAGTTTCCTGTGAAATGATGTGCAGACATATGCAGAAAGCCACATGTACAGCACATGCACAGACTCATCCCTGACTTATGATTAGTGAGATTCTTGCTGATAACTGAGTTAGGAATGACCAGTGGGGCATCCAATGTTTTAATTACCCAGACAACTCTGTGGATCTTTGTATTTACCAAGCTAAAAGTATGATCTTGTCCTGATGCTTTGAGATTAACACACTGGAAATGACCTTGACTTCTCAGCAGTAGTTCTCTATTTCTAGGCCAACTGCAGACTGAGATTTTACCATGTGCATGGATATCCTCAATACATTTCTTTGTTTGTCAGTGCCTGGGATAAATTCTTCCCATGCTCTGCAAAAGTAAGTTTTATTCTACTAAATATTAAAAATCATTCCTGGTCAACCTAAATACATCAACTAAATTTAGAAAAGGGTGTTAAGTCTTTCAAGCAATTTTCAAAACCTGGGCAGTAATTTGATTGTAATAATTTATTTCTTGCTATTAATGGGATGAATCCATAATATAATGGAACTGCTACTGCTAATAATTTGCTTTTATTTTTTTAAGACAGTGAATAGGACACCAGAGCAAGTGGATCCAAGGCTTCTGACAAAGCCTGCTCAATCACAGATGCCCAGGGTGACTGTGACCAGAATGAGGGGCCTTTTCAACATGCACAAAAGTGAGCTCTTCCTGTCCTACTGCTGTACGCCAGCACAGCCACACCTTTCTGGTGGGCCAAAAATTAGTGTGATGCATGCCAGAAACGACAATAAGAAATGAAAAGGCCATATGGAGCCATTGCTGCCTGCCAGTCATTGCAGTAGGTGGCAACTGGGACAGGAGACGTATTGGAAAGGGCTCCATGCATTAGGGTACTGAAAGAGTAATGCAAAACCTGGATGTGATTCCTGGCAAAATTTAAATTATTTCTCTCTTAACATTACTTTGCTCATTTGTATCATGTTTATTATGCTAATAGGCTTATATTAAGTATATAAGGAGTTTTGCTCTGGAAATAGAACTTGGTTTTACCACAACTGGTAAATTGTGGGATTTTCTTGGAATAACCTTTGCTGGATATTTGCTAACCTATGCATATACTTCAGTCACCTGAAAGCCAGTCACTGAATCACAAATAATTGTGTAGACTTTCTCTGAAGCTGTTGAAGAGAGGACTACAGGAGAGGAATCTTTCTGTCCTAACAGGAGCAGATTGGGTAAGTCATACTTTGGTGGGGTTCATCTCATTCTAAAGTACTTATCCTAGAGACCAGATGAAACCTGCCCTGGAAAAGCTGGATTCTCTCCAATTATTAGAGTGACGCTTCAGATGTGGCAAATGTTCAGATGAGATTAATCCAACTCCTAGTAAATACTTTCTAATCAGGAACTTAGGGGGATGTCTCAGTATTGTGAGGTCTTTTGAAATAATTCTTGGTTTTTATGCATAACGAATAAATTCAGAAATGCAGTATAGGAACTAATGAGATTTAAATGGAAGAAAGTATTGCATACAAATTTGTATACTGAACTCAAAATACAAACAGATACATTTATTTTGTTACTTCCATAAGAATACTTTATCTTACACTGAACATGCAGTTATTATAACCAAAAATTTTTGATTTTGATCCCTAGTATACATCTCTTATAACTGCTTTGCAGTGCAACTGCCAGATGTCTTCATTCTTTTGGGCCAGCAAAATCCTTTTCTATTTAAGAAATATTTTTCATGGAGACTTTCTGCATATTCCCTGTCCCACTTTCTCTCCCCTTTCTCATACCTGATCCACTCCCTTTTATCAGCAGAAAATTAAAATAAAAGTTTGATAACTGTTGTTTTGAATACTAAAGAGTTCAGCCAGAATTTCTGCATCAGCTAGCATGCTAAATACATATGCTTCTAAATATCAACACATATGTGACGAAAATAAAAACTCAGTGTTTTAGTTGTTTACTCAAGTACCTGGTGAGTCTTTCTTGAAGATTTTATGCAGTAAGACCTCTGTGCATAAAGGAAATCACAAATAATTTCACTCTACACGATTTTACTCTATGTGAGTACTGCACTGTTCCACACTTGCTTGCCAGATGTCCCACCTCAAGCTCTAACCTCACACCTTGTCCTGTGCGGATCAACCTCTGCAGAACGAGCTGAGTTTCCACATTTTGGGAGATCACGCTGAGAGCAAAGAACTGTTCAATTTGAATAAGGCTGCCAGCTGTGATACTAAAAAGAAACTATTCCTGGTTGTTCAGCTGTAACCTAGATTAAACCAAGGAAGATACAAATCTAGGAGAGAAGACTGAAGTTCTTACGTGACGTTCAAAAACCTCCAGGTGAATAACCCCATCCGTGCTGCTCATTAGCCCTTTATCAGACAAAAGAGCCCAGACTGCAAAGAAGGCAAGCATGTCTCAGGATAAGGCTTGTGCTGGAAACACTCCCAGGAGGAACAATTATTTATCATGTGGCCCAGGTAAAACAACTCCCTGTAATTTAAATGGTCATTTTTCATTTTAAAATTATATTAAGGTATTGGCACCCTTTGATCCATCCATTTTACATGTTTGTTTGCTGATGAGAATGTCCCTACAGAAAAATAGAAAGACAAAAAAAAGGTAAAAAAATCCAATTTAGTGAAATTATCATTAAATGTGATTGACATTATCTGGGATTGGTAACCATTCTCACCAAAAAAATGAATCCCAGAGATATTCATCATGACTCATGTGTTCTCACCATGGTCTCTCTATAGAGATCCATGTCCAGAGATATATGATGGATCTCCCTTCCCGGAAAAGAGGGAGGTTTGTATTTTTTTCTTGCTTCATATTCAATCTTTGTTTTATTTCAAATGTTAGCAGTGAGTAATTTGGCTTCATCTTCGTCCTAACTACAACAAAAGTTGTGTACCTGACCATAGGTTATAGGCAGATTGCTCCCTTATAAACACAATTTTCATTATCTTACAGTGACTCAAGAAAGGGGTGATCTTACTGATATTTTTAAAGAAACTTTATTGGAAGTGTAGGGGCAGGGCTTTCCCCTTTCCGCCAACTTGCAGGGTCACTCTATAGGGTCCTGAAGTCATAGAGCAATTTAGAAAGAAAATTAATGCAAAAGGCCACCCAGCTGGTCCAAACCCCTGCTCAACACAAGGCTGTTTGCATCAGGCACCTTGTCTGGGTGAGTCTGAATATCTCCAAGGATGGAGTTTTCACAATTTCTCTGGTAACTTGTTCTAGTGTTTGCCAGTGGACCATTGTTTCTTGGTATCTCATTTCAGTTGTCCTTGTTGCAACTTGTGCCTCCGTGCACTGCTAAGATGTGTTCTCCAGACCGTGTGTGGCTGAACCTCTCTGCAGAATGGGTGCAGTGCTGACTGTTTGGGCACTTGTCTCATCTCACAAAATGTGTGACATTTTGGAGAAGGACGTGAACATGTTAAATTCCCTTCTATTCTTTACCACTTTCATAGTTTGCTACAAGTAAAGACTAAGGCAGAGGAAACACAAAAACCCAATATATTTCTTAATTCATACTACAGAGCCTTCAGTAAATCTGTTGTTTGAATTCTTCATTTTTGAAAACTTTTATTCCAATTAGCCTTTTGTTTTCCTCTTCAATACGAGTGGGAATTTAAGACAAAGTTTTGGATGAATTCAGTAAAATTTTGTGTTTCTATATGTGAAAATTATACAATTAACAGACAGGTATAGCCTGACATGCATCATTTGGACTGGTTGGAACTAAGAGTAAGAACTATGTTTCTTCTACAAATCACTGTTAGGTTTTGAACAAATGATTAAGAGAGAACAAATAAGACAGAACTGTCTTGGTACCTCTTTCTGATGTTTTCCTACATTTTGAATAAAATCAACTTGCAGAAGTAGTCTTCTGAACTGGAAGGTTCTGTGAAATATATTGGGCTGTGAGCACATCTGCAGAAACATTTTCTGTACCTGGTGCCTGAAAAATGAAAAAAGAGAATATGAAGAAAAGAATAGAAGGAACAAACTGTGACAGTAACTCTCTGCCTTCTGAAAAATCACATTGAAATTATGGATGCAAGATATTGCCCAAGCAAAATCAGCGGTTTTTTAATCATAATTATTTTTAAATTTATGGTTGTTTAATAGTTTTCTAATTAATTGATTTCTATATACAGGTTTCTGTCTCATTGTATGTAAACAGTTGCAGTAACAAAAAAATTTTCTTCTACTGTCTGTAGAGAACGGAAAATTAGGCCCTGAAGAGAGTCAGCTCATTGTTATTGAATTAAATTAAGTCTATTGATTAAACGTTCATTTTGTGGTTGGGCTTTTTTTGGAGGCATGAAATAATCTCATTTAGTTACACTACAGTAGTAAGGGAAAGAATATGTAGGGGAAAGGGAACTGCCTCTTCTATTTAAAACAATTGCTATATATATATTATACAGGAGAATAATAATAATAATAATTGAAAACCAGTCACAATTATAAACTAGGAAGAATATTTTTCTCTGATGTTTTGGTAACAAGAATTTCAAAAGTAACATTTGATTGACTTCTCAGGTTTCTACTGGAGATCTTGTGTCAATCCTACCAGTCTCTCCCTTGCTGACACCATGGTCATTTGAAGGACATGAAGATCTGGACATGAAGGTCTTTCATGGATCACATGAAAATGCATATGGTTCACACAGAGTGCTGAGTCCATGGACGTCACTGCAAAGAGACTCCTCTTAGCACCTCTTTTCTTTTCTACCACACTCTTCCTCCCTCTCTGATACTGCTGCTGCATCTCCCCCCCCCTCCACTTTCCCTTTTTCACAAGGAAAACTGTGTAATTAAAATGTGTGTCAAAAATTTATTGTCCAACTGAGGACTGCAAGAGAAGCATGTGCTTTTACCTGAATAACTTCTTCTAACAATCCCTCTAGTTCTTGAAGTAAAAAATGGATCCTTTTGTGGACAGTTTATGTCTACATGTATTGCTAATAAAATGAGCAGTTCAGTGTCCTCGGCTGGCTAGACCATGCAGTGCAGAAAGGCATTTTTCTTACAGCTTTGCTGCTTTGGATGACTTATGAATAACTTTGTTATTGTGGATGTGGAACAGAGAATGCTAGCTGACCTAGCCTGCTCCATATGGCTAAACTTCCACCAAGGATTAGGACAGGAACCATATTCTCAGACCTGTTTGTGAACAATGGAAAATTCGGTTGCAGATCCTTCAGAAGTACAAAGATACTTTTCACCAACAGTAGCCATCAGCACCTTTCTTACATCATTTTATTGCTTAGCCATGTGTTGGTCTGTGTCAACACAGATTGACAAAGTCATAGAATTTTATGGGACAATGTGAAAACTCATTTGCAAATTTTATTGCAGTCCATCATTGCCGGCATTCACAGTCCAGAGGTCTTCCATTGTTTTGAATAACAATTGGGAGCAATTTCTGGATATGGTCAATGTAGGGGTTGCAGTCTTCCACCGACAGGTGTTCTTTCCTAATTGCTTCCATTAGTTTCCCTTTATTGCAGGACTTCATCACCCAATGAATGTAGTGTTTCAAAAAATACCAGACCAGATCTATAAGCTCCAGTTGTGGCATGTTAATCAATGTATACTCCTTCAACCCAACCTTAATAAAAGGATTTAGTCAAAGTTGCATATCTTATTTCCCAACAAAATAATTATTATTCCAAATGCAATATTATGAATAGAAAAAATATTGGTGCAGAATTTCAGGCAAATACAAGTACTTGCCAACATTTGTGTCAGCAATAGTGTGGCCAGCAGGACCAGGACAGTGATTATTCCCATGTACTTGGCAGTGGTAAGGCTGCACCTTGAATCCTGGGTTAAGTTTTGGGCCCCTCACTGCAAGAAGGACATGGAGGCACTGGAGAGTATCCAGAGAAGGACAATGAAACTGGGGAATAGCCTAAAGAACAAGTATGGTGAGAAGTGGCTGAGAGAGCTGGCGATATTTAGCCTGGAGAAAAGGCAGCTCAGAGGAGATCTTATCACTCTCTACAACTGACTGAAAGGAGATTGTAACAGCTGGGTGTTGGTCTCTTTTCCCAACTAACAAGAGCTAGGACAAGAGGAAACAGCCTAAAGTTGCACATGGGGAGGGTTAGATTGATTATTAGGAAAATTTCTCACTGAAAGAATGTTCAGGCATCAGATTAGGCTGCCCAGGGAAGAGGTAGAGTCACCATCCCTGTAGGTATTTAAATGACATGTAGATGTGGCATTTAGGGACATGGTTTAGTGATGGATTTGGTTTGTTGTAGTAATGGTTGGACTCAATGATCTTAAAAGTCTTTTCCAACTTAAATGATTCTATGGCTCTATGGTTTGTAAATAAGCTGACAAGAGAAGACATGATTCCCATTGGGAACTAATGAAGTTTCTGACCTGGTAATCTCACTGCACCGTAAAGCTGGTTCCATTCTAGATCAAGAACCTTCTTTTGCATCACATCTTTGCTTGCTTTGAATCAGAATCATACATATTTTATCAAAAAGAAGGATGCATTTTGATTTCTCTTTTTTTAATACTCAATGAAGAATTAGCACAGGTATCAGTGCAAAATGGATTTTTGCTTTCATTTCTCATTCTAGACTATCTGAATTTTGTTGAACTGCATGGAGGTAAACTAGGAACAGAATATGCCTTTCAAGCCTTTTGCTATTTGAAGTGATAGTCAATCCAGAAAGAATATCACTTTTTCTTATCAGATCTGAGATTAAATTTGCAAAAGTTATATTTAGAAAAAGCAGCAAATGACCGATGCCTTCTTACATAGGAACTGAAGAAATTCAGTTGACGATTCTTAAAGAAGAAAAGCCCACAGAATCATTGTGTACATTTTTAACATATTTCCCCAGGATGGAAGTTTCATTTGACTAAAACCATGATTACATAACTCCATAGCTGCAAGGAATTTCTTCAGAAGTACCTTTCTGCTGTGGTATTACTTTAGAAATACTCTTCTCTGACAATTTTCCATTAAAAAGAAAGAACTGTTTCTGAGTGATTCCATTGTGCCTTCAAAGACAAATATCTCTAAAAGCCCAGATTTTTTTCTTTTGATAAATTGTTCTTCATCATTGTCTTTTTACATCCATTCTCTCTCTGTCTCTCTTTTTCTCCACGGTAACATAGAAGTTGATCATAATGTATGACAGTTACCAGTAGAAGGATTCAGATGAGAGAAGCATGAAGTGCAAGAAATGTAGAAACCTGTAGAAAAGCCCAGAGCTGCATACCAGCTTTCAGATTTCTGCAGACTTTAACCTTTTTTTCTGCTCTGTTCACATTTGACCCATTCTCCAAAATGGATGGATCTCATTGGTTTTATCTGTCATTTACCTTACCCTTCCTCTCATTCCTTTAGTGCTTCCTTAAAGTGCAAAACAATTCCTCAGGCTTTCCTGAATGTTCCCATATGAGCTGTGAGAAGAGAGAAGCACACAGCTGCTGCTAACCTGATCTCAGAGGCAAACATCAGTCCAGCCAATACCAATGAAGGCTCATTCACTGTGCTGTTACTGTACCTGTACATTTCTGACCATGTTCCTTGTACCTCAGCATCTCGCAACTGTGTTGGCCAAATGTTTAGCCAGATGAAAGGCCAAATTGGTCTGGAGGATTCATAAAGCACAGGTCATGACTATAATCTCACTATAACTGCAGTGAATTCAAATATATCCTATTTTCTAATAGTATCACAGAAACAAGCCAAATATCAGCATGATTATATGAATTATATGAATTTGTAATATTTTTTACACACCCATTTACACAAATACACATACTCTCTCCTCTGTTTTCAGGCATGCATTCAACAGAACAATATGTGCCACTGAAGTTTGGAGCCATTCCCTTTATCCTACCTTCTGGCAGTCTCATCCGTGACTCATAGACACAGTTACTGCTTAGATAGATAGATAGATAGATAGATAGATAGATAGATAGATAGATAGATAGATAGATAGATAGATAGATAGATAGATAGATAGATAGATAGATAGATAGATAGATAGATAGATAGATAGATAGATAGATAGATAGATAGATAGATCGATCCTCCAGAGTGCAAACCCTTGAATCAAACTTGCTCTCCTTTAAATTAGCTGGCAGAGACAAGGATTTTTTGGCAAAAAAAAAAGTTAGATGTTGAAATATTTATAACTGGAAAATGGGGCGTTTGTACACATTTTGGAGAATGTCTTTGTTAAAAGGTTGCACTGCAACATTTTTCTGTCCAGTGTATTTCTATTTTTGGTACCAATACCAGCTTTTCAAAAACGAATCTTCATTTCAGCTAGTGAAATCAATTATTCATGGACTTTTATTGCATAGTGAAGTTTTCTGGCTGTTTGGGCCCAGTGCTTGTAAGCTCATCTGCCTGTGCTCTCACATTTCAATTTTTGCTCATTCACTTCCATAGATGTGTGTTCCTTAGAAGGAGCACATTTTGAAAACAAAGAGGTATTTACTGTAAAGAGTTAAAACAGACAACAAAGCCAGCCTAGGAGGTTGCATACCACACTGCCCTTCCCAGTTCAAAAGAAAGGGGGATTTGCTACATGAAGGATCCCTTTGGGGGAGCTGCTGGCTTTCATGGGTGCTAACTGGGTAAATATAAAGCGTTTCAGGGCAGGATACAGAGGAGGAATTGATGTTCATTTGAAGTCAATGGACTACCTGTTGGGACAGGGTAGGTGACACCTCCTCCCACCACTGGCAGTCTTACTGGCATGGCAACGAATTCATCCTTTTTATGCCAGAAGCCATGATCTCATATTTGTTAGGTATTGGAAGCAGTCAAAGTCAAAAACACTCCTACAGTTTTGAGGACACGAGAATATTATTCTACTGCTACGCTTCAGCCAGTTATGCTGTGCTGCTCTCACTTACTACCTCCTGTGCCGCCACCTGCCAGACCCAGCCCGCCTCATCCGAGCGCCGTCTGGCATTGCTGGAGCGTGAGGGGCATGGCCTCCCCGTGAAGGTGGAGTATGTTGGCACCGCAGGCCAACAACCCTTCACTCTTCAATATGGCTGGCGCCCAGGGTCAGCGCAGGAGAAGTTGGTGGGGTTTTTTTCTGGTCCAAGTAGCTCAAACAAAAGCCAATTATTGCACATACGAGAAATGTAACAGTGCTCCCTGAAAGCAGCGCTGTGATTGTGTGGCAGATACGTCCCCGGCGCACCGTTGGATTGGGGAACGTCGCGTTCACCAGGCACGTTAAGAATTTAGACCCTGAGCCTGTCTTAAGACACAGTATAAATTGAATGTCTTTTTATCCTAACCATGGAACTGCTCCATCAGGTTTGCACTTGCTTCCTTTCACTTTTACAGCTGGTAACAAACGGTCCAACAGGTCCGAGGGGGGTTTTGTCCTTTTCTAGGACAAAGCCCCTGCTCCCCCTCCACAGCGAGGGTAAAGCCACAGAGCAGAGGCTCGGGCACGCACTGCCGGGGAAGAGCGGTGCGGGCAAGAGTGCAGCAGCTTGTGGTGTCATGGTATGTAGCCCATACAACTGCAGAGAGGCAGATTGGCTGGCCCCAGCCTCGGCTCCTCTGCTGAGGTGTGCTACCACCGGCTCACTGGAGTGGGGACCTGGAGGCTGGAGCCGCTCCGGCACCAGCCCCCGTCACTCGCTGCCGTGGCCACCGTCCAGATGGACACTGCGTTACGCAGGCTGGAGATGAGGCTTTGTTCCCGCTGTCAGTACTGTGGAGCCCATTTTTCTGAGGAAGCAGCTTTCAGATATTTGGGGTTGTGCCAGGTTCTGATAATCCAGAAAATCCTGATTTTAAGCATATTCCTTAAAATTAGTGTTCCCTTTACCTTTCTGTGCCAGGCTCCAAATACTGCCCTAGGAGTAGGGGCACCTTATCTGGCAGATGGCTTTTTAGGTTCATGTGTGGCTTTTGTTTTAAAATATATTAATTTATTATAATGTAAAATCATCTGCCTGGGGGATGTGGGATGTTGTTGGACTACAACCAAGCATTGGCTTGTAGCCTTCTAAACCAGGGTGCTAAGAAATAAATCCTAAATAGAAATGGTTGAACAGTTTATGTTGAAAATGTATTCAACAGACTTCACCCTTCTTTTCTAAGGGCTTCCCTCAAAACAGTTGATGTTTATTCTAGAGTTTTTCAGGATGTGAAATGCTGTATCCTGATACTGCAAACAGCAAAAGTTATTTGTTTAATTGCAAATTATTTGAAATGTCTTTTCCCTCTTTGGGGGCTTCATGGTCTTCTAATTACATTGCATTATGCCTCCTCTCTGATCAGATGAGTAAGAAATTCATACACAAAAAAGGCATTATTTATCACTAACTTCTTAATAGTGGTACTCATATACATATATAGCTTAATACTAGTAATTTTATGTATAAGGAAATGACCAAAGGATATAGGTAGGGAAAACATGCTAAAAGGTTATTGTAAAACGACTAATTTAAGTTTTATGTAAGCAGCATATTCTTTTCCTTCCAAATAATTTTGAAGTGTATTTTCTATACCTTGCAGTCATTCCTGAACATTTTAGTTTTCACATTACTGACCCATGGACACTGATTTCCTGAGGTCTTTAAAAAAATAGTTAAAAAGATCCCCAATAGGTGAGGATTTAAAGACATATAGGTTTTTTCCCTTCCATTAGTGTTTTAGCAGGACAATGTATTGTTCTGAAGTAAGGTTATGATATTGGCTGTGATAGCTATGACCTCTCATATGTTAATTTACAGAATTTGTCAGACTATTTTAGCATGTTTGCTGAATTCTAATGGCTTTTTTTTGGTTCAGTTGCTGCCAAGTGAAATGTAGGTTTTTGTAACATCGTTACATTACTGATGATGAATTTGCAGGCTAGTAACATCTGCAGGTCAATGAGGTACCATTGTGCCACCCCATTTGCAAACACAAAAACTAGATGAGCACTTGATTTTTAACATCACAGACTTTGCAATCTTGGAGCACTTCTGCAATAGGTGTATATAAAGCAGCTTGCTACATACACTGGCAGTTCACTGACCTTAAAGGATCTTCTCATGGGAAAGCCAGTCTTCTTCATATTCTGCCAGTTATAAAATTGGGAGAAAATGAATGAGGAAGAGACATAATATGAAAGCAAAATTGATGGACACAAACTAACCCAAGTTAGTATTTGATGTATTTCACACTGATAGTTTCCTTTGCAAGTTGGAACTGGACTAGAATGGTGTGAAAGAATAGTTAAAGGCATTAGCAATGACCTTAGATAAATTGCAGAATGATCATATTTATGGTTACAGGGGAATCTTTCTTTTAGCTGGAAGTTATCAGAAGGAATATACACTTTGGGATTTGAAAGGATAATCACAGACTATTCCATTGAAAGTGCTTTTATTGACTCAAAAATTCAGTGATTTCGACAATGAGCATCATTACTCTTCTTAACAGCACATGTTATGCTTGGGGAAAAGTTTCTGTCTAAATCCAGAAATCTGCCATGTTATACTCCTGTAATTTCATCTTTACAATTAGTTTTTAACACAGTGTCAGCAGAAGAATGCCCATTGACAATGACTAAGTACAGAGAGAGGAGTCTATTTTTTACTCAGCAAAACATTTTCATTTTTTTCATTTCCTCGCTTACCCACACTATTTGTCTCTTTCCATCATCTGTTTTGTCTCTTCAGAGAGCCAGGCCGTGAGCTGTCTGTGGCAGGTACCCATTTTTCGTTTTCTGTGCAGGTAGGTAGTCTAATATAAATAAATAATAAAAGGTCTTTGTCACTCCTCAAACAATAAAACTTTTAATGTAAGTGGTGAGACTTCTGTTTGGGTGTGAACAGGTTGCATTAACATTCTGGCTACAGATCATTTAAATTGATCTAGAAACCCATGAAAAAAGTACCACAGACTATATTCATGCTGAGTTGAAAATTTACCCTACCAAGCCCCCTGTTGTGGATTGTCTGGAGAGAAAAATCCCAATAACTGCAAAAAAGGAAAAGAAGGACTATCATCTTCTGATAACATTAATGGTAGCAGCAGAGTTACCTGCTTGTTTGTCTGCCTCAGGTGGAATTTAGAACTTTATGCTTGACTACCTCAAAGACCTTAAAATTAAGATTAGTAATCAAAAATATTTTGATTGCCAACTTTATTTCTTGAGATGTTACAAGAAGGCATTAAATTAATACAATTAACTAAGCAAACAAGCAAACCAGATAATTATATAAGAAACCTTAGCTAAAAGAGACTACAGAAGGATTTGACAGATTACAGGCTTTTAATACTATCATAATCACTATTAAAATCTGTAATCTCATTAACATCAAAGAACTGTAACCAAACTGAACGAAACTGAAAAATCATTCAGAAAAGATATTTTTTTTTGTAGCCTCCAGTACTGTTGTGAAATATAAGAGGGAAATAAGGAGAGCAAGAACATTTCCGAAGAGGTTGATGAAATGAAAAGCTGTGGCAAATTATCTTCTTCCTTCCTTTCCAGCACTAACAAATGAAGATCTCACCTCTACTCCAAACTAATTTTTGTTAAGAGTGCTCTGTCATGGAGTACAGGTGGTGTATCCAAATGATGCATACCAGCAGTATAAAAATCTGAGAGACTTGAATGGCAGATAATTTTCTCCATTATTAAAAACACTTCATATCTATTCAATGATTTTTTATATCACACGAATTTTTAGTACATTCTTGTTGTTTATGTCAAAATTGTCCCAGACATTAGAAGCACAAAATGAGCATTTTTGTCTAGGGCTTTTGTCTAGGGAAGAAAGAGCTGGTGAGCTTAACTCCATTGCATACTTCGGTTATTGTTGGTTTTGCAGACTGAATTGTGAGATTTTCACTGAAGGTCATCCTTGGGTGGTTTCATGACTTTTTGTCCCCCATGATATTTTTACAATATTTTGAATATTCCATATGTGTGTTTTTTTAAAGAAAGGCAGGAACTTTCTATTTGATGCAAGCAGTTAGTATCTATCATAAATAAATGTTTCTAAGTAGGAAAGAAACCCCAACAACTGACCTGCTCACAGCAGCTGACTGATTTTCAAAGAATTTACCTGCTTCTTAGATTGCAAATCTGATTATATAAAATTTTATTTGAAAATTTGAAAAATCAAAATGTTCTGTAATGTGTTACAGAAGAAAACAGAGTCCAGGCCTGTGATCCTGCAACATTTGCTGAAGCTGGCATCTGTTTGTGGAAAAGAATATGAGAATTCTATCAGGAAAAAAAACCAACTTCATTTCAGATAAATGGCATGCTTCAGATTAAGACTGAGGTACTGTCAGAGGCATCATTGATAAGAAATATACATTTTATATTCCAAGCAGAAATGCAACAGTGAGGTGATTACAAACAAGACAGGAACATATTCATACAGTTAATTATGACTTCTGTTGCAGAGAAGTTGGCTTTCTGGTCCCTCATTTGTTTAGACTTTTCAAAATGAAGCTCATGTGAAGGTTAAGCAGACAGAGGGATAACAAGGCTTCACAGAACAACCCAGCCAGGACATTAGAGCAATAATTCCAGAGGATCTTCTGAGTCTAGAGTATGAATGGTAGAAAAGCTGCAAAACCACTACAATCAGTTTGAAGGTTAACAGGGGAGAGTTAGCAAAACTTGCACTCAGATTTAAAAGAACAAGGACAGACACCTGATGGTACTGGAGAGAAAATTAATATGCAACCCACTAAATGCAATCTCCTGTCTTAAAAAGAGACTGAATACTGTCCTAAGTTTTTGTCTGAGTTAGTATCAGAATTGCAGGTGCTACCAAAGCTGTCTTTTTTGCCACTTTTTCAATAACCTTCTGTTTCCAACTCTCTGCAGAATACATGGCTCTATGTACACAGATGTAATTTAGGGCAACAAAAATGGCACTCTTGGCCTCTGCTCAGACACACTTACTGCTTCAATAGGTGAAAAGGGGAAAAGACAGATTCCAAACACCAGGAAGCTTGGTCCAATGAACAAATGGTAGTAAGCTCTTCCAACCTCAACACCATATGATGATAACTGAAGATTGGTGTGTCTTTGCTCCAAATGAAGCAGGTGATAATAAGTGCTCCAACTCACACCACCCTGGTCCTTATGTAGGCTCTGGTGTATCAGTGCTTCTGTTCTGGGTCACCTACAGCAAGTTTTCATTGTCTTTTCCCTCAGGCAATGGAAGGCTTATCTTCATTTCCCTCAGCACTGCTGTGTTCAGGCCTTGTAGCGGGGGTATTACTATATTGTAACTGTATCCTCCAGCAGGACAGGTGGGAATATCAAGAATGAGTCTTTGGAAATAATTAAGAAATATTTTGGAGCAAGGATTGATGTGCCCACCATCATGGTAAAGTACTTGGTCTGTCTTGGGTAGTGTTCCTATTAGTCTGATTTAAAGAGAAAGAGAGAGAGAGAGAGAGAGAGAGAGAGAGAGAGAGAGAGAGAGAGAGAGAG
>VZRX01009192.1:229215-256523 GCA_013398075.1 Notiomystis cincta | reverse complement strand
AAAGAAAGAAAGAAAGAAAGAAAGAAAGAAAGAAAGAAAGAAAGAAAGAAAGAAAGAAAGAAAGAAAGAAAGAAAGAAAGAAAGAAAGAAAGAAAGAAAGAAAGAAAGAAAGAAAGAAAGAAAGAAAGAAAGAAAGAAAGAAAGAAAGAAAGAAGAAGTCCCATATTTGAATGTGTTAAACACAAAGCATGCTTTTTTTAAAAAATGGAACTGGGCACTATTCAGGCAGGACACTACCATTTTGATATGCCATGTGGACTCTGGTGCTAAAAAAAAAAAGAAAAAGAAAATAGTAATGCATATGTGTGGTAATAATCTGCACATGACTGGTTGCTGTAATGTGCACTGCTGTACTGCCAGCAGGGAAGTGAATGATTGCCTCTCGCCTACACAATGGGCACTGGCTTTGCCTTGCATGTTTTTTCAGCAGGAGAACAAATAAGGGGGAGGGTGAGCAAGAAATGAGAACCACTGCCTGACCCCTCTAGCTCTCAACCCTTGAGCCTTGTTTAAGAAGTCAGTTAGAAGTTTTTTTTGGTTTTAAAATATTTCAAGTGGTTTACGGTGCCCAGGGAACTTGCTGAGACCTACCTTTTGCTTTGACCTCAGTGTCTTTTAGCCTAGGTGGTGAGACATGTGCCACAGAAGCTGTGCTCATCAGGAAAGTTTCTATTTGTTTTGCTAGTCTGGTGGCTCATCCGGAGCAGTTTGATATTCAAATGAATCTGTCAGAAACAAGAGTGTGGTGCTTCAGTTCTTGCTCAGGCCTGATGACATTGATTTGTGAGCATACTGCTTGACTACGGGATGTGTGACAGATAAATTTTATCAAAATTAAGGCACAATTAAACATTTCATCTTCCTAATTACTGGCTGTAGATTCAGCCTGATGACCATGTGCTGTAAGAAATCAGCGACCATTACACATTTTAATGGAGCACAGCTGTCTTACAGCTTGGTAATATTTGCACAGTGCCACAGAACTGTAATTTATGATAAAAAGAAAAAATGTGTATTGGCTCTTTTTTGCCAAAATAGATTAAGGATTCATATACTTTAATGAGATTTGGACCCAGCCTTGGATTATCGTTATAAATGATTTATGTGCATGTTGGTGGACTCCTGTAGTTTTGAGTTGATTTGTGTTTTGGTCGACCAATATGTAATTCAGTATTTCCTTGTGTGCCAGTATTTGCATTCTTTCCCTTGTCTCCATTTCAGTTCTATTTTTCCACCATAACTTAGCAAGAAGGGCACGTGTCAAGGTTGAGATAGTACTGAGGTGTATTTTCTAGGAGATTCCCTCACAGTAAAACTTACTCCTGAAATCCTTCTGTTGCTCCCCTACTCCACAACCCGAACACACAGAGAAGAGGAGGGATGGAGGAGAGGGGAGGTGGGTGACACCAGCCTGGATCAGGGTCACTCCTGCAGCCTGGAAAGCAGGGCACGGGGGAACAGATGCTACCTGAATCCTTGCTTAGCCAGAGACCCACCTGAACATTTCTGTCTCTCAAGGCACAATATCAAAAACCTTTCTCTTGCTTGTTTAAAGCATGACCTACAAAATGGTGTTTGCTCACCCACTTGATATTTCTCCTGTTTCAGTAATTTTTTCCCCGAAAATGTGCTGCTTCTCTAAAGGAAAAAGAAACCCAACAACATATGCATCCAAGTTATAATTTTTGGAACCCCTCTTTCTCTCCATTCTTTTCTTCACTAGGTTTCTCTCACAGATTATTTAGAGAGTGTGTGGAGCAGTGGGAATGATGAAGATTAAATTAGGTGTTTTATATATACACATCTATACATACCTATATATACATACATACACACACAGAGAGAGAATGGCTGTGTTTGTATTTGTGCATGTTTTATTTTTATATTAAACCTAGTGAATCAAATTCATACTAAGCTAAACTACCTAGATTTCCAAGGTGTCACATCAAAGTCCAGAGTTTGGCCCCATATGTTGCAAAAGCCTGAGATCCATATGTGTAGATGAATAGAGAAACTAAATCCTAATTTTCATCATAAAAAAAAATCCTGTCCAAGCTTGATTTACTTCAGTGTTCATATGCTGGAATGTTTCATACTGTACCAGGTTGCATATGCTTGCACACTAATTCTCAATTGCCGTATGCAGTTTGTGACAACCATCTGCTAAGACCTCCCTTAGAGTTCTTTCTCCCACTCAGCCCAGCTGAAATAAAAATATGGACAGAAACAACTTCTGCAGGGAGATGAAAAAGTTAATAGGGGACTTGGAGTTAGACTGTGCATCTGATTCCAATTCAATTGCTCTTACAACTTATGCCCTACTTATAAAATATTCCTGAGGTGTAAAACATTAAATGTAATGGAAAACTGTAAAATAAAGCCATACTTCCTTTGACAGACTTGACTGTGCTGGAAAGGTAATGTTAAAATATGTACACACAGTGCATGTGTTAGCTAGCCCTCACTAACAATTCCAAACCAGCATCTTAGATTAACTGTGCATCGCACCTTATCACATTAAAGTACCCTAAAGCAGGAGGGGGATGAGTGGTGAGAAAAAGAGGGTGTGAGAGAGAAGGAGCTGAAAAATGTGCTTTTGGTTTCATTGACAGAGAAGTAATTCCTTTAAAGCCAGTCTCATCAGAAACTCTGAGTGCTGGGTGTTGTCTGTTCCCATTCAAGCCAGAGGGGAAAGTGAGAGATCAGAGCATCTGAAATTCAGGTGAAGGAAATGACTGGATGAACAAGTGATGAGCAGAGATGGAGGAGGGGGCTGTGGGCTAAGGAGGTGAAGGTGGGCTGTTGCATTCCATTATTTGATTGTCTCCAGTTTTACATTTCCCTTTACCATGTAGTAATGGGTTAAATTCCCCATCACAAGTATTTTTCAATACAAATGAAAACAGGAGAGAGTTCAAAAGTCCAAGTGGCCTGCCCCCAGACAGGACTGGTTATGTCACAGCTGAGGAGTGCAGGTGGCAGTGACACCAAGTGAGTGATGTCTTTGTTCTTTAAAACCCCCAATACATAAAGTTTCTCCAATCAGATTTTTCCATTTTTTACAATATAAAGCCTTATGCTTCTTCCTGTAGTGCTACCTGTCATGGAAAAAGGTGGTGACAGGTTTTCCTAGTGCTGCTCCTCTGCATATTTTCTGAGATCCTGGTAGTGTAGAACAGAGGTAAAGACGACTCCAGGTGTCTTCTGGGCAATAAATCTCTACACGCCAGTATGGTGTTCATCTAGTTCATAACAGCATGGGAGTTTCCTCCCATATTTGGTTCATAAGAGTAGACTTGTGCCCTGAGAGAAGAATGAAGAATTTTGAGGTGGAAATCATCGGTATTGGTCTGTATTTCTGTACTGACTTCAGCCATTTTTCAGTGTAATCTCAAGTGAATCCCACTGATGAAGACTAACTGTTCAGAATTAAAAAGGTAGGAATGAAAAGGGAAAGGAGGAATAATTTTTGATATGATGAAAAAAACATACCTGAAAACCATGTTTTGCTACATTTTTAAAGACAACACATCAGAGTGTTTGGCAAATTCTGTATTCCTAGCCCAGATTGTCTTAGGTGATAACCTTGTGCTTTAAGGCCTCAGCAAGTCATAAGGGATTTTTGCCCTAGAAAGTGTAGGGTTGCACATGTGTAAACCTTGAAGCTGAAATGAGTTTGAATTATTTTAAGAGCTTGTAAAAGGTTGGCATATTAAGTTATATATCAATCTGTCCCCCATTGGTTATTATCTTAACAGCTACTCTAAGTAGCCTATTGGTTTTAAATATAGGAACAGCAGTAAATAGTGCATTATGATATTCCAGATGGAACACTTAAAATAAATTGAAATATCTGTATATTTGAGGGTTTTCTACAGCACCACTATTATGTCATCATTTTCTGTAGGTAGTGTAAAAACATCTTATCCCTACAGCATTAAAAAGTTTGAAGACATGGATGGGTGGAAAACTGATGACAACCAGACCTTTTGGCTGCAGAAAATGTTTCAGGATTTGATGCAGGAGTAGAAGTGAGATGGGAGTGTAGCACTGTCTGAGATCTTGTTTCTCATTTTCTGGGTTCTGTCTGTTCATGCCAACTGCTGGAAATATCTATGGGCCATATCTCTCTCATCTTGAACCACCATTTGCTGACTCAAACATGTGGTACCTTGAGAGGTGTGTGCTCGAGAAGGTGAATAACTACATTAAATGGAATCAGGGAACAGGGCAGCTCTAGTGACCCAGGATGGTGGGGCAAAGATCCTGAATTCAGCTGGAGTTTGTGTGGCCTTCCCATCACACAGCATAACTATTATGCTTTGTTTACAAGCTAAATGGGAAGTGAAATCACATTGAAAATTTGTCTTCTGCTGCAAAATTAGCTGTACTTGCCTTTGAGGGACTTGTCCTTGATGTGGGGAGAGAGAATTCACAGCTGAGCTGAGAGATGGAACTGCCCTGTGTGTGATACCTGTACTAATTAGAACATGGGTTAGTATTGCACAAACATTCACACAGAAGACTCTTCAAATCTACTCTTTATTCCCTCACTTTCATCGTTTAGGATGTTGATGCTCATCCCACTGCACAGACAGGGAGTTCAGCTGCTGTCCTTACTGTAGGTGCTCCAGAGGCCCAGTACTTCAGCAACTTGAGAAACACAGAAAGAAAATTATCATATCTCTTTGTGCATGTGTGCTTGCTCCCTGGTTCACCGAACAGGTCAACCTAACTTTCCATAAAAACATATCCCAACATACACCCCAGAGCAAAATGAGGAAGATAAGACAAGTGCCAGAACATAAACCATGATGGTGCTAAGTTGTGCAAGGAGCCTTGTCTGTCATCATTGGTCTTTCCTGCAGTTGAGTTGGCTTTAGAGCAGAATGTTCCTTGGAAGATGGTTGGGAAAAATATTCAGCAGGCCCAGAAAATATTGCTTTTTTTGCATGCAAACACACATTACTTGCTATCTACTTTAGTTTTCCTTATCTCTTGAAAACCACTTTCTACACTGGGATGTTGTGGTCACTTTTCAAGTAAGATACAGGCAGCATATGTAATGCATAACCTGCAGCACTATACAAATTAGTTATTAGTTACTCTTATCCCAGCCTTTAAACTCTAGAACCCTGGGCTCCATGAGGTGCTATGGGTGGAGAATGACAACAGACCAATAGCTGGTATTCCTTTTACTTAATCCATTTGTTGTTATCCTACTGCCCAGCAGCTACCTCAGATGTTATTAAACATACAGTGGCTAAAGGTGCAGGTTTCCCCTTCTGAGCTGATGAGGCTAATCAGCTACAGTCTAAACTTCTGAGGTCAGAGTTGGCTCCATGTTTGAACTTCTGAAATTATTAAAATAGTCATTAGGCTATAAAACATTCTAATGCTGTGACCAGGACAGTCCCTATCTCCTGTTAGCCTTGTGTTCTGCTCAGTTAATTCCACAACACAGTCCATGCCAGTGGAGATACCACAATATGATTCTTGTGCTCATCAGGTGCAACATAAAGGTAATGGGTAAACTCACATCTCTGCTGAAAATGAGGCTTATGCAGAATCACAAGGTAATTCCTTGTTCTTTCATAGAGCTGCTGGCTAGCACCAGGTACCTGCTCTGTTACTGCATCTCAACCATGGCCAGGGATCTTCAGCTGGTGAAATTATTTTTAACTAGGAGTACATGTGCCCAGCTGGTCATGCCAAGAGACTTGTGTAAAGTCGTTCTTAAGAAACCATTAATCCTCTTCCAGCGACTTCCCTGGGTGACTTCAAGCACAAAAGGGATTTCCTTTTGTAAGCGTGAAAAAGAAATCTATGCTCTCTACATCTCCAAGGACAGCTGGAGTACAGGTCATAAGAGTGTAGCTCTCAAATTATCAGACCAGTTTTTCTAGCTATTGGACTATCCTACACTCCAGGTTCATTTTAGAAAGGATGATATTTATTTAGAGGTTGTGTGTAAGCTATCAAGACAAAAGCAGTGCGGGAATGAATTATAAAATCTCCAGTTCATGGAGCCTTGATCCCTAAGTTTGGATACAACAACAGCAACCCTGTAGTTTTGAGCAGAATTTCCACTTATTGACACTAGTGTGAACTGCTGGAAACAATTACCTACACATTGCTCTGTATGTGCTGTGAAGAAGCACGTTACAGGTTGCCAGTGTCCACATGACTTGGTATCTGTGTCCAGAGTCACTATAGGAGCAACTCGATAACTGAATGCAGGAAAACCTCTGACAGATTAGCCCCTCTCACTGATAGGAGTTACTGTGGCAGTATATCAATCTTTTAAAAGTAATGCATTACCATTCACAGGTCCATGGGCTGCTTTTGTACTTCCATCATCATGTTCATGGCCTTCAAAGTTACAGCTGATGGACCTTCTGTCAAGATCCAGATATTTAATCAATGTGACAGCATCCTACATTTTTTGAACCCCAGAGGCTCTGGGAAACTTTAATGCAGCTTCCAGGTAAAGTTCAATCCACATGGCTGAGTCCCCTGAAGTATTTTCTGCAGACAACTCCCCTCCCCCATATTTTAATATACCAAATGTCCTTTACATTTGAAGAAAGTGAAGAGCTCAGTTTGAAGGCCAGATATTACTGCAGTAGAAATATGTACTTTACAGAGCTCTGCTGTCCACTAAGAAGTTGGGTGCAAGACCTGTGTTTAAACCCCTCCACTTGGAAGAAACTATACTTTTGACAACAATGAGTTTCTCCCTCTCACAATCACCAATTACCACACACATGCTTGTGAGCATTTGTAGCCTAGCATATGAAGAGGAACATATTTTTGAGGAAAGGAAAACATTTGATGGGTACAGCAACAGTTTTATTGATAAGGAAACATCCTGTTGCTGATCTCAGTTACAATGTCCATGCACCGACAGAGTTCCATCACTGAGCTAAAGTTATTGAACATTATTATAGCTACAATCAATAAATTATGCTAAGGCAGTAGGATCACTTGAGAAAGCTACTGGGGACTTGGAAGCCCCTCTGCTTTCCCCCGCTATAGCGTCTGACCTCCAAAAGACAATCCCTCTTTCTTCTTATCTTGCTTCACCAGGATAGAATTATTCCCTCACTCACTCTATATGTGCACATAAGCATGCACACAAGATCAGAATCTGGCCCAGAATTCTTTTGTTCACAGCACTTGCCAATGAGTACCAATTATATGCAACATAAATAAATGCCAGCCACATTACAGTATGAATTTCCTTTAGAAGGGAATGTTCCAGAATCCTAATGGCTGCATTTTCTTTGTCTCTTTTACTATTACCCTTTATATGCAACATTATTAGATATACTCATTGCCTTACTTAAACAAGTAATAATGTCTGTAATTATAGCAGAAACCAGTTCACTTATAGTTAAGTAAAATGCTATATGTCAGATATGTCAACGTGATCTGTATAATACCAAAAATTTAAACAATGAAAAATAAAATCAAACATGAAAATCCATTCATGCTAGTGATTAGATTTTAAGTATTCTTTAGGGTTGTTAATGTGAAGAAGGGGAAGACACTTCAGCTGACCATGCCTAATGCAGCAAGCATGCAGCAGAATGAAATTCTTTATTTTCTCAGTATTCAATAAAGGAAAGAGAAGCATTGCCTATTAAACTATAACACCTTCGATGAAAAAGTTCCTTAGCTCCTAGTCCCTTACTATAGCTCTATCCAGAAATTTTTACTGCAGGTACTACATTGCATAAATAAGCTGACCTGTCAGGTTTTTGGCAATTTATGGGGCTGGTCAGCCTGTACATTCGTGCAGTTTTTTGTTGCAATGAGATGTAATGGCTTTTCAGCGCACCATAAGCACAGTTGTGACCACAGGCTCACTAGTGTCATTTTGTGTGCAGTAATGAAGCCTGACGAGTGGTCTCCTGCTTGCAGATAGCCGGCTGTTGTCCTAAAAATGCAAACCATTGCCTCAGGCCATGGAATCAGGAACAGGCAAAGGACAGTGGCACAGGCACGGCTCCCCACTGCTCACCCTCCCTTTAGCACACTGTACTTGGATGCAGTAGAATAGTCTTTACCCTTGTACATAAGGACAAAATGAGAGAAAGTGATAAAAGCAATTGTGTGAAGGCCATGTTGGAAATCGAGTTTTGTGAAGTTGAGCTGAGGTTCAGAGGAAAAAAAAATCCATTCCCAATACATTTTTCCCCATGCAGAATGGGTCCTTGGAACAAAAATACTGCTCTTCATCACAGTTTCCCTTCCTTTTTTTTTTTTTTTTATTTTAATCTGTATAAATATTTGTGCAGCTATGTGCATGCACGCTTATTTACATTTATTTATATTTTGAGAATACGTACTTACACCCACACTGGCACACACGTAAACACACATACATATATACAGAGAGACACAGCTAGCAGGCACAGCGAGTCACAGGAACAAACCCCGCTGGTTTTTTCGCAGCTCATCAATATTCCAGGGCCCAGGAAGGCCAGGTGTGCACGGGGGTTCACACTTCCCACGGCACAGCCGGCCCCATCACAGATCCCCCTCCTTGCTTCATCACCCGAGGGTCGCCAGGAGAGCCACTCTGAGCTGGGAGATGGCTGGTTTTCTGGGGGAAAATGAAAAGTCTATCCTGAGTCAAATTGCAGTTAGGCCTCATCCTGGAATTGTGTGATTTGTGGTTTAATTAAGCCTCTTTCCATACACCAGCCATCCTGGAGCAGCCTGGGTGCTCACGGCAGGGGACTGTCTAAATTCTGCAACCTGGAGGGTGGTTTGTTCTTCAGGAGGGCAGGAGCTGCTTTTGTGGTTTCCACATGCACACCCAGTGTTTTGTAAACAACTAGAGGCAAAGGAGATGGAGCAGAAGTTACAAATCTGTTTCAGTTATAACCTCGTTGCCATATCCCTTCTCACTGTTTCATAGCTCTTTGGGAGTCATCCTTCCCTGTAAAACTTGTCACGTGGTAGGAAGTGTCTTTGTAAAATGCCATGTTAGAGGAGAACATGGAGCCCAAGGCTCTCACCCTTCTCTTGGCTAAGACCTTTCCAATCTTTATCTTCAAAATATTTGTCCCCTCAGCTCACACAGAATGAAAAAAAGCTGCAGTTTACATGGTTTTTATGTGAAGGGGTGGAGCTGGATGGTGCATGAGGCTGAGAAGGGGGGAGGGAAGATAGGGGATTTCTTGCAGGTACAGCTCATCAACCGCATTTTTGTCACAAAAGTGAGACTCTGACCCTCAAATATAAAACTTAGAGTGCATCTTTTCACATTTCTTCACTTCTGAAATAAGAGGAATTATTTAGGGAAGTATTAGGTCTACTGCAAACTAGCAGTTCATCGCATTATGTCACAAAACCAAAAGCAGCAGTTTCCATTGTCATAGTCAGCAACATGGCTTATAAGCATCACGTTACACTTGTCTTTGTTTCTTAAATGTGTAGCTTAATATTGATATTTTTGAAATGTTAAATATAAATCAGAAAACATACAGAATGTAAAATGTTGCCTTGGGAACTTTTGCTTTCTTTTTTTTCATTTTTCCTTTCTGAAATTTTATGATAGAAACTCTGCAAAGTTAAGGTAGCATTAACTCAATCTTTGGGTATATATAATACAAAATGCTTGAACTTCTGGGACAGCAGCTATTTCTATGGATACAGTATGTTGAACAGACATGGAACAAAGAAAACCAAAACAGTTGGTTCTCTGCTGTCAAGGAAACAAGCTGCTCTTTCTGCTTAAATATCTCTTACCAGAACTAGGAGGGAAAAATCCTCCAAAACACAAGTTTGTTCTTAAAAAGAAGGCATCTGACTTTCAGGCCCTGGAATAAATGTATTTTCAGATGTTTCAGTAAGGGATGTTGTAATATTTGCTATAGTTAAATCAATATATCTCCCTGAAAGCCCCTAAGGTTAAGGTTACTTTTAAAGGTAAATACTAAATCATGTTTTTGAGAACAGTAGGAGTCCAGAAGGAAAGTGAGAAAACATTCTGTAGTGTTCTGGGTTTTGTGCTGCATGCAGATCACTTACTTAGATAAAATTCTGTTATTTACACTCCTGTAATTCAAACTGCTTTTTAAAAATTTTTTAATTTGCTCCTTTTCAATTATTAGGAGTCCTGTGGTTTAAAATAATGAAAACTAAACCTCATATTTATTTATAACCCCAAAATTTTAATGGGTTCATTTCTTTCAGAAGTATTTAAAGGTAGAATAGAATTACTTCATCTGATAAACTGCCTAAATGAAGATGCACCTACATGTTCTATATAGTACTTCCAGTGTATGAGTGGCATGGGAGAATGCAAACACTTGGAAACATGGTTAAGGTTACATGAAAGAAAGTGACTACAGGTAAAAAATTACTCCAAGCATTTTTAATATCTTGGAGTTACCTCCTGGTGAGCGACATTCTGGTTCTGGTTGGAATAAGCTTCATCTTGAGCTCCTGCACAAGGACATTGCAAAATACTCAGAGAAGCGCAACACCAGAAAATAGGTCTCTTCTAAGACAGAAAAATATCCTAGGAAAAAGATTGTGATCTGATACATACCAGTGAAGCTCACAGCCTTTCTGGACAAAGTAGATTCAAAATGCCCAACTAGCTTTTAAACACATTTATAGACACAAATCTTTATCTATTTGCAGCGCCATTTCTAATTTGAACCAGGAAGCAGGAATGAGGTTGAAGGCAAATGATGTATTTAGCTAAAGTTTCTTTGTTTATGGGCTTTCTCTGGCAGGTTTTGCAATGCCACAGGTGGCCTCAGACATACAAGGTTTGAATATTGAGAGTCCTCCCAGAAATGGGTTCTCTCCACACCCATGTCCTTGGCTCCCAATAAGGGAAAGGTACACATATTCAGACCTTACCCTTCTGTGAACATCAGTGCTCCTAAGGGCTGGGATCTGCAAAGGAACCTGCATATGTAAAACAATCCTGTGTCTGGAATTAGCATTTGCCTTGGTAGTTGCAATTTGGCCCATCAACCCATACAAAAGGTTGATTTTGAAGAAAATGGCCATTAAAATCCCTGCTCCTTATAAAAAGTGTCCAGAAGTAAGCCCTTTGCCTAGCTATTCTTCCTTTCCATATTAGCTTTGTTGGTCTTGTAGGCTAGAAATAATTTTTAAAATAGATTTTTTTTTGAGAAGAGGTTGTGAAAAATTTTAAAAACACAGCCCTTAAGGAACAAGAAACAGATAGGTTCAAAAGGCATACTCTGAAATGTCATTGAAGATGCTACACACAGCACCACTTAAGTAAGAATTACTACTGAAGACCTAGTACTTACCCTTAATTAACTTTGTAGTGTCTTCTTATTATAAAATTGTTATAAAATTCTGTATCTTCTTATCTTTGATTTTCCTGGGTTTTCTTACTTTGTTTAGACACTATTGTAGCAGAAAAGAGGAGTGGGTTTGGGGGGAGGGAAAGGTTTGTACACTTCTGAATATTTGAGCTGTGTTTAATCATTCTCATGTGTGAAATCCTTTATTAAAAAAAAATCAGTTTATCTGATACTTACTGCTCTTTAGTACAGCACAGCTTGGTAGCACTAGGTACGTCTTGTTGAAAGTATGTCCATAAATATGTCCCTTGCAGCACAGAACAGCTTGTTAACTTGGCAATCCTCAGCAATTTGCTTTGAAAAGTTTGCCTCAGTTTTGATAGTCCAAATGTAGGGCAAAAACTCAAAGTAACTTTTTTAGCTAATTTTACCAATTGACACTTTCCTCCTAGATTTAACCGCCTGTTTACTAGAACAAGAACTACAACACTTCTTCCTCCATATTCAATTAGCCTTTTTTTCCAGTGTTTTATTTATTTTTAATAGACTGGGACTATTGATTTTCTGATTCTCTAATGTACGGTGTAAAAAAAAATAGAGTCCATTATCTCAAATAAATATTATCCTATTATCTTAACTTGTATGTAAGCTGGTGCCAGAATTACTATGACTTTGCAATGTTTTCAATCTAAAGAGAATGGTAGAAGTGGACAAATATTATGCATTCCTATGTCATAGAAAGAATAAATGGGCACAGGGAGGACAAGTAAATTGTCCAGTGCCCAAAGTCTAGAAAGAATCAGCAGCATTTAGAAAAAAACCCCAGATTTTTGCATGCCTGGTGCTGTCAAAAATTTTTACACTTCTTTTTTGGGGGGGAAGGGGGAGTGTTGTTTTTTGGTTTTTTTTTGGTGAGGGGGTTGGTTTGGGTTTTTTCTTGTTGTTTTATTAACAATTTCAGCTAGCGTTTTCGGATATCCTTTCTAATGGAAGAATGGAAGAAAGATGCCTACTTTATTCCTATACTAAATATATTAGGTTGGAGAAAACCTTATTGGAGAAACCCTGAAGTGAAAACTCTTGAGTGTATGTTCTGTTTTAACCACAAGGGGACTTTGATTGGAGATAATTCAAAGTGGGTTACGATGGTTAACTAAGTGAAAGATAATATCCCTTTGCCATTACTGTCTAGTAGGTCTCATTACTCCTCTGGGCACGCTCCTTAGAATAAATTAAAAGGATCCACTGAGAACCATTTTGCTTTGGGTTTTTTATTTTCTAATGATTGCCAAAAGCCATTTGCTAGAATAGTACAGAATGTTTACAGATGCCTTAGGAAGAAAACAGCAGAATGTGGAACTAATTGTGTTTATTCAAGATAATTATGAAACACAAATGACCATTACTTACAACAAATCCCTTGACAGCTACAGTTTGACTCATGGGGCCAGGATCAAACTCAGTAAAGAAAGGCCTTAATGTAAAGTTATACTGTCCATATGGACACCACGTATCAGCACTGGCTGTTGGAGTTGTTGCTGGCCCTGCAGTGCTCCTGTATCCAACCAGTGTTCAGTACAAAACAGCCACAGCTGCTAGGAAAGAGGAAAGGCACATGGAGATGATGAGTACTTCAGAAGGAAGATCCTGCTGGGGTTAGAAATTCTGAGAAAAGCAACCACAGACCTCTCATGCAATTAAAGCAGAACTTCATAGGAAACTGAACCATCTTTGCTGCACCAATGATGGGCATTTAATCTCATCAGAGAATGAGATGCACAAAGCAAATCTAAAGACATGACTATTAATTCCACCATAAAGAACATGCTATACACAATGCATCTGTGTTCATCCCAAAATGGTTTGTCAAGCCATCCCTGCACATCCATGCAAAACTGGTATGCACACTTCACTCTTCAGTAAGACAAAAGGAATCCAGGGCAGTACAGTGTTGGAACTGTCTAAAAGCAGATGAAGAAAAATGTAGTGAAAAAATTTATAGTGAAAAAAAATTAAGTAAATTTTTAGATTAAGGGAACTAGGCATAATATGATTTCCTATAGGGTTTTTTCTTTCTTTGGTTTTGTTTTTTTAATGGGGCAATGAATTGTGCTTTTTAAATTGATCTAGGGGGTTTGCTCTAATAATATCCAAATGAGTCAATACTGTGGTTACAGTTTCATTTGACTTCATTCTTCTGTTGTTGCAGTTGAATTATTTCTGCTTTGGACAAACAAAAGTAGTTATTTAGACTACCAAAAATTTATAAACATGTGGTTCTCATACAGAGAGGTCATTTATATCCTTAGCAGTATGAAAACACAATGCAGGCTGTACTGCTTTTGTTGACTTCATTTTCTGATGACATACACAAAATCCAAGGCTTAGTAATGTCCCAAAGAAAAACCAGAAAATTCTTTATTGACTTTAGATCTTTCTTGCCCATATGGATGAGGGCACACCTTGGTGAAATCCTGGACCTTAAATCACTGTGAGTTTTGGTTCAATGGTCACTTAACATACCATGCATGTAGCTTATGTTCAATGCTATAAATCAGCATTCAGTGTCAGTTTCAAAATTCCATGAAAGAGGATGAGTGTTAGAACTCGTGCACTAACACAGAATTGTTGATGAGGGTTGAAACCTACCAGCAAATACATTGTGACTGAAAAATGCCAGCAGCTCAATAGGGCCAGAAATGGCCTCAGCACACAGGTTGGGTCTTAGCAGTCTGGGTCCCTGTTAACTAAGCTCTAATGTTTCAGTCTTGGTGATATTTTTCCTGGGAAAGAAAATCTCCCCTAGCTCAGTGTTTAATATGGCCAGAAGAAATTGGACTGTGATCTCAAATTAATTGTCAAAAATTTTACAGATGGTTTATCACACCTCCTGTGGTTTTTCAGTTTCAGAAAACTTTTACTGTAACATTTCTGCTTTGATTATTATTTTTTATATAATGGGTTATTTAGCTATAAGAAGGGAAAAATATTTTTAAAGAACTGATAACCCGCAAAATGAAATTAAACATGTAACTGTTTCAAGCAGAAAGCTTTAGCAGGGTTTGAAAAATTTTCCATGGGTTTCCATTTAATAGCTTTAAACTATGTTTTATTTAGACTCAGACCTACTTTCTCTCATTGACTTCAGCATGGTCAGGTCAGACTGGGGGGTCAGTCCCTCACGGTGACAGGACTTTTCTCCGTCTGTTACAAGGACCTCATCCTGTGCAGACTTCAGCACTTTCCCAAACCACATTTTTAGCCAGAAGGAAACCTTACCTTTGCACTATGGGGACACTGATTTCTTCTACCACTGCTGTTAATGGTACAGGCTGAAGGGATATGCAAGAGAAAGAAATGGTGAAGGAGAATAAAAACAGCATCCTGGGGTGAGCAGTTTATACCAGTAAGAGCTCCTTGAATCTCTTGTCCAGTGCATGTAAGCAAAGAAAAGAAGGAGAATTAATTTTATGGGAGCTGCAAAATAATACCAGCAACAGAAATTATTAGTCAACTTCTTTTCCAGATAGGCTTGTCAAAGTCTCCCAGGCAGTACATGGGACCTCTTAGCAAAGAAAAAGCACAGCCTGGTGAGCTTGACCTCCAATCCCACATTTGAGTGGACTCAGAGGTAGCTGCAAATGGTTTCTGGTGATGCCAGTTAGCTGGGAAGGACTGGAGAGAAAAGGACCTCTGCTTGCCTTCCCTCCTTGGCAGTTGTGCCCCATAAGGGTTAAGGAACTGCCCACCAGCTCCCATCCCCTGTGAGCACCCTGCTCTCCTCTCAGCCACCAGCTGATCCCTCCAACAAGCTGCCAAGATGAGAGTTCACTGACACAGGTGGGTGAGGTTAGAGATAATAAGAACCTAAACATCCATAGGGAGTTCAGCTCATGTACAAAGTCGTAATTGCATAAGCCATTACCATCATATGGGTGAAAAGAAATTGCTGTGAGCAGGAATACAAAACATTTGCAAAGACAGGCCTAAGAATCAAGGATGGAAAATATCAGACTTTCTCCAGTGGATGCACCATGGTTTTAGCTAGGCTATAAAATGAGGATTGTTTGGTAATTCAAGTAGAAACCTGTTAAATGGATAACCTTGTTGCAACAAATTTTAATTTTTTTAGCAGGTCTGTTCTTTCAACAGGTATTATTGATTCAAGCAGCCTCAGCTATTTTTATCAAATGCATTTTAGAGGCACAGGAAATGCCATTGAGGATTTAAACCCCCAGTAAGCTACACAGAGGCAGTGTTTGTAATACACTGCTTGCTGCTTTCATAAGCTGGACAAACCTCATACGTTATGGGCCAAATTATGCCCTTGGATGAGTGTGCCTGATTCCCACTGCTGTCAATGTGTCTGTCATAGAAATCTGTGGGAGACCAGCTTTTGCATCCAAAGAGGAATCTGGCCTAAAATCTATTGTGCCCATATTCCTTGTTACTTAAATATTTCTCGTGTCTGCTTGACTTACTCTCTTTTCAATTAAAGTAAAATGACCACATTTAAAGATAATCTTATAAAAAAAAAATACCTCTAGTTCTACAGTGTTTTGATTTGTGTGTGACTATAATTAATGGATGTTCTTTATCTGAGGTTTCCTTGAAAATCACTATATAAATGGGTTTACAGAAATCTAGTGTTTCTGCAGCCTTTTGAATTTTTGACAGGTCTGGCTGATCTCCCCTAAGAGCAAGCAACATGGTCATTTCCCCACAAGTTTTATTCTGCCAATCCTCAGCTGCCCATCAGTTGCTGCCCTCCTGAAAGAATGCCTGAAAAGAGACATTCAGTAAACATTCTGCTGCCTCTGTGACTCAGGAGCATGGCCCCTCTTCACTCAGCTAAAGGAGCCTGGGAATAAAGAGAAATCATTTGCAAATATATAATACCAGGAAAAGCCAATTTAGTGGTGTAGCCTCCATGAAACATTCCTGATGGGTACTATTGTGGGGAATGTGGACCTGAGGCTGCAGAGGGGACAACAGGAAGCATAGCCCCAAGGGTTAGATCATCTGGGAAGTATTCCCTCTGGCCCCTCTGGTTGTCTCCTGGTGCCCTGGTCACCTCTCTGTGCTAGATACCAGGTTCAAGATTTACTCCTCTCTGCAAGGCTGCTTTGAATTAATTTTATTCCTAGGCAGCTAGTTGGAGTGGGAAATTTATACATGCGTTCAGCATTGTCATAGTCATATCTTGCCTGAGGGTATATTGATCCTTGTTACCATATTGACTTGATGCTTCTACATCTGCCAGCAATAGGTCTACACATTTTTTTTTAGACAAAGATTGCACATTTTCCTTCCCCTGCCCCAAATCTCCTTCCACACAGTCTCCTTTTATTAAGGTAAAACAGTCATGGGGGTTTTTTTCAGTGCAGCTTTTAAAATGTATCTGTTTGCTCAGGTAAAGGTTTAGCAATTGCAGTTTAGCTCCAGCCAGCAGCTAAACCCTCTGCAGCTGCTCACTCACTCCCCCCACAGTGGGATGGGGGAGAGAAACAGAAGATTTAAAGTGAGAAAACTTGGGGGATGAGTTAAAGACAGTTTAATAGGTAAAGCAAGAGCTGCATGCGCACATGCAAAGCAAAACAAGAAATTCATTCACCACTTCCCGTGGGCAGGTGTTCAACCATTCCCAGGAAAACAGGGCTTTATCACACACACTGGTGACTTGGGAGGACAAATGCTATCAGTCTGAATGTGCCCCACTTCCTTCTTCTTCCCCCATGGCAACATGCTGGGTGTGACACCGTATGTTATGGAATATCCCTGTGGTCACCTGGGGTCAGCTGTCCTGGCTCTGTCCCTTCCCAAGTCCTTGTGCACCCCCAGCCCCCTCGCTGGTAGGTGGAGTGAGAAGCTGAAAAGGCCTTGACCTGTGTAGCACTGATCAATAATAACCAAAACATCCCTGAATTATCAGCACTGTTTTCATCACAAATGAAATCGTAGCCCCATACAGAAAATTAACTCTGTGCCGTCCAAAACTAGCAGAGCAATGATGACTTTCATGAAAAGAAAGAATAAATCAAAAA
Organism: Notiomystis cincta; assembly: GCA_013398075.1. NCBI lineage: Eukaryota > Metazoa > Chordata > Aves > Passeriformes > Notiomystidae > Notiomystis > Notiomystis cincta. The sequence goes on along the minus strand of VZRX01009192.1, from coordinate 239,173 downwards.
GTTGGAAATTAATTTGCAATAGAATTTCCTTTCCAAATTATAAATACACAGAAACCATTCTATTTATTTTCTTTCCAGAGTGAAAGCAAAGGAGAAATTACCTGTTCATTTATAATTAATTAAAGACTGGGGGAGCAGTAGCAAGATGGTCCTTACAACTGGTACGCTTGGAGCAGCAGATTTGCCACCAAAAGCAATTTCGTCTTTTCACTCATGTTCTCCACACAGTTTCAACTATCAAGGTCACTAACCAAAAGCAGCTGCTAAAGTGGGTCCAAAGTAGTTTTTGCTTAACTTTTAGCATTTACTTAACTGATTACTAGTTACAAATCTGACACACAGCAGACATAACAGTGCTCTCAAAGAGATTAAAGGATTAGTCACTCACTAGCTTAATCAGATTAATAGAGATTTTGAACACAATATATAATTCTGTCCACAGAGGGGATACATGATAGCCACATGCTAGCCTAATTTGAGAAGGGATACTAGGGATGGACAGACCCAGACAAAAGAGTGTATAAAAAATTGCTAGTTATCACAGGGATTTTTCTATGTACTGTGCTTGTAATACCACATAGAGACCTTATATTTTCTAGTGGAATTACAAATTCACAAAATGCAACATTATCATCAGCTAGTAGCCTATGCAGTACTGCAAGAAGGCTAATAAAATGCCCTGATATAAGCTTGAGATATTAGTATACAGTAAAGATATGTATGTGTTTCTAACTCACATAATTTTATATTTGAAACATTGTTTTTAGTTTGTGGGGAGTTTTTTGGGTTTTGTGGGTTTTTTGTCTTTTGATGCCACAGCATCCAGGATCTGAAGCACAAAATGTGGGGAACAACTCTGTAAAATATTAAAAGCTTTGTGGCAAAATTGGAAATTTGATAAAGTAAATTAATCTGAAGTAGGAAGAAAGAAAAGGTTTTGCTGTTATCTGTGAGAGATGCCAAAGCTAGTATTTAAACATGGCCTTACCTGTGGAGAAATCTACTATTTTAAAGAAAACATGCTTTTCTCCCTACATGGTTTGAATAAAAGAAAAAGTAGGGTTGAATCTCTGCATATGAAAACTGGGGTTTTCCTGTAGCAGAAGTTACTTGACAACTGTAGTATTTCTACAAACAATTTATAGACAGATATCATAGAAATCATTTATATAAGCTTTGTTTTTACATGTCAAGAGAAAAAGAAAAGAATAATCAGAGTAAGTGATGCCATCTCCATCTATCATCTTCTTTTTGATCCACTATTTTTCATTTTCCTTATTTTTTTCCCTATTTCTGGAATAGTGACCTTAACAAGTTCCCAAAGCATTTCAGAAGGTGTCAGTCTCGTGTCTGAATCTTATTTCCCTGACATCCAGTCTTCAGAAAAGAAGCACTTTTAAGAAAGAAACAAACAAATTAATCTCCATGTGCTTCAGGAAAGACACTGTGGCTGGAAGTAGGCCAGGTTTTCACTCTGAAGGATGCTCTGTGCTTGGCAAAGCCCAGAAATGTGTGTCTGCAATGGTTCTTCTGCTAAGATTTTGAAATTTAATAATTACGGTTCTTTTGCAGCTTAGTTGGGAACACAGCAGCTAGCAGGGAGAAAACCCGCGTTCCCGGCAAAGAGGTGTTTGTTCTGCAGAGCTGCCGAAACAGGCCGGGCCTCTCGGAGGGAGCCGCTCGGAGTGTGCAGTGGGGCAGCCCAAGCCGAGGCCACGCGTGCCGTACACGCACTGAAGGAGTCGTGGCGAGCGTGCAGCCGGCAGCGCTCCCCTCTCCCTCGGCTCGGAGGGACCGCGGGATGGTGCTTCGCCCAGAGGCCTCAACAAATCTATTTACAGCGCGCCACTGGTAGGCTCAGCGTTTGCCATCGCCTCTCTGATGGCTGCTCTGCTCCCTCACCCAACGGGCCCCAGCCCCGGCGCAGCTCCCTGCCTGCAGCCGGTTCCTCTTCCCCCAGCTCTGACAGTCGGATTTCAGCCACGCAACCCGTGGCAACCAGAATCCCATCACTGCTCTCCGACAGGAGAAACACAGACACAAACACAAAGCTGCCTTTGGAAAAGCAGCAATCGCCTGCTCAGGCTTTGCTTTAAAGAGAGAAGGCGCTGAATTAAAAATGTGCCAAGAACAACCAGGATGGCGTTGCTTTATTTTCACAAAGAAGTCTCTCCTAATTGCACATTAACTGTCTTTTCGCGAACAAACTTGTTTCCACCTAACGCTGACAGTCGCAGGAGCCCGAGTGTGTGTGTGTGTGTGTGTGTGTGCGCCGGGGGAAGGGACGGGGGGAGCTGCTTTGTGGCACTGTCTGAACGTCTTGTGCCTGCGCTGATGGAATTATTGTTTATTTTTTTAATTTTCAGAGGTAGGTTGATGACAGCTGAAGAAGACTGTATTTGCTGAAGAGCAGCATGATGGTAGAGAGGAGCGGAGCTCCTGAGGGAGATCTAATGGTGCCTCTCCTTCCTGCACAGAGATAAAGACTTATAATAAGCGTGTATGTTCACCATCTGGCTCTGTGCATGTGGTCCTTATGGAGGCGAAAGCAGCACAATCTGTAAATGATCAGGAGCCATCGCACTCTCTCCAGAGAATCCACGATGCAATCAAGGTGACAGATGGCATGGCCGCTGCTGTGGCCTCATGGAGAAGATCAAAATCACCTTCAATAAACTCTGACTGAAATGGGCATGAGCACCTCAAAAAAGTCAGTTTGTCAGTCAAACTGCGACAGCAAGCTGCATTGGGGAAACATAGCAGCCAGCTCTCTGTTTTCAATCGTTTCCGTCTGACTGAGCCTGAACTATGATCTTTCTCAAATTGTCCTTTCTGTTTAGCTGAAGCAGGCCAGCAAATTGCCAGATTCATAGCTTTATTGAAGGAAATTGAAAACATGATGTCCTCAATTCAAGGGACAAACAGCTGGCAGGTGCTTGGACACCCAAGCACATAAAATGGACCCCTAGTCTTTTGGACAAGTTTGTCCAACTTTTGTCAGAGTAAATATAGATATATAATAAAATAGATACAATAAAATCCCAATTTAGGCAGGGTTTATCAGGCATTAGCTGACAGTAATTATATGGCAGCAAATGGGCCTTGTGTTATGTATTAAATGCTGGATTTTCCCATTTATGCTAAAAATTCCACATCTACAGCTAATTACAATGATTCTTGTTTCCCTGTTTTTGGATGAATACCTGAGTATAACATTTTTCCCATGACTGCTTATCAAGTATAGGCATTCAGGACCCAATCCTGCAAGCTTCCCAACCTCTGTGACAAGGTTGCTTAGTACCTCACAGGACCAGCCTGCCCAGGTCAGACTCTTCACAACATTCTGTCCCTCCCTGGCCACCATCCACACCACCAGCAGCCCCAAATTCCCTATTTCCACCCTTGTGCAGGCAGGGCAGTATGTTTTCTCTCATTTGTCCTACTGCATGAGTAGCCAAGGGTCTTAGGTGAGCTTCCCTGAAACTGGTGGTGAAGAAACATATCCATTCCTTTACTTTTCCTAATTCTTTCTAGTTTTTATACTTATTTTCTAGCACGATTAACTTCCTCTTTTCTTTTTTTAAGGGAAGGTAAAATAATGCGCTTGTTGCCGTTTTCAAGCTTGTACATGGGGGCTTCCCGGCCGAAGTTTTATTGCCAGGCTGAAGCAAGAAGGACAGGCTGAGAGGAGGCAGAGGACAGGCAGCCTTCCTCCTGCCCGCAGGATGCTGCCCCGAGACCTTCCTGGCCTGCTTTGGGACAAGGAGTGGATCGGCGTCTGCGTCCCTTCCCCGCCTGGCAGATGGTCACTGTCTTTCTCAGTTTGCTCGCTTGCATGTTTGGTTTCCTACCACCACATTTTAAAACATCCCTATCGCCCTCAGCCTTTCCAGCTACTCATTCTTAGCTTCGTTACTCGTGAAATATTCTAGAAAGTCTTTTGGCCTGGTTCAAAGTCTTCTAACAGCAGTGAGTCTTTTCAACAACTTCACTGTGTTTGAGTAAGTCCTTGGCACACGTTCCTCTGTAAAACAGAGTGTTGAAAAGGCAATTTTTTAAAAATCTTGGTTTTTTGATTGAGTGTGGAGCATGGGTCATGTTTGGAGCTCCAGGTTTCTGTTCCATCTGACTAATTTTGCATATATAGCTGACCATCCTGTCTTGCACATTTTATGCTTGCAAAACAAATAAATAGGTTGCCTTTGTGCCTCTGCTCCTCTCTACCAACATGACTTTGCATGCATGGGAGAAGAGCTACGCTCCCTCTCACCAGGACACAGGTGCCAAGAGACTGTGACAGAAATGGCCCAGTGTAAGCCTATTGTTTTGACCAGGCAAAATGGTATTTTGCTGCTCCAGCACTCTGGAAGTTGGTCAAAGAGGTAGTGGCAAAACCTTGGTCTGACCAAGAATTGCTGTTAGGAGAACGAGGAGGGAGTTTTAGAGATAAACTCCTGAGAATTTCTGTTCTCTCTGTTGAGAAGTTTGATTTGGGATTATAAGGGGTTGCTCTGCTTTTTCCTCCTAGCTGGTAATAGGTAGCACAGCAGAACAGGTATATGAACAACCTCTCTCAGAGCTGGAGAACTGAATGGACATTTCCTATGGTACAGTTCCCAAAACAGAGCACATATAGAGCTAATACAGCAGAGTAAAAAAATAAATATAATATTATCACCCTGAGGTTCTCGTGTAGACCTTGCCAAAACATCCGAATACCTGACAGCTTTATTATGGGAACCAACCACAGATGTTTAGGCATTTGGACACTATGATTTTGGAACTCAAGTGCTATGAAAAATTAATGCACTTGCTCCAAGCAAAATCTAATTGGGACCTCTCTAAACTGTAGCTAAATAGCTTTCTATCTTGGGCTACCTCCTTGCTCTGTTTTATTTTCTGTTTGTTTCTCATGCTGATTGATTACAGAGAGTAACAGGGAAATCTCCTTTGCTTCTGTGGTAAAGAGGGCAAAGACCAGATCAGGTGGTTTAGTTGACAAGCCCTGGTCCACAGCTACACTGTGGAGACCCTTTGTTACAGAGTTTGTTTTCCCCTACCATGATTTCCAGAGGGTCTCTACAAGGACTCCAGTTGGAGAAGAGGCTTGAATTGCACCCTTTGTGGGAAGATGAATGTGAAATCACCTTCAGAGACTGGTTTGAGTATAACAAATGGTTTTATTTCTTGTGGCAATGCACAGCACATAATGCAGGGAATATTTCAATACACATGTGCATGAGATCAATGGAAACAAATCCTGGCCCAACTGAATTTTGCCACTGCATGGCTGAGGAACTTGGAGGTCTTTCCCCAATAGAGGGAAGTTTCACTTAATGCATAGAAATTTGATGTCATATATTATGAGGAGGAAAAAAGGATAGGTTTTGAGATAATTGAATGAAGTGAAGGGAAATTTAGGGCCAGAAATACTTTTGTCCTTGAATATTCCTTCATCATATTCCAAATGGGGACTCTGTGTCATGGACCTGTGAATATGAAGACTGCTTTTAAATCTCTGCTTCTTGCATGACTGACACAATTCAGTACCATCTTTCAAGGCATCCTTTGTGCACATTTATTTCAAAATAATGTATTGGACCTGTAAAACCTTATTAGAATATTTTTGCTACAATTACACTTCCATATTCTGTGAGTAACTTTTAGGTTGATTGTTCCTTGTTTTAACATGACAACATGAATACAATGAAAGTCACTGCCTGAAATGAAACAGCTTTTATACTGGGTGTTTTGTTACATGTTGGTGGAGGGGATAGTTGATTGTAAAAGGGAAGTGTTTTGTTTTCTGGGAGTAAAATACAGAATTTGGAGCCTAGCAACGTTGCCTGGGGAACACTTAATAATATTGCCATGCCTTCCACATACCAGGGAAATGAACTTGCAATGATGCTTGGAAACCTGGGATCACTCCTTACCCTCCTTTTGTTTGTTTGCTGGCTTTATCTCTTTGACCCTCCTTCTAGTTAGAAAACCATATTGCTTCAATCTTTTTTACAAATCATTTAAAATGGAATTAAATCAGGAGAAGGGGAATATCAGCATAGAACAACCCACTCTCAGGAGTGGAGTCTCTTCCATTGCCAGTTCAGGGCAATTTCCATTCCATTTCCCTGGACAGCTTTATGGGGAAATGGGATGTTCTACTTCCATAGTTATCATTGCAGCAAAGGCAATGAAATACCCCCTTAAGAGGAGGTCAACAGAGTCCAGTATCAAGAGCAGGAGGTTTCAATGGAGAAGAGAGGATGAGAAAATTGAAATAAAGGATTGATTTTGAACAACAATGCCTGTGCTTCATAGATATGACTGTCTTTCATCTAATGAAGGTACCTCATAAAGGGGAAAAATTAAGTCATAAACACAGCAGATATCTTGTGCATGTGAAATAACACAAATTTCTTGCATTCCTCTGATCAGCTATGGCCAGGAAAGGGAATGGTTATCATAATGTTCTACTGTCAATTTTTCTTTTAAAATTTATGGGACATTTTACACAATCTGAGTGGTGGATACACTGGGATCAGCAGTTTGAAGTGAAATATAGATGAAATCAAACTAGTATGAAGTGTCCATTTGGAAGTGTTTGGGTATGTTTATTAAGAATGCAAAAGTTGATATGGGTAAAAGGGGATGCTTTTCAAGCCATTTTTGCTTTTAGGTGCATGGACATAGAATTAAGGTTACAAAAATAGACAGATACATTTGGGGTGGTATTAAATAGCTCCAAAACCCTGCCCCTATTTAAAAAGATCTATTTACACAGCGGTCCCAGTCTGATTTCTAATTGTTATTTAAGCAGAAAATGCTGTACTTTCTCCTTTGATGGGAGCAAATTAGTGAAGTGGAATGGTCTAGCTAAAATCAGAAACCAGGAGCTGAAAATATTCAGGATGATTGCAGTATATTTCATGTCATGAATGTATCAGAGAGCCCTCGGACCATTATGTGCTTGCATTACTATTTTAACAGCAGCTGCTACATCTGGGTGCTGTGTAGGGGCTGCTCCTACATACCTGCAGCTCCACCAGAGCCACGGAGTGGAAGCCAGACAAGAGGACACGCGTTGCTTTTTATGATAAAAGGTACTTTCTTTGTCTGGCAAACCACTCCTTTTGTATGCACATCAACCAGATGGCCATTTCAGTTTGTCTCCGGCTGTGAATCAGACAATATGGCAGAATTAAGGGAAAAGCAAAACCTTCCCCTCTGCTCCTCCTCTCTGTATATAAAATTAGAAATCAACAATCTTCAGGGAGATTTTATTTTAATGCTTCAGCCCTTCAGTATTTTAGTGACTTTTGACTTTCTCAGCCACTGTGCATCACTCTCAGTAAGGTGTGACTAGCTAAATGCTCAAGGACCATGAGATAAGGAAAAGAGTTACAAAATTAAATAACAAAAGAGGTGTGAGAAGCAGTGGTTATTAAAAACACAAAGGGCATGTGTATAATTTTGGTGGTTTGATACTAACTACATTTTGCATGGTGAGATTCCTAGTGGTGTTTCATGGACAGTGACTGCAGTTGTCTTCTGCATCATACCAAGAAGTCTGGGGGTTTCTTGCAGGATTAAACACAGGAAGTTTTTCCCTGGTGGTCTATACTGTGGTGGGGTTCTATCCTGCACTGGAGATGCTTCTACAAATTCTGGGCAGCCCCATCATTACCTTGCAGACCCTGCAGAAACTTTGGAAAAGCAATTTGTTTCAGGATCAGGAGGTGTGAGGCAGCTCTCACTGCCCACATAGGTGGGGAATATTACATGCTCTAGAGATATAAATGCAATGGTTTCAGCTGGAGAGGAAGAAACAACCTGAGGAAAGAGAGCCAACAGAAATCTCAGTAAAACTAATTCTCAAAAAAAGACTGAAATCTGCAACAGGAATCCTAAAACCTTTGTTGTCAGACTTCCAGGGCCAAAAGGCCTTATGAGGTTTACAGAGACCTGCTGTACACAACCTGTAGCTATTAATATAATTTAAAACGTCCTGAAACTTCATTGTACTTATCTGCATAAATGCGTGGGATCAACTTTAACAAAAACAGTCCAAAAGCCACTATGCCAGAAAAAAATTCTAGTCCTTGGAGGAGATGGCAGTTCTATATTAAATCCTGTAATTTAACTGGGCCTAATTTTGCAATTTTCCAGAAATATTCAAGAATATACACACTGATTGTGGCACATCTCTCAACACAAAATTATCTCCAAGTAGCAGTAACTTTTGTTGTAATATCACAATAGCCATGTGAAAAGATACATTCCTCATTGAAGCTTCTACCTTTATTTTAGCAACTGCTAAAATTAAATCCATGGATTGAGCCCTCAGTTTGCCTGCTGTTCCCACCTATTAGCAACCAAGAGATACAAAGGCATTGCTCTAAATGTGCAAGTGACATAACATTCTCTTGGCTCATAGCAGATCTCCAAGAATGACCATGAAATCTTATGTAAAATTAGATCCCATGAAATAAAGAGAGTGGGCACCCTCAGGATTCTCTCTATAGCTGACAAGGATTCCTATTGACTTCTACTAAAATTATTTCAAGTCCTGTTCTAAACCTTTAGGTAGCAAACACTGAGACTGCACTCAAGTGACATTGAGCTGTGAGGGCAGTGGAAAACACTTTTCCGTGCATCTTTCTTGGCCAGTTTGAATTTATGTCAACAGTGCCAAAATCAAGTGTATTTCATGATTTCCTTCATGTTATTTATACCTGGTTTGAGTTTAATCTTTCCAAAGACCATACAGTATTCCATTTCCATGCACAAATTTTGCAAGAAGTCTTGAGAGGAAAACAGCAGTGAAAAACATTTGAAAACATATAATAGTGTGCCACTCTACACAGGAGTAAGGGAATGTATTATAAGCAACTCAATTTCAAGAGAATTTGAGATGTTTTACACCTTCAGTCGTTTACCTTAAAGCTCTGGAAATCAGATTTCCCTCAGGTGGCTTCTCTTGTAGTGAAGGTAAATATAACAACAGACAAAAATATTGAGACATTGTGAAGTTTTGAAATGATTCTATGGATTCTTATTCATTAACTTTTGTTAAGGAAATGTTGTGAGAGCTAGCAGACATGTTACAAATATTTAGTGAGAAATAGCTTTTTTTCCTCAGTTGTTCAAGCATCAACCTGCTATGCAAAGGATAAGACTGAATGAAAAATTAATAACCATGGTTTCAGACGAATGAAGGTTTGGTTTCATCCAGAATCATATGAAAAAACTGCTGAAACTGGGTTTTGAAATCTCATTACTTAAAAAATTATGACTAAAATATTCCACATTTTATGCTAATGAGACAAAATTACTGGGAAAACAGGTTTCCTGAGAGTTAGTTAAGTACTTTTAATATTTATTTTATAGTTGGAAAAGACAAAAGGTAGGAGAAGAGATCATTCAGGAACTTATGAAATTTCTCTCCTTGTTTCAGGACTTGTATTCTGAAACTGAAGCACTACACTTAAGGACATTTCTTTTCAATGGAACTTGATACCCATTTTCATCTTTACATTAGACATCTTTCACTTTGCAAGCTTAAGTTTTATCTCTTCTTTACATTGCCTGTGTCAAGTAGGACTTTCATTATAGTTCAATTGCTGTGAGAGCTTTGAAAAATCTGTGAAATTAAAACACCTCAGTGCAAATCTAAGACCTATGGGGAATAGCCAATTCTGTTGACAAGTCTATATCAGTGTTCCTGTAGAAACGAGTCAGTAATATGCAAATTCTTTACAAATATTTTGAGATCTGAAATCTTTGAACATACTCTATAATAACTAGGTTTAGTTAACAGTTAGTAGTGAATTGTTGGTAGAGTTATCTTGGAGAAAGAAAGAAGATACTGTGTGATGTACAATATGGAATAAACTCCTCAAAACAAACTCCTTCTTTATCCATGACATTTTTACTTAACTGTAAATGGCAAAAAAAA
>VZRX01009192.1:167609-229180 GCA_013398075.1 Notiomystis cincta | reverse complement strand
AAAAAAAAAAAAAAAAGAATGGTATTCTGAAAAGCTTCTGATCAGATTGCTTTTTTTATCCAAGGAGTGGTAGAATTAAAATGCTATCTGGTCGTTGGTGCTGTGTTTTACTGGGAGAAAGAATACATTTGCCAGCATAATATCTGCATTTTGATAGTCCTGCCATATAAATTTTGATGCACTAAGTCTCAAACACAAGCACAAGAATCTATATACCCATCTTTACCATAATTATTACAATAAAAAGGAGGAAAACTGTTGGTTTGCTTGATAATTAATAATAGCAACCTTAATGGGCAGTACATTTTTAGGAAGGGAGTTGTAAATCTCAGAACAATTCTCTTATCAGGTCACTCGTAATCTTACTCTGAAGTCACTTCAAACCTATGGAAGAAAATCCCAAAAGTCAACAAAAAATGTAATTTTTCTTCTTTGAGCTGGCATGCAATTTTTTCAATAAAGAAAATTTATACTCTTGTATAAACAGATTGCTCAAAATTAATGTCTTCCTACCTTTATCCAGTTATCTTCTCACGGTTTTGAATAATCAGAAGTCATAACTTATGCTATATGAAGACTTGAGTGTTTTATATGTTATTTTTACTCCTGAGCATGGCTTCCAAAGATGTAGGCATAGCCTGCAGCGTGCATATATATACATACATTCATATATATACATATACATACATATACATAAATATACATATGTACACACACACACACACACATATATGTGTGAGTGTGTTTCTCACTAATAACTAGTGACCCTCTGGAGACAAACCCACCTCTTGAGGAGTTCTTAAGTACATGAATAACCTTAACCACATGACTCATTCTGTTGAGTGGGATATCTAGTGCATTTAAAGTTTCATACATGCTAAAGTGATTTGATGGATCAGGGCCAAAGTAAGTAGGGTCTATGACAATGTGGGACTAATGATGCTCTTACTGTAAGAATCATCATCCCTGGTTTTGCATGAATTTTAACAATGCAAAGAGTTTGTGATTCGTGGGAATTCTTTAAGGTTAATTTTATTTTGTTTGATTTCATTCCATTGTGCATGGCCCATTTTTATGCCCGTGTTTCCAAGGAAACAGTTGTAAAATGGAATTTGATATGATGTGTTATCAGGTTCCTTGTCAGCAAGTTCCAAGTGATAGTTATGAACTTGACAAATTAAGTTAAAAAAAATTATGATTCGAGTATTAAGATAGAGCTGCATGTACAATGTTTGTTGTCATCTGAATTATGTTTTAATGCTTTAATTTGTTTGGGGACAGAAATTGTTCTGATCACTGCAAGGAGGTCATAGTATTGACAGCACATATACAATATACAATGTCTGCAATGCTGAAATCAATGTTTGAGACTGCTGCTGTCTTGATTCCATTAATATAATCTCAAGAGCAAGTACCTTGAGTTAAATCAGACTGAGTCCATTTAAGAAGTCCTCTATCTTCACTGACAGCTAAAAAAAAGGAAAGTGAAATTCAGTCAGGACTCATGTCTTACGTACCAAAATCCAAGCAGGGCCTGTATATACAGTAAGTCTAAGTGGATGCTGTACTTTGGATGGTATTTACAATCTGTTAATTGCTGTGCAAGCACAAACACAAATGTTTACTCCAAAACATTTGTGCAAATGTATGTGTTTTACAGGGCAACAAACAAACCAGAGTTCTGCTCTTCAGCTTCTTTGTTATTCTTACTGCAATGATAAGGGTCCCTTAAGTAAAAGCACTAGGAAAAAAAGGCTTTATAAAATAACATGTAGTTCCAAAATTGTGACATTTTTCACAGTTATTGACATCAGGAAAAAGATGAACCAGAAACTCCAAACTCATACTAAGGACTCCGTTTCACATAATACTCTTTTTTGATGACACTTGAAAGTCAAAATATTTCAGGAATACTTCATCATTCTATTGAGAATAGTGTATTTTTAAAGCAATCTCTATGGGCCAATTACCTTGACTGAAGCCTGAGAAACTAAGCAAGACCCTGGAAAAAATAAAAGGAAGGCCCTTGCAAGTGATATTAAACCCATGTGTTTTAGGGAAGGAAAATAAGGATTTGTCACTGGGCTGTGCTGCAGTGCTCCCTTTCCAAATAGGAAAGCTATTTGGCTTAGTTTTAATTCAATCAGTATTTGTCTTTCAGATACTTAATAGAAGTCACATGAGGACTTGCAGAACTCTTAAATCACATTTCTGTTGTGTTTTGTCTGAGCATCCACGTGAGGCTTGCGAGGAGCTGATCCATTGGTGTGTGTACTTTGCCCTCTGGCATGGCCTGTCTTGAGGTCAGGGGCTCCCTGTTGGGAAGATGTGGGACCACACCAAAGCCCCACTGTGCTCTCACTGGCAGCTGCACTCACTTTCCCATGAAACTTAGGGTGCTGGGGACAGCAGTAGGAGCATTCCTCCAGCATCAGGATGTAGAAAGGACATTTATTTGAACCCACAAATCAGAAGCATTCCTGGTTCCCTACATTTAGAGGTTAAGTGCAAAGCCTTAACAGGTTTGGGGAAGGGGATGAGGGGCAGTACCTTAAAGACTTAGGAATAGGACTGTGCTGGAAAATTTAGGCCAAGCAAGGACTCAAACTTGGTTTTCCTCAAAGGTAGTCTACTGTCTGAGCTGACCTTTCTCCCTTGATTTATGAATGGTGTGTAAATGAAAGTAAAACAAAACAAAACAAATCTAAATTTTTATTGTTGAAATATACCCATCTTCAAAGTACAGAGAATTCTCTGTTATTTCTTGTTCCTGGTTTTATAAATTTAAGGGCTAATAATACAGAATCCTACCTTTTTTATACATGAGAAAGTTATTTGCTGCTCCTGATTCAGTGTTCTTATCTCAAACTTTTATAAAGTGTGATCCTAAACAGGTAAATGTTGATACAAGAAAAGAAACAATTACTTCCCTGTAGACTCATCTCAAGTGTTTGGAGCTGCCAGAAATATGGTATTTTTAATGTTCTTGAAAAGAGAGATTCCTGACCAAAGGTAAATGAGGTGCCAGAGGTGAGCTAACTTCAAACTTGATTCTGCATGGAGAAATCACCACTCCTTGTACAGTTTCATGATTGGGTCTGTGCACACACACACACACACACACGCTCACACACAAGTTGTGCATTTTTTCTTTCTCACGTTTTAAGCCTAAAATGAGTTTATATTTTTTATTAAAATTTGAAGTAAGTTCATTTAAAATCACAGTATCTGGATTTGGTGAGGCAAGGGTGCTATGTATGCTCTCAGTCATAGAAGAAATTCTTTTCATTAAAAATGGCTGTAGTTATATTTGTCTCAGCCTTTTCTCCTTAGTAACAGTTTAAAAGAAAGAAAAGGAAAACAATTCCTCTTGAAGACAATTGAACCTGACACAAAAGACTGTAAAAGCTTGAAAGATGGTCTGATGTGGAAATACATATTTCAACAATTTGTAAATTGTGTATTATATACTCAATGAATAATTGTGGTCTGTTTCCCAAATATGAATGTAGACAATTGTTAATGTACTATCATGTCAGTCCATGCAACAGAGGCATTATACAGTTGATACAAAAATGCACATTGAAGAAACAGAACTGAAGAATGAAATACTTGTTCAAGCATTAATAAGAGCTGTTTTAATGTTGTTAGAGAATGGAAGAAGTCTCATTCTCAGACAACTAAAACTTTTCAGATTCCTTTCCCTGAATGTATATTATAAGAGTGCAAAATGCATCCACATATGATGTGTTGTTATCTTGTCTGTCTCTTTTTCTAATTCCGTCTTTTGATGTCATTTAAAAATGGCTAGGGGAGTGTTTTGAAGGCTTGCAAAAAAAAAAAAAAACCTACAAAAAAACCCCACAAACCAACAAACCTGCTCTCATTTCCAAGACAAGTCTTGCTATGAAGTCTCAGGAATCAGCTTGGGTGAGTTTTTGCAAATCCTTTAGGAAAATGGGAATACATGGGCTACAATAGCTTTATTTAAAATAGAAAATCTACTCTGTGTGTGTGTATATGTGTGTGTGTGTGTGTGTGTGTGTGTGTGTGTGTGTGTGTGTGTGTGCAGGCAAACATGGCATTCAGGAGAGTGAAATGAAATGAGCCAGAAACTTCTCACATTTTCCTGGCATCTGTGGCGTGTCGCCATATGAGAACCATATGACTGCTGGCAGATTGGCATGTCAGCTCAAGCATGTACAACTTGACCTCACGGAGCTCTGTGTTTATCAGTTTATAACAGGAATATTGATACAATTTTAGCTGCAGTCTTTCTGTGCAAGGACACTTCATCCTTTCACAGTCCTAATTCTCCTTTGCTAAAATGACAGCACCTTGTTTTTGAAGTTGCTTTTCCACTTGGGGGAAAAAAAAAGCAAAGGCGGCAGAAGACAGCAGAAAGCTGTTCTCTGTGCCAGAATGATGTTTCATTCATTGTTTTGTTAACTGTGAAGTCCTTAGTGGAGTTTGTCACGGGATTGCCTGGCTGACTTGTGCTGTCTTTGTGGCTGAAAACCACAGCAATATTAAAAACAGAGATGGAGGCAAAAATCTGGAATGTTGTTAAAGCTGCAAGTTATTTCTGAAGTATATCTGCACAGAACAGTCCCAGTGTCTATTCACTCAGAAGGAGGATAAAAGGATAGTACATAAAAATGTGGATGAGCAGTTTTTCACCTCAGATTTGCTTTCTTGATTTCCTAATGAGTGGAATGTAAGCATTTATGTAGTTGCCGCATTACACATATGTGCAATTAAATATTAGAATGGTGAACAAAATATAAAATCTAAGAGAAACAGTTCTCCATCCAGAATGAGAAACTGGATATACAAGTAAGTAATCATAAATCTGAGTTTGCTGCAAAAATTCAGATGTCATATAAACTCCTCTGGTTGTTTATGGCAGGTAAGAGCTGGCAACAGGGAAATGATGTAGGTACAGTCAAACCATGACCTGGATGGGAGACAGAAATAAGAACTACAGAGAGTACTCTTGGCCATATGATTTCATTTAAACTGCCTTCACCACCACCATTTCCTTCAAGAATAAGAGTATATCTTATATCCTCAAGGACTTAAAGATACACTTGCACTGTGACTCGTTCCACTTAACAGTGTGGAAAGATGATGTACTGAACACGCATCGCTTCACATTAGCGCCCGCAACTGCACTCACGCCATCTTTCAGAAATAACGTTATTCATATCTGCTCAAGCTTCCTTGAAGGTTAAGCTTTAAACTGCTCTGATTTTCTAATTTTCTCTATACTGGCAACTTAATTAGAATCTTATCAGAGCAGATTCTAGGACTGACATTAAAACTTCCTCACCCACTGTCTTGACAAGAAACATTATAGAGACAAGTACTGTAATACCAGATTTTTTGTAAGGACTGGCATGAAGGGTAGGTGGAAAAGCAGTGAAGAACACTATTAGAAAAATTAATTAGATAGCACCCTGAAGACAAAAAAGAAAATGTAGAGTAATTTTGCTTCTTTTTTTTTTTTTTAATAGCAACAGAAAGAAAGTGAGATGTAAAATTTCACTTTCCCCAGAGACCGACTATGGGACTATATATATAGCAAAGAAACATCCTGCCACATGCAACTATATGTCCCTATAAGACTCTGTATAACTCAAATGCAATCTGTGGTGATCAAAATTGCCACTTACAATGTCCTTGAGAAAATTTATCAGAAAGTCTAAAATATTTGGATGTATTTTCCAGAATTTCATTCAACAGTGTTTTCATGCTGATGGATTGGAAGAAAGACTAAAATAGAAATAAAAAAGGGAGGGAAAATGGCTCTGTTCTGCTGAAAATGGAGAGCTATTTATTTCTAGTTTGTTTTGGCAGGTGATGTTTGGCCAGCAAATCTAATATTGTGGTAAGGCCAAACGTTTTTGAGTTTACCCATCTGTAACATCCACACAAGCTACAGAATTTAAAAAATTCAAAGTTTCAGAATCTTTTATGCATGATGAACTCTGATTTAGTTTTCATTATCATCTGTAGTCTGAATCTCTGCTGATAGCTTGAGAAAACTTGCCATATCAAATTACCACAAAAAGATGTCCAGCCTATGGAAATGAACAATGAGCAACATCTATTTGACAATTGTCTCTTATGTTGGTTGAGACATACTCTGTCAAAAGCACCACCACAGATCAATTATGACATCTAAAGAGGCAAAATGCATACTCAGACAAGACTATTGAAAATAAAATATGATCACAAATTCTTGTGGATGCACCAATTCATGAATTCGTACACACATTTGCACCGTTGCACACTCAGACTTGAACATGTTGATGTTCAGGGATGAGGTAGACTCTCCACAAAATATACATATATATGAGTTGGGGAAAATTTTCCTCTATTAGGAAAAAAAAAAAGATTTGTAGCTTCAGCCAGACTTATAATATTTATTTTATACATCATTTATCATTTTGAATGGTAGCAGAAGTACTTAGAGAAGAAGAAGGAATTGAAAGTGTGCTTGTCATTCATGATGGTGATATGCATGTTTAAGGAAAGGTAAATTCATTCTGAGCATTGAGCTCATCTTAAGCCATGGGCAACCACAATTAAATTGTCATCATCTGGAGAGAATAACATAAATCTGCACAAAACAATTTAATAGATCTTACAGTCATTACGGTATAAACTTGAATAAATGGTAGATTTATACATGAACAAGCAAAGACTCTCATCATTAAATAGTACTTAGTGTAAGTGGACCAGTCAAGCTGTTTGTGCCTTTTTGTTTCTTTTCAAAGAATTGTAGTGGGGGGTGCCTAAATGTATGATTCAGAGGGGAGGGAAAATCATTTACTGCAGCATGTGGACAGGTTTGAGTGAGAGCAGATTTCCATGCAGGAATGAAATATGAGCCAGGGAAAACACCCCTTTTTGAACACACTCACAAGCCCTGATTACACGGCCCACAGCTGGAGTTAATCCAGATTCCTGTTTAATTAAATAGTAGCAGGCATTCTGCTGCCTTACATCAAAATGCAAAAGGATGGAGGTGAAATGCAAAATGTGACACCCACCCCTCTTCATTGCTCCTGAGAAAAGATAAGATTTATGTTAAATATTTTAATGAAAATCTATTCACTGTGCAGGACAAATTTTAAATGCTCAGGGTGAATTCTAACTGCATAGAGAAATGTATGTTATGAAGTGATGGTTTGGTACTAATCTACTAAATTTTGTTATTGAATAAACTCCCTTTACAATAATCTGTGCCGTAATTTGTAGTGAGACCGTCCTATTTTGGGCCTGCATTATCAACCTGTTTCTGAAAGAGAATAATCCAACCTTTTTTTTTTTCCTCTCATAGCAATAAGAATAAAACCTTCAGCTGAAGGATGTCGATGTGAGAAACAGTCCCATTATATACTGTGCTGTTCTAAAGCTGGACATTTAGTTTAGTATTTACCCTTGAATATAACTATATTAAAATTTTTCATGGGTGAGAGTTGAAATTTCATCAGTCTTTGGGGAGCAGAAACTCATCTATATTGCAGGTCAAGTGAGATGTAACAGGCACCATCCAAGGTTAAAGGTCATGATAGAAGTAAACAGGTGACAACTTTCTTACAAACTAAAAAAAATATACATGTTCTACTTCTCCCTAAAAGGATGATTTTTTTTAAATTATTATTCTATTAATCTATGACACAAGTACATTGATTTCATTGCATGACAGAGGCTGTCTGATTTAAAAAACACAGACACACTCAGGGAAACACAGAACACATATATTTGCTTTCATTGAAGAATGCATTTTTTCCAGTGTATCGTCTCACAAAGGAAACAATAAAGATATGTATTATGGGGTTCTGCATTTTATGGCATCATATGGTAAACATGGATAGCATCTTTGATGAAATACCAACAGCAACAACCACTACCCTCTTGGTTTTCTCCAAGAATTATAAGTGTTGAGTTGGCTTTGTTATTTGGCTGAAGTCAACAACAAAGAAAATTGTTGATCATAGACAGCAAAGAGGTTTTGGTTTCTTGAAGAGAACAATGACTCTTGTTGGGTCTAAGTGGAGGTCAGAGAAGCAACATTTTCCCCACAAATACAGTTGGTCCAGTCTTTAAAAAATATTTATTTCTATCCTTTTCCTTAAAAGCATAAAATGGGAGCAATAAATGAACCTGAATTGCAGATAGTTTAACAGTGATCAAAGTTTAATGTTGTCTTTATGTAACTCCTTATTAACTAATGTAATGCCTTTCATAGATATCATTGAGCCAAAAGTCAGCAGGATTAAGCAAATGTATAAAACATTTCTGTGCCTATTGAGAGTATTCAGTCACATTACATTAGAATAAATTATTTTCAACCAGTATGAGTACTATTATCCTTAAGAAGGAAATGCCCTGACTGCTCATCTTGGCTAGCACATTATTTCCAGTGCAAGAGATGGCTTAATATGCATTTTGGAATCTTGCTGTGACATGTCAGAGGCCAACTAGATGTCGGTCTGAGATGGCATGGTTATTTTTATACTCCTTATAATGGTTCTTAACTTTGTGTCTGTTTTAGCATTATCCTTCTCATATTTTAGGCACATTGTTTAGGCACATAAAAAGATATTCTTTACTTCATATACTTTAGCTGCCCCTATCCCATTGCCCTCTGTCTGAACACACCTCCTCTCCCTAGAGTCCCTTTGTATGTTTCCCCTTAATCCTTGACACCTTTCAGATCTGTGAAACAACACTTAAAGATCAACCTAAAGGCTAAATTAATAATTAATTTCCATCCTTCTCTGCACCTTAATTCCATAGGCTCTCCACTGTAGCAGGCTTGGCAGGGATGGAAAGGATGGCAATAAATACATTCACAGTCTCCTGATCTAGAAAACAGAGCAACATTTCAGAGGAAGAAGACGGCTTCTCTAAATTCTGCTTTAAATATCTGCAAAATCTTTCCAAGGTAGGTACCTGTCTGTTTCCAAATTCAGTCTTGATTTGCCTCTTTCTCTTCTCTGTTTTTTGACCCCAGGGCTGTATCCCTCTTCACACACCTGGAAGAGAGTCCTCAGAAGCGATGCTTTGCTTCAGGTTTCCTTTCCCAGGCAGCTCTTGGGGGCCAGGGTGCAGCTGGCCTCAGCTTGCACTACCCCACTGCTCCTGGCTCCCATTTCTCCCTCCCTGATGTTCCTGGCGATGGAGCTGTGTTGGAAACAGGCTTCTGGGCACTGTGCTCTGGGCAGTGAGAGCTAGGATACAAACCACAGGTAAATCATGTGCTCTATAAAAATGAAGCATTTCGATCCAAGAGTAGAGGGACATCGTCTCCATTTTCTTGCCAGCCACATCACAGCCTGTGCAATACATTTACTTTATGACATTTAAAAAGGGCAAGGATCTGCCATCACAGCTGCTTCATCTATATGCATTTTGTGTGTGTTCCATACGTGCATGGCTGTATGTCTGCAGCCAGACCAGGACTCCCAAGAAACCCAACAGGGTTCATGCTGGGATCATCTCCCCTGAAAGATGGTGGGGTTTTTCTGGCATGGGGATGCAGATCACACCCCTTTTGCAGGAATGTGGGAGAAGCAGGGATGCCCCAGACTGGTAAGGCTGCTGTCCTATAATTCAGTCCTAAATCCTGGTGCTGCTGAGGGAAGTCTGGAGCACCCTGTCTGGTTCATGTTTTGTCATTGCTTCGTGGTTGTTTTAGATTTGGGTTTTGTCCTCTCTCTCTTCCCTCCCCCCACCCCCCCTTACTTCTTCAGACTATATTTGACCATCTTTATCTCTCTCCACATATTATTCCTATTTGTTTCTTTTTCCTGCAATGGTCTCATTTTTCCAGCTCTTTATAGCCACATTTCTGCCCAAAACAGAGAACTGATTTTTTTAAGGAAAACAAGCCCTAATTTGAAACCTAGATTATTTTTTTTTTCAAAATGGAGTTTCCACTCCTCATGGCAACTTCCCTCCTTCCCCCAAATCCAGTATTAAAAATTATTGGAAACATTATCCAGACTGGATTAAAAAGAAGCATTTTAATAAAATGTTGTTTGGGTTTTGAATGACAGAGCAAGCCTGTGTGTATGATATACTATAAAAGCCTTAAACACCAGTACATTATGCAAAAAAGTAACAGCTATTCTTTGTGAAGATGCCATTTATCAGCATCTGAGGAGGTTATTTAAGTGAGTAGTTTAACAAACATGAACTAAAGTGTAAGGTTTATCAGCTGTCCTGTTTAACTCTAAATAACATAGAAGAACACAGCTCTTAAAAATGAAATGGACATCAATCAATATACATTACCAGTTTACACGGGAGGTTATATATAGCCCTATAGAAACAATGCATGTGAGGTGTGCTGCTGGGGGTCACTCCACCAGGCAAAGGAGACAGGCTGAATCATACACCTTGGGCAGGCACAGACAAGCACTCTGTCATTTTAATAATGCTCTCATTGCAGAAACTTTCACCAGTTATGGCCATGATGCTTAATTGCTCTCATTTATCTCCCTAATAAGTGATGTCAGTGAGCTGTTGAACATATACAACTGGCAAGTCAGTAAGTAAATCTGCTATCCACACCTACTGATGAGAGTGAGGGGGATAATAGAGCAAGAAATGCAGCAAAGGCCTCAAAATGATCCATAGTGAAATTTAGAACAGTAAAAAAGATACTTTGTTGTCTTATTTCTATACTTATCTGAGACCATCCACATTTATTGAGAAGTTAAAAGCTGAAAATACATACAAAGCCCCCCCAATTTCTCTGAGTATAGAAGCAAACCCTTTTGTACTGCCAGCATGAGAGTTTAATGGGTGACAGCTGTCCTTTGGTCCTGCTGCATCTTCATATAGGTAGAGAAAGCTGCAGGTCTGTACAGTGGATCTGTCACTCTGTGCATAGGAAAAAAAAGTGCTTTCAACTCCATATTTTCGTTCCTAGCAAGGCTTTAGTTTTGAATGATATTAATGAATGAAAGCAATAAAATGAAAAAAGCAAACAAAAAGCTCCCCCAATGGCTTTACTCAAGCTGAGTGAACAAATAGAGAAAAAGCCCAAATACATTCTTAGCAGTGCCTCTGCGTTCTCTCCATAGGGTACAAATCACTGCCATTTCCAAGTCTTTATCTCCCTTGCAGAGGTTACCACCTGCTGCATTTCCAGGAGGTCTGGATGGTGTTGCTGTGGCCTGGCCAGGGGCCGTCAGGACTGCTGTGCTTAGGCAGGATGATCTGTGAGCATGCAGGAAATGTGTCCAAGGTGGCTGCAGCTTTTTTTGGTTTATTTTCTTGTTCTCCTATATTTCTAAGTCAAGAAACTTTCTCTAAAAGGAATTTGTTCTGACAGAGCTCAGCTTTTGGAGCCAGTCTGGAGATTCTTCTCATCTCAGATCTGCTTCTTAATGGGTTAAAATGTGAGAGGGCTGTTAACATCCCCTTAGAAATCCTCTTTTCCCAGACTCAGGAATTAAATGGCTGGAGTTTGACAATTAAGAAAAGTTGCTGGGTCTCTGTTAACCTTTGTGTCTACAAGGGCAGAGAGCAGCAGGACTTTACAAGTCTGAGCATGCTAAAAGTGATCATGCAAGATGATGGGAGTCTTGGGGCGTCCTGTGCTGCTTCATGCAGGAAATTAGGTGATTATTGGAAATAACTTCCTGGGAATTGCTAGGAAAGCATAAAGGGAGTGAGGGAGGCCGAGCATGAGTAGAGAAAAGCCAAGGGGCTTCTGCAGGGCCAGAATTAGGAAAGTGCCGACGTGAGAAAATGAGAGGTAGAGCAGGGGAGGATCAATGACCTGCAGCAAAGCCAGTCTCCTCAGGCTGCTCCTTTCTCAGAACAGTTTGTCTCTCTTTCTGTTATTCCATTCTTTTCCAAACTGGGGAAAGTGATTTTTAAAAATGCTTCCTGTTTATGGCATGGCTTTAGATTTTTTTTGTAAGGTCTTGCACCTCTCTCTGGAGCACTTAAACTGCCTGTGGGCAGATAGCTTGCCACCGCAGCGCCGAGAGACTTCCTCAGCAGAGTTCACAACTGTGGCTAACAGTTTGGGTGGTTCTACTAAAAATACATTACACCTGGAGATACTTGATGACTCTTTTCCCAGAGCTGATGAAAATTACTGTTACTTTTTTGAAGGGAATTTTCAGGAAGTGTTAAACGTATCTATAATAAGAGGAGTTGGCTTTAAATGTAATATTCACCACAGCTTTGAACTGTTGGTAAATCCAGTTTGCTTCCTACAATATCCCCACATTTCTTTATGGAAATAACTTCACACAGTTGGAATCTGTGAGAAAGAAGGTGATATGGGTCATGAAATTATACCAGATTTTAATTTCTACTGTATGAAATTCATAGCGTGCAGGATCTCAAACAGCAGCTACCAAGTTAGATTGTATTCTTAATATAGACTCTCAAACCCTTTTATGATTAAATGTTGACTTTTCCTACATGAAAGCACAAAAGGTTGATGCTGTGTGGGAAGTTCAAGGTACCCAGAATACAGGGTGTAAAAATAAGGAGAAAAAGGATTTTTTTTTTCATTTTAGAGTCCTTTTAAGATGTTGGAAATATGTTCCAGGCCATTTCAAAACCAGTGTTTTTGAAATGTTGTTAGCGTGGTGAACCTTTAAAAAAATTATGGGATAAAACCTTTGTTTTCACTGGTGTTAAAGAAAATTTTAAACCAAGAACTAATTATTACAAACCCACAAACTCAAAGTTGTGTTTAAAAATGCTGAAGAAAAAATACTTCAGTTTGCTCCAGTATACCTTTAAAGCATTTTAATATTCCTAAATGAACAATTTGATAAAAATAACACAACTTTACAAAATGTTTGCATTTTACTGACACAAATCTGTAAGAATTTCACACAGACGTCTGTGATAGGGACAAGCACTCGTTCTGTGAAGGGCTAGAGATTTACTAGGAACAGAAGACTGCAGTAGAAGTAGGAAATAGAGACAGGAAAGAAAGCAAACTCCTACTGCACCAGTCAGAAAGTAGTGGAAAGTGGAAATGCCAAGAAGACAGACTTGGAGCAGTGACCACCTCCCTAGGAAGCCTGTTCCAAAGTCTGACCACCCTCTCAGTAAGGAAATGCTCCCAGTGCCCAGTCTGACCCTGCCCGTGAGCAGCTTTGCACTGTTCCCAGGCGTTCTGTCCCTGGGTACAGAGAGAAGGGATCCACACCCCACCCTTCACTTCCCCTCCTCAGGAAGCTGGAGAGAGCCATGAGGTCACTCCTCAGCCTCTTTTCATCCTCCAAAATAGACAATCCCAAAGTCTGAACTGCAACTCACAGCCTTTCAACCCTCACACCTCACAGACCTCCTCTGGACTCACTCAAGGACCTTCACATCCTTCTTAAATCATGGGCCCCAGAACTCCAGAGACTATTCTGTGTCTGTGCCTTTTGTTTGGGTTTTCTTTCTACCCAGTGTGTAGATAATATGAAATAATAAAGAAGTGAATTTTTAATAAGCTGTGAACTAAGTATGGTCTTACAACAAATGAAATATCAAAGTATGTTTTAAACTAAAAGACCTTTTAGAAAGCAAAAGGTTTTCTTTGCTGAGTTTCAGTGAAGTTGTTCTTGATGTCTAAATAAATATTAGCATAACCAAGGAGGGTATTATTTGAATCAAAATATAGATATATACCGAAGGATATGATGCAAAGTAAGATGCTTTTGGTGTTATCAGGGTAATGATGTTGTAAAACATTTTTCCTGACTGGTAACCTTGTCTTTCACACCCTTTGCAAGATATCTAAGATGACATATTAAGAGAGTTTTAAAAATAAATAATTTTTTCTACTTCCTGAAGTGAAGAGCTTTTCATCAGAGCATAAATTCAGTATAAAAAATTTTAAAAAGCCCTTTGCAATTATTCTGCAAAATTAAACACTGTTATCTGAACCATTGAGAGAAATATATTTACATATTTCAGGCTAAAGATCTTTTGTAAATGTTTAGTTACCACATTCAAACCTTTCAACACTTCCCCCGAAATCACATTATTCTTATGAAGATACAACAAGAAGTCAAAGAATAAAATGTAAAAAGCTCCACTTCAGTAATATGAAGGTTGTGAAAAGAGCTGACAGCATCCAGGAAGCTCAAAGTTACAGCTGACAGCCTGTCCTTAACTCATGCTGTGTGAAAAAAGCAAATGGCACTAATGCATATTAGCTGAGCCCAAAGTTTGAACCCCTCAGCCCATCCCTCATTCTCTATTTGAGTTATAAGAGCTGCTGTTTTGAGGCCTGATTTTCAAACTTGGCTTCAGTGTTGCTGTGAGAAGGCATGTGTGGCACTTACACACAACATAAATCTTTGCTCCAAAGCTCTCTTTTGTCCAGGCACGTGCTGCTGCAGCAGCCAGGACTCAAGATGTTGGTTACAAACATCGATGTGTTTCTGCAGGCTCTGAAGGCTTCACCAAAGGCACTACAGCTTGCTGTACACCTCTTCAGAAAACACTTTTCAAACATGCTTTCTACCTTCTACCCCTGCTATGGTTTATTGTCATTGTATGCATTTCTAACTTGTGACTCTCAATAAGGATAAATTTAACAAGTGCACCTTGTATGTTTGCAACCTCTGTGGAAAGCAGAGATGATCCATCTGTGAAATATGTTCCTTTCTAGGAGCTGGTTGACACCTGGGCCACAGAACTCTTCCTACACTGGCTCCATTCCCAAAGTCACCTCTGGTGACTCTGGCTGGGGGAAATAACTGCATTTTGACATGCTATGTAGCCAGCACAAAGGAAGTAGGATAGACTTCCACTTGTGACTTAGGGATTTTAAGTGTAGAAACAGGTTCCTTGAAAACTGAGTAAAGCAGTTTTTACTAGTCCACACCCTAACAAATATCTCTTGCCCTTCCTAATATACCATGGAAAACACTTTCAGCTAAAAAGAAACACTTTCTTAAACTGTTTAAATCCTTCCATACCTTATAAAAACAGAGTTTAAAACTAGGCAGGATGGACAAAAGTATGTGTCTATCTTTTAGAATTTCTCTTTTCCAAACCAGTGATCAAAAACTCAGTACCTGTGATCCATAAATCTGAAGGATTCCACATACTTCAGTAGGAGTAAGGTGTCTGCAGGATTCTGATGATTACTTTCTCTGAATGCTCCTTTTGTTTGGTGTTGCTCTCAAGTTACTGTGCACTGGTACTGCTGTGCACTTGTACTGCAGATTAACCTGAGCAGTTTCCATAAGAGTGAGCTTTGAAGATGTTCACTGGTTCTTGTGGGATAACACTTCAGTGACCCTTACTTGTGAAACCTTCCTGCCCATTCCTGACAATGTCTCCTTAATAAACTGAGCTCAAACCACTGGTGGAAGGTGCTGGTAGCAGAAC
This sequence comes from Notiomystis cincta, assembly GCA_013398075.1. Classification (NCBI taxonomy): domain Eukaryota; kingdom Metazoa; phylum Chordata; class Aves; order Passeriformes; family Notiomystidae; genus Notiomystis; species Notiomystis cincta. Next base: position 213,793 of record VZRX01009192.1, on the reverse strand, counting down.
AATAATAATAATAATAACATTTTTTTAAAAAAACAACCAACCAGCCCCCAGACTAGAGAAGGTACTTAAAAAAATTAGAACATCTGAGATAAAAAGGTGTAGAGAACATGACAGTCTGTCACTAGAAGTCTGAGCTGATAAAGCCAGCAGTTTGTTGAAATGTAATGGCCTTCTACTAAAATGCTAGGAGAGTAACAAGGCACCCATGCAAGGAAAAAAAAAAAAGCTGAATGAACATTTTAATTAACTCATGTGCAATTTTAATTAAAAACATAATGTGTCAGGAAAATGAATAATGCCTTGGGGCAATAAAATAGCTAGATTTTCTGTTCAGTCTTCTGCTTCGTATCTTTTATGGAAGAAGGATATTATTGTTAAAATGAAAAAAACACTCCTTCCAGCCTCCTGCCCCCTCTCCACACACATCTAACAAGAACACTTAATGTAACAAAACCCAAAGGTGTGGACAAAAGGAACAGGATTAAATCAGAGTATGCTACAAGATATTCTGTGCTACCATCATGCTGGTTGTGTCACTCTTCTGGCTTTTAGCAGAAAAACTTCGACCTTCAATTTCAAAGTCGGTGTTTTGATCTTAATAAAATATGCTCAGAAAATGTGGATGCCCATTTTTTGTGTGTGAAAATTTGAAATATTTGAATATTATCAGGCCTTGATAACAAAGTGGTAGTCTCCATCCTTTACAGATGAAGCCATTTTAATCCATTGGGATTCTATAACCTGAGATACCAGTAATTCCATGACAAATGTGAAAAAATAAGGCTTTCAAATATTATAAATGAAAAGAAATAAAATAAAGCAAGAGGGAAAAAAGTTGAGGAAAGTTAACTTTCCCCAAATGGAAAATGTATAATGTCCAAACCTATTTATTTCTTTTCTTTGCCCAGATACCACTCACTGAAAGAGATTTGAAATTCTAGCAGCTATAGCATAGCCTGGGGCAAAGGCAGGGTCACAAGCACCATCATGTAACACATTTTAAAGGCTGTCAGAGATGTTTCTTCAGTCTCTGTGTCCTCAGCAGTCCCAGAGTCACCGGTTTGCTGCAGGGACTTGCTACCTGGTCATACCTTTTCTGTGGCTCACATCATTTTGACCGTAAATCACATCTAAACTGTGAGAAGGCTGTTTGCCTTAATGTGCTCTGAAAGCATATGAAGCTTTGTGTGCAAAATGTCCTGGGCCACATCCAGTCTGCAGCATATTTTGCACAACTCTGGTCTCATGGGCTTCCATGGGAAGTCCTGACACCCAGGATCTCCTCTAACCTCTCCTGTGTGTATTCAAGACCCTCATAGGAAATAATTTTTTCCTAATATCCAATATAAACCTACCCTCTGCCAGTTTAAAGCCATTTCCTGTTGTCCTATCACTACAAGCTCTTGTAAGATGTCCTTCTCCAGTTGTGTCATAGCCCCTTTAGGTACAGGAAGGTGCTAAAAGATCTCCCCAGACCCTCTTCTTCTCGAGGCTGAACAGCCCAAACTCTCCAGCCTGTCCCATAAGAGAGGTGTTCCATCCCTCTAATGGTCTTCCTGGCCCTTCTCTGAACTTGCTCCAACAGCTCCACATCCTTCTTATGTTGGTTGCCCCAGAGCTGGACAGAGTATTCCAAGTGTGGTCTTGCAAGAGCAGAAGAGAGAGGGTTAATCATCTCCCTGGAAGTGCTGGTCATTGTAGGTGTTTTTAAGATGTGTTTTAATTCTCACTTTCCTGCTTTGATTTTGATTCATAATGAGTTCAATTAATTTCCCCAAGTCAAGTCTGTTATGCCCATGACAGCACACAGTGAGAGGTCTCTCCCTGCCCTTACCTCAACTCATGGGCTTTTTGTTCTATTTTCTCTCACCTGTCCAGCTGAGGAGGGGAGTGATAGAGCACCTTTGGTGGGCTCCTGGCATGCAGCCAGAGTTAAACAACCAGATCATGCTTCTTTTGATGCAGCCCAGGAACGTTCAAGGACAAACAGACACCCTTGGTTTCCTCCCCAGGGCAGAGGGTGGTGGGAGGCTCACCAGAGCCTGGTGCCCACCCAGCAGAAGCACCTCTGCCTCTGGAGGTGCAGTGGTGTCAGCTGCACCCTCGAGCATCAGCACATCACCACGGCTCGCAGGCCGAACTCAAGAGAGGTAAGCCAAGCTTGAGTTTCAGTCACCCAGAAAATAGCAGAGGGCTTGCTGCAGAAGCATGCAAGGATTAGACATTTAACAAACAGGGGGCAAAAATCAGCCTCCAAAAAGGAATCCCTGCCTCTGAGGTCACTGCATTTAGAGTGTGTGTATGTCTACATTTGCATAAATCACTGAAATTCCTGAGTGCAATGTTGTAATGTTTCCAGAGCCTGATTTTAACTGTACAGAGGATTCCTTTTCAAGAACGTTTGTTTAAATGCATCCTCAGACCTGTTACTTGTCTTTTCCCCTTTTTGTTTCCCACCAAATTTTAGGCTTTAGCACAGCTAATAAATAAACAATATAATTCCAGGTTGCATGCACTATTGCTGAACAAATATGTTTTAACATTGTTGCCTGCCTGCCATTTATGCTTGCTTCTTATAAACGAGCCTGCTTTTGTCATGGCAGGAGTGCCCACCATAAGAGTTAATTTATGCAAATTCTGGATAATATTCAAGTTTAATTCTCTTTTTTCCCTTTTTTTTCCTCCCAGTCATTCACTTGATTCTAAGACTGTCATTCACTGGAGGAATAGTAAAACAGCATTTGATTTAGGAGAGCAATCACAGTTCATGTTTCAAATCCTGAATATTCACAATAAGCTGAGACAAATTATTACAGAATTATTCATCAAATTGCTTTGAATAACAAATAAATGTTGTGGAATTGCAGTCTGAATGCAGACTTTCACAAAAAAGTAAATACAGTAAACCAATTTAAATAAGTTTTTCAGTGCTAACTAGAGTTTAGATTTCTATACTCTTGGATCTTATAAGCAGCACGTTCCTTTGTAATTTACCCCATTGATTCCAAGGGGATGATCAGAACTGGTTCTGTTTGCAATATAAAAATTCTGCCAGGAAAATGCCCAACAATAGAAAAGAAAAATAATTTGACAACTTGACCCAGTATCTTTGTTCCTGGCCACAGGCTAGAAGGACCTGGAAAGAAGTGCTTACTCTCATGAGCCATAAAGCAAATTTGTTTGCTCGTGTCTTGAGTCTGTTTATAGACTTACACCAAGTGCTAAGGAGCTGGAGTTTGACCACTTTATATTGAATTCTTCTGTGCACTTGGCCAGTCTTGGAGGACTGTGAAAACCATGTCCTTAGGTGAGCTGGGATGCCCAGTCTGTGTGTAAAAAGACATTCTACCTCTGATAACAGCAGCTACAAGGATTTGTACAGCCTGAACTAAGCAGGCAGGGACTGAGCAGGGGCTCCAGAAGGGTAATTCCAGATACTGGCTGACAGTTATTCTCTCTAAATTCCTACTTAAATCACTTTGGTAGAAACTATTAAAACCATTTATTTGTATTTTGCTTAGTGAGGATTTGTTTGCATCAAAACTGGAGCAAAACTCCGTTGGTCACATTTGTTTTGGTAGAAGTCCACATGGGGACACTGCTGCAATAAATCTGCCTGCTTTTGAGACAGATCAGGATTGAAGTGATATAAAAGTACAGCTAGTTACAACATCAGAGTTTTTCACCCACCTCATAAAAAGGTAAAGGTATTTACAATTAGTCTGCAGCACAATGAAACACAGTGGTCTTGAAGGTTCCGGCAGCAAGCTCTCTCCATCCCTCTTAAATTTCTCTGTATGACAAATACACATTGTCAAGAGAAACAAAAACAACAGAACTTTTCAAAAATTCAGAGGAATGAGGTTGGCATTGATCATTAATGTTCTCTGTTGCAGATGCAAAGATAATTAATGTAATCTAGCACATCTTGAGGTAAACTAATGTGCATACAGATATAAACAACAATTCCAATCTTTTAAAGAGTGCAAAGCTGGTGCTTATTAGAATAGTTCATAATCATTCCTATTTCAAGTTCTGCATGAGAATGTACTATAATGAGGAATTTAAAATTTTCTAATTAGACATGATTTTATAAAACAGACAGATAATTAAAATGGTGAGGATTACACAGAGAAGCATGAGAAAACACTGTAAAACAGACAGAAAGGAAGAAAAAGGGTGTAAATAAGGAAAAAACCCACAAAGCATCGCTGATGTATCAAATTTATCCTGCAAAATTTGTAGTGTACTGCAGTTTTAGGTTTCACAGCGCAAAAAGCTACTATCAAACATTTTTTATAAGGTTACACTAGCATTGGTAGATTCATACTGACAATTTTATTTGATTAAGGGATGCTTACTAAGCCCTGGAGTTTATTTTCATAAGTTTTAGCACTTCAGAACAGGAAATTGAGGTCTATAGACCATTGCTGTTAAAACTGATCAAAACACATAGATAATAGTTCTTAGCTGTAGAGTCATTGCAGAACCATTTACCCTGATTTGTATTCAGTGAGAGATTGGAACAAATAAAAAATATTTTCTATACAATTTAAAGAAGGAGGGCGATGTTCTTCTGCTAAAAGACAGGAAGGGGGAAGAAGCTGACTCTACAGTGAACAATTTCTTCTCTTCCACCACGCAGTGTGGGTGCCAGGTGGGATGCTGAAGGCTTGTTTATTCCCCAGCAATGCACAAAAACCACTCTACAGAACAGTCTGTTTGAGGATGAAGGTGACACAAGATGACCAACCCTTATTAGCAGGATACATTTGCACCCCAAGAGAAGAGTGGTCCTGTTTCCTTTTTTTCAAGGCATTTGGGAAGATGAGTTCGTTTTGCATTTGTGGAGTTAACAGAGACATTTTTAAAGGCTTGGGAATGAAGCTTTAACTGGGACACTAATTTTGTTTTGTGTTGTCACTGAACCAGCTGATTTTCCACAACGGTTTAAGCAATTTCCAGATTGTAACAGGGGGTGCCACACACTAGATAGATATTGAGCAAGTGCCTCTCCAAAGAGTCTCTGCATTTCCAAATGCTCCATACCAGTGGGAGAAATTCGAGGAAGTACATATGTTGCTTCTAGCTTCCACAATATTTTGGGTGTGACTGACTAGACTCATATGTTCCCGTATTTCACCAGCAGATAAGTATTGGACTCAGAAACAATTCCACCCTATCAATATGAAAGTGATGTGTGAAGCCAAGAATGTTATTACTTAAGATCTTGCCAACTACCCTAGATCAATAGATGAAGGTCAACTCACTCAAACACATAAAACTATTTCTGATCAACCAGTTCTAGCTGCATAGCTGGGAAAATGTTTATTATTTAGGAGCTAATCTGCATATATAAAAGCGCAATGTTCCTTTTACTGATAAATAAATATCCATCAATGTTGCAAGTGATAATGTTTATTTTGTGAGGACTTATCATCTTGACTAAATCTATGAATGATAGCAACCAGAAAGCATTCAGATCTCATCCCAAAGTGAACTTGCTGAGTAAAGAGATTTTAGTATGATGTTTTGATGCACTTGTTCAGCAAAAAACTGATATGTTTTAGCAGATAAAATCTATCTTTCTTCCTCCTCTTGCAATCAAAGATAAAAAAGCTTGCTTTGAAAGAAAAGTCTGAAATTTGGCTAAAAAAGACAATAATAGCTAGAGAACCTCTTGAAAGAAACTAAAACGATACGGAGGAAAAGATTCTTTCCTTTTTAATACCATAGCAGATAAAAAATAGAGACATTTGACATTACAGTAATTTTACTTTTGACAAGGATGTAGAGTTTCATGAAGCAAAGTCACTAGCAACATTTTCCTCCATCTGCAAGTTAGTACTGACTTGCCATTGTCTTTTCTCTCTTCTTTCCTCATCTGTAAACTGAAAGGATGTCTCTGGCTTCTGGCACTTTTATCTTAAGCTTCAACAAGAATACAGTTCCTGTAAGCATCTGGTACTGATGCTGGTTAAAGTGTAAACAGTGTTTCTACCTGTGTTGTTCAAAGGATTGATGTACATATTCAAAGGATTATCTCACTTTCAGATCTTTTAGGTCAGATCTTTTAGGTCAGATCTTTTAGGTTGTCTTAGTTGTGTGTATGACCAACCACACCAAACTCCAGCACAGAGTTTCTGCTCCAGCAGGATCATATCAGGGATGCTTTCTCATATCATCTGTCTTCCTCAGAGAGGGAAAGTAAAGTTTCAAAGAAAAAAATGGCTTGTCAGCTCTGCTTCTCTACTTGGCTCTGCAAATGCTGCAGCAGAGAAGATGGGAATGCTCACACCATTGTCCTGTTAGGGTTGGATTTGCGACTTCACACTTCATTTGAGGTCAATCACACATGAATGCTGGTGAACAGTGAGGCTTGCTCACACCTCGGGGTTAGAGGTAGGATTAGTTTGAATCAGAGTGGCTCCATACAAAAAACAAAGCATGACTTTTATCAAATTATCTATGTCCAATTTTTTTCTGACAGCTTGGTAATGGGGGAGCTTTGGCTTTGAAGGCACAGACCTGGAAATTCTGCACATTTATGACGCGTGGGTTTGATCAAAACTCAGATAAGAAAATTGTTCCTTTACATAACCTTCACGACCTTCAGATTTATCTAAAGTGGCAGGATTTCTGGACATTTATATTTTCTGAGGCACTGCGGTAAGGTGATACTTGCCCTGGCTCAGCAGGCTTTAATATGAAGTAACTTGAGGTGTGGAGGAGTGGTCTAACAATGCCACACTTTATTCTGTCATAACAGGTGGATTCTCATGTTCGATTTCTTTATTAAAAGAGTCTTTCTGCCTCCAAGTATCTACCTGGATCAGTATCTACTTGCTCTGCTTGTTGCTGAGCTGTATCTACAATGGTGTTGCATCGATCCAGACCAGGTTTCAGTGGCTTGCAATTCCAACATGCTTTGGTCTAAAACCAAATGCCAGAGACCACCCTGAGCACCATAGTTATATGCTTCCAGCTTTCAAAATCAACATTAGTGGCCTTAATCACTAGAACTCAGAGATGTCTCATTTGAACAGGGGCCATCCAGCTTGACTTCTTTGTGCAGGGCTGACAATGACAAAATGCTCTCTTTTTTGAGAGATGCAAAATATTTCTATATCCAATTGATACTAGAAGCTACCTCTCTCTGCTCAGGGATTTTTGACTGATGGACCAAGGAAGGGAATTACCAAAGATAGAAAACGGAAGGTAGAAAAGGCAAAGATGTGTGATAAACTGCAGTTCTCATAACTGTATGGTTTGTTATATTAAGCAGCGTGTGTTTATGTGGTAGGAAGAGCACAAAATATTTTGTATTGTTCTGCAATACTTTATTTGAGAATTTCATCAGGGCTAGTGAGACCTAAATAAACTCCAAGATGCAAACAACTCATTTGTGGCTTGCACTTTAATGTTACAGTACCATGTGCTTTTGATGGTTTTACTTTAACAAAAAAAAGGTGGGTGACTTCTTGTTTCTTCTCATCCAAATGCCAAAGATTCATGAAACAAGCTTTGTTCAAGGTGAACAATAAGTTTTTCTCCTTAGTGAACATCTGATCTGTTCCTGTCAAAATGCATTCTTAAGATGCCTCTTTCTGCTTATTCCCAGTAGATAGTTTAAATTGGAGTACACTTTGAAAGGTTTTCACACTATAGATGGGCTATTGGGAGCTTTAGAAGGTAAGACCTGTTTATTGAATATCCTTGGAGAATGTGTCAGAAGAAGGAAAAAAATAGCAAAAACTCTCTGATGGAAATAATTTGTAAGTAGAGAGACTGGCAAGGATTATCTAAGAAAGAAAAATGTTGAGTCTTGGACATTGAAAGCCATAATTTCACACTGTAAGCAAAAAAGGACTCTGTTTTTTAGCAGAACAGAGAAGCTGGCTTTCACCACTGTTGTAGTCCCCAGCTACAGAGGTGTGAAATGTTTGCTTAGAAAGTGCAATTTTTCACAAATGACAATGTAAAAACATTCATACCTATGGGAAAACCCCATTTCCATATATGTGTGAATGTATCTAAACATCACGAATTCTATCCACTGTTGCAGGAAGAAATATTTCCTGGACCAGCCCCTTTTCTTGTGTCTCTGTCTTCTTCAGAAGACTTTGTTCCCATGGGTGAATTCTCATGTGGTTCCCTGTTGCTTCTGCTCCCATCAGGAGCTCCTGATCTTGTGTACCATCCCACCACAGTGTGGCCCTTCTCCTTCCCACAGGGCCATGATGACTTTCTCCATCCCTAATTCAAGAAAGTTCTAACTGCAGGCAAAAAGATTATAAAAGGCAAGAACTGGTTCAAGTTCCAGTAAAACCAGTGTCCTACTCATCTGCTTGACTGAGACCTTTGGAGAACAATGACAACCCAACCGGCCTTGGATTATCCCTTCAGAGCCACATTTCACCTGATAATTGAGTTAAACAACTAGTTATTCCTATAGCCAGAACACATGAACAGGATGATAAGGGAAGACTGATTTATGATCACTTGGTATCTGAAAGGTGTAGCATTCTATTTAACAAATAGTATTCCTCTAGATTAGAAAACATCATAAACACATTGGAAAGCCTTCAGCCCAGACCCATCCACCACATGTATTTTTTTAACATTTTAATTTAGCTATCTGTTTTGGATTACATAAATAATAATAAAAAAAAAGAATTCTGTATTTTCTTTCTAAAATAAATCAATTCTGCTACATCGGAATTACCGATTAGATTGAGCATTAGGGAATGTATAAAACTGCATCTTTAACAGACACAACATTTCTCAATGAGAATCAAGCAGTTTGCAGTGACCTTCATGTTGATCAGTGGGGGGTCAGTACTGGCATTAAATCATTTTGATTCACAGATGAGATCAACATATTCATATTTGTTTGCCAAATGTGTATTTTAATTTAAGCTTCCTCTGATTGATGCATGTAATTTATGCTGCTTAGAACTAAGGCATCATATTTTTCTTTTTTCCTAACTAACCGGGGGAGACTTTCTTGGAAACAGATAAAGGAAAGAGTCCAGTAATTTGTAGCAATGTGACTACAGCCACACATGTTCTAGAATTAATGTTCTTCATTAGGGTGAGGAGTATCAGCTGTATATATACATCAGGATTTTAATTAACTTGGTCCCCACAACAGGACACATGATTCAAACTGTTTTTCCTTTATTTCGTATTAGATTAAAAAAAAATCAAAACCAACATGATGTAAAGTTAAAACAGAAAAACAACAAAAACCCAACCCCATGCACATGCAACAATAAGAAACAAAATCTAAGAGTTTTAGTCAAGGTCAAGAATATTTCTATGAGTCAGAGTTAATCCTCAGGGGTAACTTGGCACTGATGGCTCACAGAGTGGTGCTGCGACTGAGAGGTTACCAGTTCTACCTACCCTGTGTAGCCCAGTCTCACACAAGGGTGGTGACTCGTTCATGGGATTGTTTAAATCTTTTTAATGTATTTTTGGGATGGACACAATTTCATTTACAAGTGACTTGTAATTGGCTACAAAGACTGCAATTGCCCTGTACTCTGACAGATGGGTTGCCTTTTTAGAGAGCCCTGAACACATTGTCCAGGGGAAAATACATCTTACACTGCAAGTGACTGGTTCACATTTCCCCTGACCTCTGTGTAACCAAGCTGATGACTGATCCATGTTGGACAGGGACACTTTTCACTAGCCAGGCTGCTCAGAGCTCCATCCAACCTGGCCTTGAACACTTCCAGGGATGGGGCATCAACAGCTTCTCTGGGCAATCTGTGCCAGTGCCTCACCACCCTCACAATAAAGAATTACTTCGTAACATTTAATCTAAGCATACCTTTGCTCAGTTTAAAGCCACTACCCTTTGTTCAGATCTAGGCATGTTTGCACATGTGTGTCATTCAAGAGAGAGAAACAGATAAACTCACATGCAGTCCCATGCAGACCTCCCCAGAGTGCACAAATTGCTGGTTAGAGGAGGCAAAGCCAGGGAGAAGATCTTTGCTCACTAAATGGAAGGATTTGAACCTCACTGGTCTTGGGTCAGCTCCAGAGAAGGTACTTCCTTCTCTGCAAAGATGATCTTTAACCTTTCAATAGAAATTGCTATTGTGCTAGAGGATTCTTGTGCTAGGCACTAACATGGAATTATCTTAATTTACACAATTTGTCTAATGTTGGTTGGGAGCCAAGGCAAGGTAATCTGAACTGTTGCACCTTTTATGATTTGTAAAAGAGCTCATGTTTGAACACAAATGTCAGCATCAGTGCTGCTGTGATCCTCACCTCTAACAAGGATTGCATCCCAAAAGTGAGACACAGTTGTTAGTAATTAAAGAAATTCAAAAGACATGGACAAAGAGGTCATGCAGCTAAATCTTTTGGAGTTAACTTTGGCATAATTTTTGCCTTTTGACACAAATTCAAACTGGAATTTGTCTTTTAATTACATACCTTCTATCCCATCTATTTTAGATATCCAAGATATAATTCTGAACGACTAATATCCTAAATTCCTTATACAATCAACAGAAGAGCTATATTGCTGAAAAGAGGTAGATTTAATGCTAAAATTATGACAGATTCCCATAGGTCTGAAACAGTGGAAAATAGAGACACTGCAGAGAAATATGAAGTATCCTAACATGCTGACAAAATACCCTAGGGAGCTTGGCAGAGGGTCTTAAAGAGTATAATCCTGGTGAAGGTCTTTGTTTGCTATTTTCCAGTAAGTCTTTTTTATTTGTGTCTAGTATCTTAAACTGTTCTGTTAACCAGAGTAATAGAAAAGAGGATTTTTATCAGTGTGGAGAGACTGGACCCAGCTGATACTTTAAATCTTTGCATTTCTTATAAGATAAACCACATATTTAAAGGACAACAAATTACACACAATTATGTTTCACTATGTTACAGTGATTTAGAACATCAGTTCAGATTATTCAATTTTTTTAATAATTAGGCATTTAGCTTTATAGCACATGTTTTCAGTTGATAATAAAAGGAAAGCTATTTACTTTGGTTTTAACACAAAGATGTTTGAAGCTTCTCTGAGAACAGAACACTCTTCATTTTATTCTTGGGGGATAATGTTTTGGTGGTAAGAAGAAATTTAACTAGGTGGTTATATCTGTTATATAATAAATCAAGATGCTACAGTAAAGCTACAGTATATCTAGAAACGTATGCCTGGAAGCAGATCTGGCAGTCAAAATCCAGGTCACACAGCCCCTTTGTTTATGAAAATCACAGGTCATCAAGAAACCTGCCTATTATCAAACCCATTTATCAGCTGATTATTTCCATACCATTATTTCTTGCACCATTCTGTCCACCCATAATTTGGAAATATTGACAAATATTTCCTAAAAATATAAAGCTCACGCTGTCTCTGCAGGTTGATCGGATGAGCTCTCTCTTGTACATCGGAAAGCTGACTACTTTCCAACAACTTGATTTCACAAATGGAGAAACAGCATCTGTTTTCCTGCAGCTCCACATATGGCTCTCACTGTTGCTGTGCTGAGCTGAAGCAGGTAGTCCCCAGGAGCAGAGCCCTCCGGAGCCCTGCAGCCCCCCGGGACCGGCCGGCGCCGCTCGGCTGCGAGGGACACTGGTTCCCCAGGCACCTGGAAGCCTGTGCTTTGTCAGCATATGCAAAACATCCCTCCCAACATCAACTTGTGGGGAAAAATGCTCAGATGTCTATTTAGGACTCCTGTGCTTGTCTGTTTGGTGTGGTGATTTCAGTGTATCTACTCCAAGGCATGATTGCTCAAGGACTTTAGGAAATGTCTAGCTGTCATCGGTGGAGCATGAGGGGACCTGAAATAATTTGCAGGCAGAGGGCTGTGTGCATGTGGAGAAAGGAAACAGAGCAGCTATGCTAGAATTAAGATAAAATGCATGTACTTTTTCTGCACGGCACCTGATTATTTTTGGCTCTGTAATATATCCAGCAGATCTTGATGGTCCATTCAGGAGTTGGAAGCTGAAGTCAAATAAAAATATCAAGGAGCTTTTTTTTTTCCCCTTTTCATAGGCTTTGTGTGCTTGTGAAGGTCAAGGGACTGGCAGCGTCAGAAATTGAATTTCTGAATACATCCCCAGTCCAGGTATATTTCAGACAGATGCTCTCATTCTCAGACTGCCCTGCCAATGACCTTAACCCTGATTTGGAAGGACAACTCAATCTACTATAAAGAGGAAAGGTGATTTAGTCTCCAGCCATGCTGACAGAGTCTTGGACCTCTCTGAACACAGTTTGTCATTTGTGCTGAAACATCAAATCATTTGGTAATGTGAACTATCTCCCACTAGCGATTAAACTGAGACTAATTACTACTCTTTCCCTCTAAAATCTGGCTCTGAATAATCCCAGTGATAAAATTTTTCTTTCTGTATTTTCCATCTTCATAACAAAATGTAATTCATAACAATCTATTTAAGCATTTATCTATACTATTGTTTCCAAACATTGAAGGCCAGACACAAGAAAAGACAAGACAATTTTCTGTGGCCATTGCTGGAAGACTGCATTATATCAGGTTAGAACTTAACAAAAATCTGATTTGCTCAAAACTATCATTCCTTTCTTCAAAGCATTTATCTGCATCTCCAAACCCACCAACTGATCCCCAAAATCTGAAGAGCAAATTGGGTCAAATCTAACATCATTAAATAACTGTAAGCCCTCTGGTGAGGTGGCATGTCAGCTCACAGCATAAGAAAATCACCATGGTCCAGGAAGAATGCTGACACGTGGCAGCAGCAAGGCATCTTTAAAAGAGAATAGCACAAGCTTGGAAGCCAGAAGCAGTCCACCTTTGGGGTAGGAGGAAGCAAATAAAGCCCCTGGTTACAGGAAAAGGACAGCCAGCAGCACCTCAGGAACAACCTCAAACAGACAGGGCCAGCAGGTGGGTCTGGAGAAGGTCAAGGCAGCCGAGTAAGAGATTAAGAAAGAGTGAACATGAAGAGAGAGTGGAAAGGAAAGGGAAGACAGAAGGATAAAAAGAAGAAAATAGAGGAATTAAAGCCAGTGAGAGGATGGATACAGGGGAAAGATAGTGTCAAATATGCTATTTGGAAAATCAGACAGCTCCTCTGAGTCTTACATCAGCTGAAGGAAAACAAAGCTCAGTATGATTTTGTTTGATGCAGGGAAAAGAAGCATCCCGTTACTGAAATCTGTGACAGGCTACAGCATTATTCCACTCTCTTGTGTCAGGAAAGAGCTACTAGTGTTTAACCAGTCAGGGCAGACATCAAACTGTGAGGGACAAGGAGAAAGAGAAATGCCAGCTAGGCTGCTGTTTTGTAGGATGGTAAAACTCTTAATTTTCAGTAAGACGGGGAGCTGAGAAAAAGTAGATCTTACCATGGTTCCATGGCAAAAAGACACTGTATTGCTTTGCTTGGCTTCTTGAGGCTTTAATCTTGCCTAACTTAGTTAAATGTGTGTTGTGAAGCAAATGTTCTCTGCATTCTCTGCAGAACTGGCACAGGTGAAGAGTCCACTGTTCCCTGAGCTCAGAGGGAAAGACAAGTTCAGGTCTTAGGGGGTCACACAATCTCATATTTAGGAGGTGGCAGAGTTTTCCTATCAGCATGTAGATATCTGGCTACCTCATTTGGAAAAATACCAGGACCTACACTGAAGCTGAAGGGCCAGGAGGGAAGCAGAGTCCTGGCGTGTTCTGTGTCTGCCACAAACAGGCATTGTGGCAAGCAAGCCACGGGTGTCTGCTTTGCATGGCTGCTGAATCTCTTCTAATGAACTGAAATACTGACACATGGAAAATTGCTGGAGCCATTTAATAGTTACCTTCAGCACTTGGAGAGTCAATGCACTGTACAGTAAGTACAGAAATCCAGTGCTTTCCAGAAAATTTGCAGAATAGCACAAATGATCATTGTACTGCTGCCCTCTAAGTGCCAAAGTTTCTGTTTATTTAAAAACCTCCATTGCGAGCATATTCTTAAAGATATGTTTTTATTTGCTTTGTGGTAGAGGTGGCAAAGGGAGACCATTATTTCTGTCAGGCTAGTTTATCCTCTTTGAAAAGAAAATATCCAGGTCCAGTCAAATATAACAACAGCTTATAGGAAAAACACTGACATATAAACAATGTAAAAACAGGCATTTCGACAATTTAAAAAATCTGATGCCTCTTTCAACACTGAGGTCTGTGTTTTAGGTTGATTCAGGCTTACATGTAGCACTCCATTTCAGTTAGTGAAATGCTGTGGATGTATTTGAAAAGAGTAAAATTTCTCCCTTAGAGAGCAGTAAATTTTCAAAGTGTTTGCAGTTCGTTCTTTGCAGATGGATGAAAAAAGGAGGGAATCCACCTCAGAAATTATTAGAATACTGTCATAGTATCATTCATCTTGGCAAAAGTTGACTGAGCAGATGATGAAGATCCACTTAACTTGGACTCAATCAAAGGTTTCGCTATTTTCATTTCACAGGCCAGATGTAGCTCATCACCAGTTGGAGCTGATTTCAGAAGAGGTGTTAGAGTTTGCTGGTCCAAGAGACGATCTGATCCAGGCATCAAAGGGAGCCCCGAGAGAAGCGCGTCCTCTGCGAGCCGCCCGCCGCCCGCTCCCTGCGCACAGCCCCGCGCCGCCTGCCCGGCCGGGCTCCCCCTCAGCCCGCGCCGCGCACCGCGAGGCACCGTCCTGCTGCAGGCAGCTAAAGAGCGCTCACTCGGTGCCTGCCCTGAAGGGAGAAGGAATTGCCAATAAACACCATCCTGTGCGCCGGGAAAATCAGGAGCCAGCTTCCCGCTGCGTGCTCGCTTGACTCACCCACACCCATGCGCTGAGCAAGGGGGTGGCTGTCTCCTCTCACTTCTCCTTCTGGCTTTCAAACTTCTTCACTCTTCTGTGGGGAACACATTCTACCTTACCGGTGCAGCATCTGTTGCCTGGTCTTTCTGACCCGTGCCAGAAGCTTTGCTAGTCTAAAATTACTGAAATGCTTTATTGTGATGCCCACAGCATTCAAGACGCAAAAGATTGATGAATACCCCAGCAGGATGCAAAAAGTATGTGTCTTACCTCTTCTTACATCCTAAAACCCCCTGGTGTGCCTGAAGCATTATTTATGCCTACTCTCTATTTCTATCACTGATTCTAATCAGAGTTCAGTACATTTCTTGAAAACAAAAGTTCTTGCAAGCAGAAATAAACAGATAATGTCAATTACTGTGCTATTCATGCAGTAGAGCTTTTTATTTTTTTAGATTGTGATTCAGCTTCATACAGAGGGTCCACCTGAGACACTGTGAACTTCAGAACCTAACCAGAATTTCTCTGGGGTTTACATTTTTCCTGATGCTTCACATGGGGTGACTTTTATGTCTCTCATAGATTTTCTGTGACTGGGTCATGGGAGTCTCAGACCTGTTTTTAAAACATTTGTAAGATGTTTATAACAAGCACTAACAACTTTTCTATCTGATATTGTTTCTACTATATTCAGTCTCTGACTGGATAATCCTAAAAAGGCTCTAAACAACAAAGCAGAAAAACTTCATTAAGAGGTTGCAATCAAAACAGTTGAAACAGTTGTTTGGGTTTTGCAGCATATTTCCAGCACAGATTTATGCTGGAGTCAAAAACTGTAGTCCAGTTGCAGACTTTACAAGGTCAAAACTTTATCTGGTTATGAGAACAGATTTTATAATGGTTTCTTACAATGTTCTGTTCCAATAAAGACTATTCAAATCCACCTATTCCATGTGTGTGAATGGATGAACCAATTGAAATTCCCATTGTAACAATATATTATGACGTATTAGAATAGCAAATATATTTATCAGTGTTAGAAAAGATGGGCTGTCAGTTTTGTGCTTCTCCTTTCACATTTCTTAATTTTCTTCCTTATCATCATGCCAATGACAGCAACCAAAAAAAATTCAAAAAACAAACAAAAAAAAAAAAAAAACCCAAGCCACCATTGCCCCAGCAATTACCATTTGGAACATTTTCATAAATGTTCTTTTCAAGACATGCCCCACTCAATGAAATAGATGCCTGAAATCATGCATACTTCAACGTATTTCCTTTTCACATTCCTTCTGGACGTGTATTTATATGCCAACTCGTCTTCATAAATTTCAGACTGGCCTTATAATAGCACAAATTAATGATGCCACTAGAAAAGAACTCAGCTGCTTTCAAAGGAGCAATAATCATGTCAGAGGTGCAGTTGGCATGAAGATGATTGAGTTGCACCTCTTCTCTGAGATATTTTCAGGGATGAATCATCCCTTACATAACATATAGCAATGGACAAATTTTCCATGTTACTCTGATACCTCATGCCATCACATTTAATTGTGTAACAGTCAGTCACTACTGCATAAATTTGCTTCCTCAGTGATTTGTTGTAAGACCTTGGTAGATGTGTTTTCGGTAAGCTGATTTGAGATTTCAGGAGACACATGCTTGCAGGAATTGCAGGACAGTGATACACCTTGCTGGAGACAAACTCTCCCTCTGACTTTTTGATGTGAGCTAATTGGAACTCCTCTCTTGAACATTAACTCCTCCATTGTGAACAATTAAATGGGAAAATTAAAGACAATAAAAAGTCACTTTACTCTAAATAAAAGGTCCTTATTACACACTTTGCCTAACAGACTTTTTCATATCCTCATATATCAAAATTTTGCTTTACTGCTTGCGACATTTTCCAGGCTATGCCTTGCATCTCTCTTTAAGAGAAGTTTAGATTAATTATTCATCTAATATTGCGAGTTAAATACACTTCCCAAAAGCCAAATGCTCTTTCTATACCACAGTGCAGCTACAGCATTGCTGATGTGACACAGACTATTATCAGACTTTCAAGTTGGTCTGCTAGAGCATTCTTTGGCTTACTGAATATTTTAATAAGCCAGAGTTCACTTTACACAATGAATATTTTTACCGAATTTTTTCATTGTGGACTCTGGTGAAGAATGAAAATACACCGAAGAGGTTTAAAATCAATTGTTTTATATTAATTAGCTATTATTCAGGTGGGTTCCACACCTGGGAAGACCACAAATCTTGGCCTTCCTCAGAGAAATGTTTTTAATAGGAAACTGTAGATGTGGCACAGTGCATCAGGCTGCTGTTTCACACAGTGCTTCACAGAGTATGGAATACTTATCAACCACTCACTCT
The DNA here is from genome assembly GCA_013398075.1 of Notiomystis cincta. Lineage (NCBI taxonomy): Eukaryota > Metazoa > Chordata > Aves > Passeriformes > Notiomystidae > Notiomystis > Notiomystis cincta. The sequence goes on along the minus strand of VZRX01009192.1, from coordinate 196,606 downwards.
TCAGGGCCAATAATGTCTCACATCAGCTTAGACTCTGACACCCCAGCATGCCAGGGAGTTGTGAAGTGTGTTTATATCTACACTGACTTTTACCTTACTGTTTAAGTTTGGATGTGTAATTGAAGTGACTAAGCTAGCAATCTAGGTGCCCAACTTAGGCTGATTGAGTTTTGTGCTGGTGCATTAAGATTCATGCCCTTGAACTATGTCTCTCTACCCTTCCACTGAGTCTAGATTACCTCAGTGAGGTGCCAAAGGCTACATGGGATAAAGTAAATTAAAATTTAATGACATTCTGAAAAAAAAATTAAGACCCTGTAACTATTAAAGGAGAATGCCTGTTAACAATTGAATTACCAGATCAAATCTCTTCTGATGAGGAGGACAATTGATTGGACTTCTACTAACACTGATATTTCAAAATCTTCAATAGATATCAAGTTCTCTTTACCAGAGGTATGGGATGCACAGATACATTATCTAGCATATTCCACCTCATGGACACCTCCATGAGAGATCACAGATATTATCTAGTCCTGGTGGACATATACTCTGGGCTAATGATTTTAACATAAGCCTTCACTGAATGAGCTCTGCACAGAGTTCAAGAGAGGGCTTATCTAACCTACAGCAATGCTGAAGAAGGGAATATCTACAAAACATTTACACAAGATCGTAGCAAACCCAAGTTGTTCAATGTACATGGGACAATATACCACATCTTTTGTAAATCTCTCTGGATAAGCAGAGAGAATCAAAGGTGAATGCTGGTTACAAAAGACATCTGATAGTAACTCATATTACATAAAATAAAAAGGAAGCAAGTAAACAGCTTCTTCACTTTTAAGTTGTTTTCAAAGTAATAGGCAATTGCCTCAGCCATATTCCTTTGGTAGTTTGCCCACAAAAACAATTTGAGAACAATTACTGCGAATGGTTGGACAATATTTTTCTAAAAACTATTACTTGAAGAAAAAAAATCACACTTCTACAAATGACCAAATTGACTTTACATTCTCTGTTGAAACAACCTGGTAATAATTGCCCTGATTTTCCTTCTTTCTGAGCGTCCTTCTAGGGCAATCTGGTCCCAGCTGGTGGAAAGATCATGTATTTCCATACCTCTGTGAATAAAACTGAATTTTTTTAAGCAATAAATTAGAACAGTGTTCTATATTTTCACTGTAATGCTTTTGCCTCTATAGTGAGGTAGTGGAACTCAGTAACTTTCTATTTTTATGCCTTAGTGGATGTTACTGCATGCAGAAAACTTCCTAACTTCCAAATAGTATGGATTTACTGGTTTTAGTGCATTTCTTGACAATGCAATCAATCTTTCATTCAGTTTTTTTTTTAGAAAGAAATGACAACTTTTTAAAGAAAAATAAAAGAAAAGACAACATGATTTAAGGTCTGGATTCACACACAATTTTCTTTGGGGTAAGGATGAGGAAAGACATAGAGCCTGAGTGACAGCTACATTATCAGATGTGTGAAATGGGCTCCTCTTGCTAGACTCTCTCAACCCAACTGTTCACCTCCCATTGCTAACTGGTATGTAAACAAAGCATATTTGTTTCATGTATCCTGTCTTCTTGGACAATCTATTTCTTTGCTTTGGAATCTACTTTTGATCTTTAAAGCCTGCCAGTGTAACCAGTATATTGAAAGAAATATGTAATAGCCTCTTTGCATAGATTAACCATAATTTCAGGTGCTTTATTTCCTTAGTGAACAAATATTCTCATACTAAATCCAAATACACAGCACTGTCCCAGCTGCTAAGAAGAAAATTAACTCTATCCTGGACAAAACTAGAACATTCAATAAAAAGAACAAAACATGATGCTCTCTGGCAATCCAGCCTCTTCACATGGCCTGCAAGACATTAAGTATATCTATCCCCAGTTTGTGTAGGCTTCTACTGCTGGCATTCAGGATCTGATACAAGTGTTTATAATATTAATCAGGTTTTGAACATTCCAAGCTGATTTTAGGGCCTTAAACTAGAACGTATTCCTTTGGCAACCTATTGACTACATTTATTTAAGCAAAAGCGTATATAAAATTGTTATTCAAGAATTGGAAAGAATTGCTTCTTTTTCTCCTTCAAAGAAAATTTGCATTGAATCTATAATGTGAGCCTTATTCAAATGAGCTGGTTTTATTTCCATGGAGAAATAAAATTTTCTATGAATATTCGTCACATAGTAGGTGTTTTTCCCACTGTGGTGGATTGACCTTGGCTGGAGATCAGGTGCCCACCAAGCTGCTCCATCATTTTGCTCCTCAGCTGGATGAAGGTGGGGAGAAAATGAGATGGAAGGTTTGTGGGTCAATATAAAGACAGGGAGATTGCTCAGCAATTACCACCATGGGCAAAACAGACTTGACTTGGGGAAAATTAATTTAATTTATTACCATTCAAATCAGAGTAGGGTAATGAGAAATAAAAACTAAATCTTCAAACACCTTCCCTCCACCCTTCCCTTCTTACCAGGCTTAACTTCACTCCTGATTTCTCTACCTCCTCCCCCTCAGTGACACAGGGGGATGGGAATGGCAGCTGCAGTTAGTTTATCACACGTTGTCTCTGCTCCTTCCTCCTCACTCTCTGCTCCTGCTCAGCGTGGCGTCGCTCCCATGGGAGACAGTCCTCCCTAAACTTCTTCAACGTGAGTCCTTCCACAGGCTCTTCACAACCTGCTCCAGCGTGGGTCCCCACGGGGTCACAAGTCCTGCCAGCAAACCTGTGCCAGCCTGGGCTCCTCTCTCCGCAGAGCCACAGATCCTGCCAGGAGCCTGCCCAAATGGGGGCTTCCCATGGGGTCACAGCCAGCTCTGGGTACATCTACTTGCTCCACTGTGAGTCTGTAGGTGGATCTCATGTGGTCACAGCCAGCTCTGGGTACATCTACTCGCTCCATTGTGGGTCCTCTGTGAGCTGTGGGTGGATCTCTGTTCCCCCATGGACTTCCATGTGTTGTGTGGGCACACCAGGCCCCACCATGGGCTGCACCACCGACTCCAGCACCTGGAGCAACTCCTGCCTCTCCTTCACTGACCTGGGGGTCTCCAGAGATGTTACTCTCACATAATCTCACTCCTCTCTCCACCTGCTCCTACTTTACGTTTTTTTTCCCTTTCTTAAAAAAGTTAGCCCCGAGGTGCTGCCACCATCACTTAATGGCCCAGCCCTGGACAGCTGCAGGTCCATCTTGGAGCGCCTCTACCAGACATGAGGGAAGCTTCTAGCAGCTTCTTATAGAAGCCACCCCAGCAGCTCTCCCACTGCCATGCAAAACCAGTACAACCCCAAAATTTCAAAATAAAACTGCTGTTATGTAAGGCTTACAGGAGTCAAAAAGCACTCAGTTGTTTTGTTTATTTTTTTTTTTAATTGAAGGCTAGAACTCAGATAGTATGGCATTGAGTTTTTTGAATTAGGTTTTTGTTAGAGATGTGACTCTAACAGCTGGGTAGTTAGCTGCTTTTAATCATATTATTCTCACAACTTGTGTCAGCATTGCCTAGAGCCACAGAAAGCTGCTCGGTATTGTAGAGATTCTAGTAAACAAAAATCAGTGTAAAATGTGAACAAAACTACAGCAGTGCAGATTTAGACAAAAGGAAATGGGCAAGGGTGAACTTCTACTCACCCTCTACTCCCTGGTCTGCAAATTAGAGAGGGAAATGAATGCAGCAATGCAATGGGCACCACTGATGGACAGAAGTGGATGTGATTTACAGAAGCAAAGGTAAATGGATGTGGGGGGGAATGTGGTAGCAGGGAAGATGAGGAAGCCAGATCCCAGCTGCTGTGTAACCATGGGCAACTACATGGACTCACAGGGAATTTCAAAGGTGCCAGCACAACAGTCTTTGGGGTCTGCCAAAGAGCCAGATGCTGGTGCAGAGTGAATATTTTAGACTGTTTGCCATACTGTTTTCAGAATTCTACCTGATCGTCTTCCCATCTCCTTTGGAAAACCCAGTGGTATGTTAATTATCAACTTCATAAAAGAAAAAATATCCCCAGTAAGCTTAATGAGTTTACAGAACTTTTGCTTAAATGCAAGACAAAAAAAAAGGACACTGCTACACAGTGTTAAAATTCATGGGCAACGTATAACATTCATGGCCTCTTTGATTAAAAATGAAATTCCTTCTTTCTGTGACATCCAGGGATTTTCATTAAAGCAAAATGAATATCTTAACTGCAGCTACTAAAAGCAGCAGCTGGCGCTGAAACTGGTAGAGCTATACGGCCTGTGACGTGTTCTTTCCCTACTTCTCACCTCTAGTGAGGCAACACACATCCAATACATATCTTCCCCATCTTCCTTTTTTCTGAAAACCTTCTGACCACTGGAGAAATGTGAGAGTCCTGTAATAATTCGTGGTTAAGTTGTTCTGATGAGAAGGGTAAACTGAAGGTATAGATTTGCAATTGGTAGATGCCTGTCTGTTGATTAGATATAACTGTTTTTATTTCCATCTCTCCTCCAGAGGATATAAAAGCAGTCACCTGTCAACCCAATCCAGCAATGAAATTCAGCAGCCCATTGTCCCAATCACTGCTTTCAATCACTCTAAACGGTCTCCAGAGACAATCATTATTATAGGACATGTTCCTAAGAGTAGATAAATGGAGCTCAACCTGCCAGCCTGCATAGGGAAAGATGGACAGTCTTGGCCAAAAATATGAAAGGGCCTGGAGCTTTATTGACATTTACATCAAAAATAGTTAGCAATGAAAGCAGCTGTTGTGGAGAGCTTTCACCACAACGTGTTTGGAATATGCTGTGAATTGAAATACAGACCTCCTGACAAGCAATTTACCTTCTGTCATTCTCCATGTGCTTGCAGCATTACTGGGTACTTGCTGTGATAGCCCACTTAAAGCTGCACATGTGTACAGTTTGGATGAAAGATTAACTGCAATTTGAGGCAGGAAGTAACGAATTGTGGAGTGTCATTCATAATGGCCGACATTGTCATCTGCAGGGTGACACCACAGCAAGAAGGTGCCTCTGTTGTGATGAGCTTATAGATTCAGATGTCATTCATCCTAATGAAGATCTGCCTACAGTTCTAATAAGCAGAGTGTGAGACAGCTCAGGATTATAAGCATTAATCTGCCTTGTTTGTTGACATTAACATGATGACTAAAATGCCATTATGCAAGAAATTCTTTCGAAAGCTATTAAAAAGGGGCAATCTTAAAAGAAGTATTACAGCCCAGAACGAAATATGTGCCAGGAGTTAATTTGCATGTTTACTCTTTTTATTTTCTACGCCGCATTGATTTTTTTTTCTCCTCTAAATAACTTAGGCTGCACAAAAGTTTTTGGTATTTCATGAGCATAGTACCACTTACTGTAGCTGAAATACAACCTACATGCTGTTTTCCCCTAATGTAAAACGTAAATCCATTAACCCCTGGTGCTGATGGCAGATTATGTTAAATACAAATAACAATGCAATAAATATTTAGCCGGTATCTTGTGAAAATAACAAACCCAAATCATGCCAAGCATACTCAAAAAGAAGACTTATGATAATATTTAATTTAAATAATTGACCTAATATATAAGTAGATTGGATTTTCTTTTCAGGCACAGAAATAAGCCATTTCAAACTGATGTGGTGCTCTTGACTATGGGGGTCAATGGAGAACTGCCAAGGCTGATTTTTCCAAAGACATCAAGACTCTTACAAGTCATTATCAACTGGAATTGAAATAAATCTGTGTGTAAATCTCTGTTTAAAGAAGGCTAGAAGAAGGATATTAAGGATTTTGATCTTTATCCCTGCAGAAGTGGATGACATACATAAAAATGGATGTATGCCTGTCTTCTCAACTAAGCTAAAATGAAAACTGTATTCACTAGCAAAATCCAGACAGCAATCTAGTATATGCAGATATGGCATAAAGTATTTTCTTTGTAGCTGCACCCAGGGGACAGGTTTTAAAGGACAGTGATGCAGATGAGGGATCCCTTTGCACTTATAGATGCTTCAGCATTTTTTTTTACACCTAGTTCTTAAAATCAACTTGAAAATTCTTAATTTTTAATTTATGTAAGACACATTTCATCAGAACATAGATATTTTTGCTGTCTGGATGTGGAACAAATTACAGTGAGCAGTAGGAGATTTGGATTGGGGATAGGTTAGCAAAAGATCTTCTAAAAAGGTTAATCGAAATCTAGTGGCAGCTGTTACCTTTGTAATGTGTCAGTGGAGGGTAAGGTGAAAGATTTATCTTGACATATGTTTGCCCATATATCAATGGATACAGGTAAAGCAATTCAAAAACAAGGAGGATCTGGGAGACATGCTGAGGGCCAAGGAAAATATGGACTGCATCTTCTCAGTCTTTTGTACCTTTGTGAAAGGGACAACACTAAATAGTCATAGCTACCAGAGTTTAACAAGAGAAGGCTGGAAAGTAAATCCATGTTATATGTGGGACCACTGTAGGCTGCTTCTAATGAGAGCTGGGGCGTGGGAGCCTTATTGCAATTCTGTGAGTTGGTGACTGAAAACTACATGCAACAGCATGGATTTTCATTTTCCATTTGCACAAGGGTTCTTTCTGCTAATGAGTCAGGACAGCCTTAGAAAGGTCCTTTTGTTAACTAATCTAGGCATATCTAAACTGGAAACTACAGTTACCTAAGGGTGCATTTATTCCATAGGAAATCCAGCTTCCTTCGGGAGGTAAAAGAAGTTTCTGTTTAAGGAGAAGGATAAACTGCCCATTTGTGTCAGGTTTATATTTTTTGGCCTGCAGGCCATGTCTAGCATGCCATATAAAAATGACAGAGGCTTTTGGTGTGGAAGACACTGGACTCCAAATGCAGTAAGTGGGATGAGTCAGAAGTCTTGGAGAGGTGTTTAAAAGGGATACAGCTCAAAGAAGGAGCTGACGGAAGTCATGGTGCAGCATTTGAAGCTGACACAGATAAGAGAACACCACAGATGGAAACAATCCTAAGCATCAGGTTACAGAGGTCTCTAACAAAAGCAGGGATCTGGTGTCCTTTCCAACAGCCAAGCCGAGCATAGGTTTATTAAATGAGAGGATCTGGAGAAGGTGGTGTTTCCCTTCTCCCCTATTTCTGGGGCAGAGTAGAAGCTGGTAAGTAGAAGGCTCAGGTCCATCACATTTCCCTCATTTGATGGATCCCTAAATTCCCCCACAGGCCTCTTGGTTGGTCAGGATTTTTGGTGTGGAATCCAGCCTTGCTGTGCACTCTTGGGCTTTTTCTTAGCGGGTGAGAACAGCATTTCAAATGAGAGGGCTGTGCTGAATGGGCTGAGCTGCCAGGCACGAAGCTCCTTTGTGCCAGGGACTAGCTCCTAGTGGGGGAGACAGGGGCTGGCCCTTGTCTGCCCCTCATAGTCCAGCTGGGCTACACTCTGAAGGGTCTGAAACACAGGGCTGCACTCACACAGAGGCATCCAGTGCTAGCTACTCCTTGTGTTCTCCATCCCTGTGCAGTGTGACTCCCCTGTCAGCACTGCCAGGCAGTCCCCACTGGCTGTTTCAGCGGGGTGGGACTTCTGGTTCAGCCAGCATAACTCCCTGACATATTTCTGACTAGAGATGTGCTTAGTCCCGAGGGGAACGTACCTCGGAGAGCAGCTGCTTGCTGCTCGTCCTACCCCCTGCACCAGCTGCACATCTCCAGAGCACCAGATGCACACAGGAGCTCTCATGGTGTCTATGCAGTGATCTGAACATTTGCAGTGCTGAACCATTTTCCTGTTCTATTTGAACAAGGCTACTATTCATTTCTTAAGCCTGTGTCAGGCTGATGAGGACAACACACAATTACAATTTCAAGTCCCTCTGAGAGAATCTCTCTTGCAAAACACTGTGTTCCTTCATGGTGGTACTTGGCTGTTCAGTGTCCTAGATGTAAGAGTGAAATGCCAGTTGTAAGGGCATTTCTAGATCTTTTGAAAACTATCTCACAGAATTGTTAGAGTTGGAAGGGACCTCTGGAGATTGTCTCATCCAAGACCCCTGCCAAGGCAGCTTTGCGCAGAGCAGGTGACACAGGAATCCCTCCAAATAGGATTTGAATGTCTCCAGAGAATATGGCCACATCTCCACAACCTCCCTGGGCAGCCTGTTCCAGTGCTCTGCCACCCTCACTGCAAAGAAGTTCTTCCTATTGAAAGGGAACTTCTCATGATTTAGTTTATGGCCATTGGTCCTTGTCCTGTCACTGAAGAGAGTTTGGTACCATCCTTTTCACACCCACCTTTGAAATACTGATATGCAGTGATGAGATTCTCTCTCAGTCTTTTCTCTACACTAAACAGGCCCTTCTCTCTCAGTCATTCTCCTCACAAGAGAGATGCTCCAGCCCCCTAATCACCTTTGTGGCCCTCCCCTCCATGTAACCTCGATCATTCAGCCATCACAGTTAATCCAGCCCATGGAAACCCTGCTCAGGCTGCATGTAAATTGCTATGTGGGTCTATATCCCAGTAGAGTCCTGCTCCTCTGTGCAGGGAGGTGCTTTGAAGCACACTGTGTATTTTGTCCAGTCTCTGCACACAGATAGCCTGTGGGGGTGTGGGTGTGGGGTGTGTGTGCAGAAAGAGGCTGTGGGATGGCAAGGTGGAGAAGATGAAAGCCCCTAAATCTCACCCAGGCAGCACCAGCTCACTCTGGGAAAACTGCCTGGGTGTCTCAGGCTGGGCAGAGGCTTGCTGGACCCAGCCTGGCTCTGGGGGTCGACCTACATCCCTTCACCAAATAGCAGGCACAGTCCAAATCCAACAGACTCACAGCATCTCAGTGCACTGTGAACAGTTATCTACAGATTCCAAAGATACAAAAATTTTCAGAACCACGTGTTGGAACTTTTTTGGTTTAGTTTATCACATATTTGTAATCAAAAAGGCTTTTGAAATGTGTACACACTTAACATTTGTTTGCTTATTTGTTTCCAAGGAATAAAAAGAAAACATTCCAACATTCCCAAAACAGCTGAGATTTGGGATGAAATGTTAATGTTTCTTTTCTGGGAAGATGTGAGAGGCATATTTTTATTTACTGGTATAATCTAGTTGTCCAAAAATGTCCGTAAGTTTTAGATTTAGAAGAACTGTATTCTGCAAGAATAGTATTCTCACCACACTTTTAATTCTGGACTCTGACAGCAAAAACATAGCTGATTTATTAGACACTTCTAGAAATGTGAGTTAATTATTGGCAGCTAACTACAGATTTTTGTGGCATAAATTTTCTACAGTTCAGACTGACTGAGGAAGTGTGAACAGGTTAATAATAGCCAAATTATTGATTACTTTCCATATTTAAAATAAGAGAGTGGAACACTTCTATACAGCAAAGAAAAATGATAGCTGAAAATGTGAGGAGAATCTGAAGGAGAGATTTAAAAAAAAATCTGAGCAGATTTTATTTAAAATAAAAGTAGATAAAATGCCAAAGTATACGTTTTTGAACAGACCCATAGTATTTTTAACTGAGAGATTAACCTGTTTTGAGTTAATTCACTGAATAAAAACATTGCCTTTTCTAAGCAAATCCTGATGCAGTTTTCAGAGAGCTTGGCAAAATTTTGATCAGATCACTTGTGTCTTTAATTAGGCCTTGTGCTGGGAAGAAGCTGACCGTGACTTTAGGGGTCAAGATGGAGCATCTTAGTTTTAAGAGAGAATAATAGTGGGTCATTGAACTTCTGGGTAAGTGTTCAGAAGGCAGGAGTATTTGACTGCCTATGAAGTTTCTATCTGGATCTAGGAGTAAATCAGAAAAATTCCATGAACCTGGATGGAAAATCATTAAGATTTGTTGCAAGGTTAAGGGAAGGATGTTTAACCAGATGACCTCCAGGAGTCCCTTCCAACATCAACCATTCTGTGAGTCTGTGAGTCTTTGAAGTAACCACGAAAATTCTCCTGGTGAACAGACTGATCTGACAGAAATTTTGCAAGGGCTTTTAGTCTGTACTTTAACTGTTTTCACATCAGAGAAAAGTACTGGCCTCAATAATGGCAGGGAAGAAAACCAAAACCAAAGGTTTGAAAATTGTTTATTTTCCCACAAGTATTAGGAAGACCAGCCAAATGAATGCACTGGGGAATTTTTTTTCTCTTTTCAGACTGCATTAGCTTTCAGCCAGAGCTATGTTGGATTATTTCTAGCTCAGAAGCTGGACCTACTTTTGCCTCCTCTAACACTGTCATTAAACAGTAACACTATCTGGCAGCAACAAACAGCACAAAATAAGTCTAAGATTATCCAACAGCACACACAGCTGAGAACATTCAAAACCAGCTGGCAAATGTTTGGAGTTACTCCAGATTCTCATAGTTGTCTTCCTTAATGCAGGCAAAGGTAACAAATGTGTGAGAGGGGCCAAAGATCTCTGGTTTGCTCCCATGCTGTGCTTTAGCCATCAACTCAGCATGTTCTCTGGTTCTATGAAACTGGTCATTGAGTTAGCTTTGCTAACAAGGTCACACACCAATTTTCTTTCCTTAAATCCTTTGAATTCTGTTGAATTTCAGAAAATGGTAGAACAAAGTTTAAAAAAACCAATATCCATGAGCACAGTGTGTGACAGAAAGGAAGGAAATGTTCTTCCTATGTATCTTATCAAAACCTTGCAAACTGGTTTTGTGTAACTTTTCTTCATTCTGCTCAAGGACCACGCAAAACCAGTGCTTTGAACCTGAAATCTTGGCTTATTGCCAGGAGAAAAATCCAGACTCAGAAAAACAAGTCCTTAAGCAAAGGACTTGTCTCTTTCATACAGCTCTTGCAGGAGAAGGAAAGACTTCAGACAGGCATTGCCTGACACTAAAACCTGTTTCTCTGCCTCGTGGTAAATCTGTGCTTGATACACAGATATGGATGTCTCCATGCTTCCCTCTCACTTGAGACTGCTCATTGCTTGGAGCTGCAGTTCAAACCTGCAAATGGAAGAAATGCTGGATTGCCCCAAACACACCAGTACAGGCAGTCTCTGCTCTGTAGTACACATGGCAGCAGCTGGCTGCTCCACATGACACGGGTAAGAGAAATATTGTGAATGCTGTATTATTATGTATTTCTACTATTTCTAATTGTCTTCAAAGGGGAGGCATATTTTTGAGATCAAGCACAGCTGCTTCTCCCCCAGCTGCCCAGGCTTACCAAGTTCCTCCCACAGACTTGGGAGAAGCAGGAATCACATACCCAGTGAAATATTGAGGTTATCAGGTATTATGAGCTTCTACCCTTTGGCCAGTATATTTTCTCTGTGAGTAGGTAGATGTGAACATAATTTTCTGGCTAAGTTCAGCAGTGAAATGTTAGAAAGTGTAGGTGAAGTCCTGCAGCTCTTGTTCTCAGAGCTCTGAAGAGCAGAATTAAAATGTTCCCTTGTCAGGGAGGTCTTGCTGCTCTGAAATGAGGTGTTCTGTTCAGCATGGCTGCAGGGCCTTTGTGGAGACCATCTGTGTCCCTTTCTGAGGACAATTTGGACAGAAGCTGCTGCTTTCTGTGAGGGTAACACCACCTAGGAGCCATGGGGCAAAAAAAGAGAGTGCTTCTTATTTCAGTATGTGCCTTCTCTGGACTCTAAGTGTGATGAAGAGCCTTAGCATCTCCCCTGGCAAGGGTTCTGAGAGGAGCTGTGTGTTGCAAGACAGAAGAAAAGATAAGCTATTGCTCAATATTCATAGTATGGCAGGACCCAGGAGCCTAAATCAGCCTCAGGGCTCCCTTGTGCTAACCTTCATTCAAACACTCTTTGTCCTTTATCCCACTTACCTGTTAAAAGGTCTCCTCTCCTGTTTTTAGCCTTTAACAAATTTGTTTGATTTTTTTTTTTCCCTTTCTTTCTCAGGGGCTTGTCACCTCTTTCTTTGTCTCATTTCCGAAAATCAGTAGAGAAAACAGAAAAAAAATTTAGTGTAATGTGTTTCCTGGATTTTATGCGGTGACTAAGTTACAAAGAACGCCCCCTGCTAGGGAAAATTTCCTTTGAGATCTCCTTTTTTTGTAATAGGAATGGTTTAAATGAGCAGTGATTTTTGTTTCTTTTTAAAGGCATGTTCTGAATAAACAATTTTAGTTGGAAATTTTTTCTTGACTCCCTCATGACATTGAGAGTATTGGTTGCAAAAGTTACCCTCTGAACTAATTAATAACTTATTACTGTTTTGCAAACTTATCCTCCTTCTGACGTTGTAACTTGGCTCTGTCCACCAACAGCTGAGCCTGGTTCATTGCAGGTTTAAATTGCCCCAAATCTGAGTATGGAACTGGAAGAGACAAATATGCAAGGAAAGGGCTAGTTATGAATTTGGCTGAGACATCTAAAGAAATATAATTTCCAGGCTTTCAGTCCAAGGTACTGATGTGCAGACTGAGAAGAACCTGAGTTCTGAGCAGAACCAGCCAGCTCCACGGTGCTCTAATTTGGTTATTGCTATAAATTGTCAAGTCCTTAGGAAGAAAACTGTAAGAGAAGCACTGCTGGAGAAAGAGCTGACAGTCTATACTGCCCATTACACAACCAGGGCTGGGGAGCTGCCCACCCTTGGTGGCACCAGTGAGACAGAGGTGACACTGCAGTGCCTCCTTCACAGCTGGGCCCCTCCTGCTCTGGGGTCAGCGCCTGGGGCTGTTTAATGAGCTGAGCAAACAGATTGAGCAGCAGCTCTGGGTGGCAGGGAGACACCAGGGACCCATTCTCTCTGAGAACTGACCCAGTGAGTGCTGGGGGGCTGGGAAAACCCTTGAGATGAATCCATCAGAAGATTGACTTCCCAGCTGCATCACTCTCCTCCCCATCAATCCCATCCTGTCCCACTACCTGTGCCCCCTTCGATCCAGACCTCTGGTGTTTTAGACCAGGCTGGGTCTCTCCTGTATCATTGGACAGAGCCTGGATCCAGGAACAAATGACTAATGACAGCAAAGGAGGTGGGGCAGGATCTGGGTTTCAAAGTTAAGCTCTGAGATAAAGGAAGTCCTGGTCATTTGAGCAAACAAACCTTGGACGAGTAAGGAAAGTTCTGGGGAGAACAAACCAATGAATCAATAAACAGATAAAGTGCCTGTGTGAAGTTTTAAATAGAGTCAGCTGCTCCATAAAAACAGGAAGCCTTTAAAATATGAGGAGAAAGAGGCATTTGTTTTCCATATGCAGGAGAAAAAGAGCCTTGACACTTTCATTTCCACTCGTGGTGCACAGGAGTGTAGGAGCAGGATTCTGCTCTAACGAGGCTGGGGAGACAGAGTTCAAGCTTGCAGCTTGAGCAAGTCCCTGTAGATGAAGGGTAGAGCTGTGTGTGTTAAGATAAAGGCTGAAACAAGCCTCAGCACTACTGAGATCATTCCATTTTCTCTCCTTGCCTCTTGCTTATTATTTTTTCTTAATTAACTTTTCTTGAACAGAAATACTTTTAAGCAGCAGGACTGGCTATAAATAGCTCTGAGTGATCAGTTTGAAGGAGTAGGGAAAAAGAGAGATATCTGCATTTATCTGCTTTTGCATTTCACTGGTCTATTTCAAGTTCAAGTTCAATAATGTTTCCCAGTCTCTCATTCATATAATAGAAGGGAGTCCTCACATAAAGATATTTTAAATATCTTCTTGATATAGACTTGATATAGACATATACATATGCCATTTCTGATATGAAATTACTTATTTTTCTGCTTGCTTATTTATTAAAAAGAAGAGCAAATAAAACTTTAATTGTAAAGTGTATTGCATTGAGAGTCCTAAGAATCTCTTTAACAATATTTTCAAATGCTTCCTTCTGAAGAAAAGTTTATGAAATGTGTTTAAATATTTATGGAATGTTAAAAATGAGGCATTAATTGGCAAACAACTTAATTAAAATGCTTTCTCGAGTAATTAGGAGCAAATACCTTCCTCTCTATTTTGCATACCATTTGTCTTATTCTCTGTTTGATAAAGCCTGCCTGTCAGTCAAACTTTGCTGCAGGTAATTTTTTAGCTCTGTGGGGAAAATCTTCAAAAATTACATCTGAATTTAAAATATTTTTATTATCATTTTTGTCTAACAAATTCTCCTTTTTACTTCCTCTCCTATATGTCCCAGTAAAGCAGCATCCTGGGAATTTAGGGCCTGAAGATGAAATTCTGCATCAAGGCATTACTGAGTTTCCAAAAATGCTCTCCTGAGAACAAACTGAATCAATCTAGAATCAACAAACAGTGCAGTTAATTAATGAGTACACCATAAGGGAGCTTTTTTAAACAATGTTGACTGCTGCTGCCTCAGGACCAATAGCACCAGAAGTTATTGCTGGTTTCAAAGAAGTGATTCTTAGGGTTCCCCCAAGGCACCTTTTGCTTACATTAGCTATTTACTACAACTTTTCCTCTTATTTGCACCCTAGGGTAAGTATACTTATTTGCTAAATTACTTTTTAAGTGATGCTTCTTCATGCCAGTAGCCTGAGGTATATGAGGGAAGATGCTACAGCATAAATAATAGCAGAAACTGAGCTGCTTTACAGCAAAGTGCAAAGCAAACCTCTGAGCTGGACACCATCCAAGCAGTGCTTCCAAGCCAAGCTGAACCTGGAGGGGGGGAGCCCCAGGGGCCAGCTGCACACCCAGCCAGCTGTGTGTCACCAGGGCTCACAAACCCACACAAGTCCCCAAAGGGAGCAGCCCTGCAGAACACTCTGGAGATTCAGGATAGAACAATGGAGAAAATCCCCCAGATTTCCAGATGCTGCAAAGCAGAGAAGCTGAATCATTCCCAGGAGAGTGATGCAAGCTTGCACCAGGTGAAATCGTGGCTAGCAGATTGTCTCCAACAATAAACAAAACAAATGGAATATTCCAGCTACAAACTTCCATATAAAAAAATTCCAAACAACAAAATATTAAAAATGGGAATGCATTTTTTTTGAGCTCAAACCACTACATTATGGCAATGCAGTGGTAACTTTTAGTGTGCAACTTTTGGAATTTCCCTTTCAGGACAATCTGTAGGAGGAGAAAAAAAATATCTGAAGTAGGAGGCTGTGTTTACCAAACACCCTTCAGAACATAAGCTGGGTAGATCATCATGTTCTTGCAAAATTATGTTTTCACATAGCTATGTGATAAGAGTTTAAAATTGTTATTAAGTAGGGTCAAACTATCGCTGGCCTGGGATAAAGTTGTATTTGTGTGTAACCAATTTCAGGCATTGGACAAATTGCTGAAACATCTTTTTAGAGATGCTAGCTGTCCATTGTCCTTACCCCAACCCCTTACCCATGGTTGGAGCTCTTATAAATGTAACAGCATTTGTCATTCACACAATTTAAAGTGTCCCATGAAATCGTTGTGTAGAAATATTAATGTAAATCTGAATGGAAACATTATATATTAATAAATCCAAGAGACTGTACAAGCATTGGTTATAGCAATAATCAGTTGGTATTACTGATGGGATCTTGCTGGAAGGTATTTCCAGCCTTTTCATGCCTTTAGTAACATTTACTGACAAATTACCACTACCATAAATATTTCAGTGGGGATTCACTGATGTAATGTAATCTCTAAAAGTTAGGAATGATTTTGGCCAGGTTTTTGTAGGACCAAGGAAAGTGTGATCACGAGCAGGATGAGGTGAAGAGGAAAAAACCTTCATGATTCTGGAGGGCTTGCTTTGCAAAGGGTTCAAGCAGATTGGAAAAGAAAGGATCCTGCAAAAAGCTGCCTTTGTTTTCAGAGAAGAAACAGTGAAATCTGTGCCAGGAGGGCAAGTGCAATCTAAACCCAGGAAGTTAAACTCAGTCATTTAATTCTCTTATGTTTATGTCTGGTTTTGTTAATTTCCTGTAAATTTGAAGGGACTTTGCAGCACAGGCACCATGACAGGGTTTGACCCGAGCAGCAACCATCTGCTGGAAGGGAAAGACCTCTTGCCACAGAGGCTCAAGCACATGGCACATGAGCCTTGTGCAGCTGGCAGCTGAACATGGGGATGCTGCTTCTTTGGAGCTCCTCTTGGCATTGCCACTATTTATTTATTATTTGGGTTCCACTTTCCCCAAGTCAATGTGGCTGTGTGCTGCACACCAGAGCAGCTTCACCCAGGGTCTGTGATGGGAGCTGGGCTGTGAGGTGGCCCCTGACTCCAATCTCAGTGGTGCTCCAGCAGATTTGGCTGCAGGGAAAGGTTGACAAAAGTTGCCATTTTCTTGATGCTGTTTTGGAGCTAATTCTGCTTACTTTGGACCGCAGTCATTTTGGTCTTGACATCAGGGAGCAACTTTTAATTGTATTTTTTATGCTAATAATTTATATCTGATTAAAAACAAAACCATATCCATAGGTTGCTTAAATAGGAAAGAAAGGTGGATTCAAATGGATAGTGAGGTGGGAAGCTGAATTATTTCAATTAAAAACAAGCAAGAAAACCGCATCTGACTTGCACTGTTACTAGTGAAGGTTCTGATTTCAGAAGGCTCTCAGAACACCTTTATGAAGCAACTTGTACATGCTGATTTTAATTCTTTGTAATAAATGTTGCTCCCCCCAAACTCAAATAAAAATGTTTAGTACACATAAAGAACATGACTTTAGATTGAGTGTTCATCCAAACTTTTTTATAAACATTTTTTGTACCAAATAAAAGCAAAAGCAATTCACATTTGGCATTGATGCACTGATTACTACCTCAGTAAAAAAAAAAAAAAAAAAAAAAGGGGTCCTTTATACCTTTTTNNNNGCATTGATGCCCGAATTACTACCCCAAAAAAAAAAAAAAAAAAAAAAAGGGTCATCTCTATACCTGTTTCTTGATATTAGTTAAAATTCACCTTATAGATATCTATCAGATAGTAAAAATTGGAGATGTCTGCAGAAGCTGGAGGGCTCCTGGTTACCTTATGTAATCTTGTAATAATATGAGCCACTGAAATCCTGGGACTGCTTTTTTTATTTTCCTTGCAAAAATTATTATTAGTATCTGCTTTTTGTGTGTGTGCTTGTATCCTTTTTGTTTGTGTCCTGTGTATCAGGTAAAGTACAGTACTGCCTGACTGTTGTGATGACCAAAACCCAGGACTGAGATAACAAATGATGATTCTTATTTCTACAGATTAAGTATTGTAACAACAACAACAAAAATATCTCTTCATCTCATGGGTATAATTTCACAGAAGTCTAGGCAGTGGAACCCTGACAATATGAATCAAGATGGTGTGGTGAAGAAAATGTTCTATAATGATCTGTATGTACACTATACATTTAGTTTTTTCTATGGAGCAGCCAACCACCAGTGCAAGGCATTGGCCTTGATCCTTCAGTGTGGATGGGAAGGAGTCAACTACACTCAGTTCAATTATCAAATTACTCAAAGTTCCTAGTATGTGAAGAAGACTGTTAGCAGCATTCTTTCTGGCATCACCTGCTCTCCTGTCTAGTCTATTTATAGCAGCATTCCCACCCCAACATCTCCAGCCTTCTGTAGTGAATATGATATACTCATGTTCCCAAATCCTTGCCTCCTCTCCTACAGGAGGTGAGAGCCTGTCACCTCCTTTATAATGACTACAATAATTGACTTCTTGTCGTGGGTGGGAGTGGGAGCTTCAGACAAAGTTCATCAGAGAAGCCCAGCCACTGAGCCATGAGGTGCAGAGTGGACTGCTTGCTTTCTAAATTCCTTCTCAGAGAGGAGCCTGGGGGCAGCTGGATCTAATCTTAGCCCCAAATTTTGCCAATGGTTTAAGTAACCACGTCCTGCAGGATTACAGATGGCAAATCATATATATTTATATAAAATGAATTGGTTATTATGGCAAATGATTAGAGCAAATATCTTAATCAGGATTATTTACTACACAGTATACAACCTAAAACTACTAGTATTGTGTAGTATAGGATAGCATATTGCACTGTTTCACAGCAATTATATTAAAGCTAGCAAAAAGAAACAAATTTTAAGGAGAGATTGATGTAACTCACCATGCCAATGCTGGTGGGCAGACCTCTGTACCTCAAGGAGTGTATTTGTGGGGTATTCCCTACCCAAGGAAGGAATCTCCATACAATCCAAGGGGAAATGTGTTAGAAGAACCTAACTGTACAAAAGAGGACTGAACTTCTACAGTCTGAAATGATTGACTGTCAGTCACGTGTCTCCTGGTCAGTTTGGCAGCTTATCTGCCAAATCTTTACCTAACTATCAGGATATTAATTCAGGGCTAGGTAGGCAGACTGGTTTCAGCATAATTCAACACCAAAACCAGTGCATTGGCCCATCACTGAGAGCTCTGCAAACAAGACATTGTCTGAGTCGCCTGACCACATTCCAGGGCAGAGCATCCTGCTACATTTGTTCCCAGTGCTACAAACTGTGTTTCTGTGCTGCTGTCTGGCTGTGTTATTTGGCCTATGGTAATTGTAAAGCCTTGGAAAATTATTTCTTATTGTGCATCCTGGCCAGCTGATTCAAGTGGCTTTGTAGTGAAGCTGGTTCTCAAAACTACCCCTCAGTTTTACAGGGGTATTTTCCTCCCTGATGATCTTACTGACAGACTGTCTAACAACTGCCAGTAGATCTTGCTTGCACCATCCATTCCAGAAATGTCTGTTCTTCTCTGTCCACAGTAATTAACTCTATCTGGCATGCAAGATCCATCTAAGGGTTCTTGAAAAGTTAAACTTAGACTCTGTTATTAACCAACAAATGCACAGGCAGTTTCTGGATATACTTCAGTATAAATGCTTGGTAGAGCCAAATGACAACTCTCTCTGGGTAGTTCTACGTCCAAAACATTTAGAAAAGTGTGAAGCTCTCCACACCTTCATGGTGAAGATCTAAGCCAGAAAAGAGAAAAACCTAGACTTCTGAATCTGTAGGCCAGGGACCCAAAAGATAGGTGTGATGGATGGATCCAGTTTCAGATTCTCTATGGATGGATAGTGATTCACAACTCTTGGAGTGCCTAAGGATTTGGGTCTTGACTGAACACAAACTCTGGGTACTCTAAACCTTTAGAAGTACTGACTTAGTATGAACTGATTTGACCAGTTCAAAATCTCCACAAATTTTTTGAAGAGTTGTCTTTGTACAGCAGATTAAGTACTGTCTATGCATGCAGCTTGCTAAATCAGGCATCATCTGGCCTCCCCCAGCTGCCACAGACCTTCATAAAATATACGGACAGAATGAGAACTGTAATCTGACTAATTTGACAGGTAGTTGTGAATCTACACTTCTGTATCAAGCTTGTGTTAAGAGTGGAGCCATCATGAAGATGGCTGTTGTAAAGGAACATGCAGTCTCTGACCTGTTCATGGTGAAGTCTAGAAAAAAATATTTTTATTTTTTCTGCTGTCAGTTTGTCTGACTTAGTGGAAGATGATGTCTACTTTAACTATTGGGTAAACTATCATATTTTAATTACCAGTGTAAGTGAATATGAGTATCGACACACAGCTCATCTCTAACTACAAAATTTCTGAAAAACCTGAGCTACCAAGCATCAAGTATTTCTGGAACATGTATCCTCATTGCCTGTATTGTGGAAGGGAGATTTACAATGCTGGATCTGTAGGGGGTATTGTGGCAACAGTGTGGGACTGCTAATTTCCATGGATTCTTCTGCTATATTCAAAGAGCTTGGGTGATGCTCTTGCTGTGTAAGCATTTCCCTTTTTTTCCCCCCCTTATACAACACCAGAATGCTTAAGCATTATAGCTGCAAGAGTTTGAAATTCTGCTTGCAAGTCAGACTGTTTCAAAGTAGCCCTGAGGGGAAGGAAAACAAATATTCCCTTAACCTTCATTCTAATTATATCAGTCATTAAAATACAGGGAACAAAGAACAGTGTTTATTAAAATTCCCTTCTGTTGATAGCTCCTTTTTATCGTGTGGTTCATACCAGCAGATGTTTAGAGGAAGCATCTTTGTGGAAGGGAGGAATAGTATGCTTGTGAATTGAGATCACTTAACCAAATATTTTAAATATTCTGATACTCCCTATGACATTTTATAGTATATGCAGAGGAGTTATTTTAAGAATGCATTTTCATTACAGTTATCTCTGTGGTTGTCCAGCTTTGCACAGTCCATTAAATGTAAAATACTAATGAAAAAACTGTGTTTGGTACTTGTTGATTAAGATCCAGAACTGGCATTGTATGCTCTGCAGATAAGCAGAGAGAATAGAAATGGCTGTTTTCAACTGAAGACCTAATTTCCCTTTGCTATGAGAACTCTTGATTCTGTAATCATAAATTAATTAGGTTAATTCTGAGATTATTAATACAACTGGCATCTACTTCAAACAACGAAGCCATCTGCTTTTATAGGAGCATTGGAGAGGTACAGACTTCTGCTCTACATAATTTACTTTCTTCATAGGACTTTTCTTCTTCCCTGTGGTGCAAGTTTCAGAGTGAACTTCAGAGCACGTGCCCCTGTCCTGAGTTTGTGACCAAGGTGGCTGCTTCACTGTGTTCAAAATACTCATACTCTGCCTTGGAAACATTGGTCTCAGCTTGTCTGGTCACTAATAGAGATGAACAGAACAGGAATACTCTGTTTTTTTAGCCAAAATGTGAACCTGAGTGGATATTTTTCAGCAATTTAAGTGGCTTTCTGTGATGATGACTAGAACAGGATGATGACATCAAATTTTTTATTACAGAAATTTGATATGGAATAATTTATTGAATTCAGCTTTCTCTTTTTACTTCCTAAATGATAATAGGTTTGTTATAATTAAGAGTTTTTAAAATCCTTAAACTTCAGCATTTATTCTAGGGATAATTTCTGTTTTCTTTCCATTTTTGCATCTGTAATCCACAGAAATGAAAATAAAGCTTTAAAAACTACTCAAATATTTTCAAGCAGTATGTTTGTCTGCAAAAATGGAAGTTTAGTATGGTATATGCTACTAGTCTGATATAGAGAGTAACAGTCCATTTTTCTTTCTTGGTGTTCATGCCACAAGGCCTCCAACTCATGTACAGGATGATTCTGGTATAAGCAAAATGAAGTAGTCACAGCAATCAGCATGGGATTAAGGGGCTCCAGCTCTCAGAGAGGTGCCACATCTCTGCTGCACAACACTTGTCTACCTTTATAGGGAAATACATGTTGCTTTTGATGGACATGAAGATGATAACATATGCTATTGATGCAATCCTCCTAAGTTGGGGAATTCTAACACGTAAACCAGGTTAGTGAGGCTTGTATGAAATTCAGGTCACACCTGACACAAGAAAGACAAAGGAGATGACTTCTGGGGAGCTTGATATCCCAGCAGTAAAAGAGAGAGCAGGAACAAGCTCCTTAAGTTGAGTTACCAAAGCTCCATGGCATGCAAGTGTCAGCTGGTATCCTGAACTCTGTCATGTTTCATGGCTGTGAGGATGAAGACCATTTGGAGTGAAAAGAGCACAGCAAGAGCATCCAGCATAGGGCTGATGGTATGAAAACAAAGTGCTCAGGGAGCAGGTGGGAAGCAATGGGGGCCAAGCACCTTAACCCCACTTCAAGCATGTCTAAGGCTCCAGCAGCAGAAGGCAGCTGTAACTGGAGTTAACTGATCCTGAGGCAGCTCAGAGCTACTGCAGTGACATGTAGATCCCTTAACACTGGGGTATAGGCTGTGACTGCCAGAGCATTTATGTTATACTTGAAAAACCTTCTTTATTCAATAAAAGTTTTAAATTATTTCCTCAATTGTGCCTATGATATGGGTGAGGATTGAGCTGCTGAGCTACCTGCTACAGAGGTATATTGAGAGAACAATGACCAGAAACTAATTTCAGTAGCTAACCCTACAGAGCTCTTCAGTAAATTTAACTTATCTCATTTAAGAAAATAGTGTTGACTCCTTTCCCTTTTTCTTTTCTTCATCTGTACCTGTTTTCCTTTGGTAAAAGAAAAACAATAACTGAGTCTATATTTCTATTTTAAAGATAAAACTAGCAGATCAGGTAATACTAGTTGTGTATGCCCAGGGGACTTGTTTCTGAAGACTCTTTCATTGCCTTACAAGAGAGAATTCTCAATCCTCCATGAGTAATGCCACCAGGCAAACCTGCTGATTTGCAGCAGTTCTGCTGGACTTTGTGTCTTCTGCCTCTACAATCCATCCCTTGCCTTTTTCTAAGGAAAAAGTAAAAGTAAAAGTAGAGGAAATAATTTTTGGTTCTGGCAGATGTCTATTTTACTGAACTGTGCATGTAGCATAAAATACATGGAATCACACAAGTATCTTCCCACCATAAGTCATACAAAGTGCTCCTAGTTTCCAAAAGTCAAAGTCTGAGTGAGTGGAAAGAGGGAAAAGCCTTACAAGAGCATCCAAAACTAAGGAAAAACTGTCATGAACACAAAATGCCTGAGCTTATCGACATACACAACTTGCCTTCAGGAACAGGTTTCCACAACTTGTTGAATCACAAGTAAATGACATTTGTTTTTAAAAAGATAAGTCTTAGATTATCCAAGCATTGACACAGACAGCAGTACATTCAGTTCTAGGTGGAACAGAATAAACTTCTTTACTCTGCACATTGCAATACAGGTTTACAGAGTGACTTGACCTTTCCAGTTGAGGGAGCTAATTCCTTAAAGGTAGATTTCCACAGATACTTTCTAACTGATAAAAAAACCCCAAAACACAAAAAGGATATTTAGAAACCCCAAAGAAGTTGAAACTACTATTTTCCCCTGAAGCTGTCATGCAAATAAGGTTTTCAGTGGGCTGCTATTTTACATGAAACTAAATAAGTAAGGGTCATAAACCAATGGTTTAGATTTGGTTCTGTGATACTGTAGATGCATTTAAATGAAGGATATTGCTTTCTATTTACACTCCTACCAGAAAAACCAACAGAGGAGTTTGCTCCTTGCTAGATCTTCTGGAAGCAAAGAGCAGGAAGTCATGAATAGTCTGCTTTTATTTCTGAAATATACATTCTCTTTCATTTTTCTTTGAGTGTTACATAAAAAAAACCCACTTCCAGCATTAAAAATCAACATCAACCCCCAGAGAATCCAGTATTGCACGTATTTTGGAAAATGAATATGGCCTAATTAAAAATATAGAGGTAAAAACACCAGTTGCATTCAGTAATTGCCAGCAGGCAACGTTATTGCACGCAGAAAATTGACTAGTATACCAAATATAAATTATTGATGCACTCATATTGACTTATTCTGACTCTGATGGATAGAAAATGTGACACTATTGTAATGTGCATATTGTATTAATAACATAACTAATCAAAGATAATTTTTAACAAACTATGACATAAGGCCCTAAATTATTGATGGAGAACAGTTTAGAGATGGTTAGTGCATTAGTTGAATGTGCTCATTTCACTGACCATTTGGTCTGGTCCCATCTGCCACAAGTTAGCTTCCTCAGCTCTCTAGTACCCATTCAGGTGCATTTGGAGCAGCTGGGATATTAGTTCTCTATGGAGAAATAAGATCTCACCACGACTCGCCAATGCTCCCTGCAGTTCCATGTTCCCCAGCAGCCTCTTCAACAATAGGACAAGGCCCTTCTCAGTTCCAGGTCTAATAATTTAATCCCATAAAACAATGTAACTTAGTCCCTCAGAGAGTCCAACCTTATTAATAAAAAATGCAGGCATACAATTTACATTGTTATGGTGACATTCCTCAATATTGCTTTTTTTTCATTCTGTCAGAAGCTGCTTAATAAAGAAAAGACTTATTCAAGGAACTAATGTGGCCATTTGAGGTAATTGGCCTAGGATTATGGCATGAAAATTAGGAAAAAGTGGAGGCAGTGGTGGGAGGGATGTGAGAATTAGGGCAGTTTCTGTATTAAAGAAGATTGTTTCTTTAATTCTTTAGTTTGTGGAATAGTAACAACAACAACAACAACAACAAAATAAAATCCCATAATATGAATTTCGAAAGAATAAATGCTCGCTTTTGATCCATTTACACTTAAACGTGGTAGTATCAAATAGACTTTATACTATTACCATCATTTAGCAATTCATTGGACAGGGAACCAGGACAATTTATATTGTGACTCAAAGCACTAAAACAAGTGGCTCCCCACGACTTTTATTAAAGTTTTGTGGTGCAAATCAGTCATTGTGCATCACGCAGTATTTGCAGACTGTGTCTATTTCCACAGATGTTTTCAGTTAGAAGTTTTTCTTTGTTGTTAACCCTGAAATAAGATCTCATGAAGAATGTCAAGAAGAAGTAAATGGTTGGAAGCTTAAAGAAAACATTACCTGATGGCAAGAATATTTTGAAAGAAAATACTTTTCATACCAACCTTCACCAGGGGTGGTGGGAAATGACACTCGTTAGCAGACAACTCAGTAAACCTTCCAGAACTCCCTTCCACCCTCCTGATTTTCTGCTGTATAATGACTTTGAGTATGTCTACATTTTCTGAGACCAGTTGTTAGAGTAGGCAAGTTCTCTTTGTGCTAGAAGATTTGCCATGCTCCCACGTATTCCTCTAGGCTGAATCAGCTGGTCCACCTAAGCAGCACTCTGTAATATTTACAATGCATCTCTGCCTTAGCTAATATCCCAAGTGCTAGATGGGCTTCAGCAACTGCTAGCAGCAACCAAGGTATGAGTCAGAGGATGAAGTCAGCCTCTGAATGAACAAAAAGATATGTTAAAGCACTATTTGATTAATGTTGCCAAAAATGTTGTTTCTGGTTTTCCATAATAAGAGAGTGTACAATTTTACTTGTTTTTCCTTTAGGTAGGCTGCAATTTACTGTCCCCATTGGAACAGAATGAGACAGGGGAATTTTAGGAAAAAGCAGGGGAATTTCAGGAAGTATTCATATGGCAAACCACTGTTTACTGTAATAATACGGACCCAGCAGACAGTGATGAAAAAGTATCGGGATTTTCATGTGGTTCCTGAAAATCAAGGCAATGTTTCTTTCTCTATCCTCAGCTCACTTGCCTCCTCTCTCTCTAAAAAAAAAAAGTAGGAAAGACTTCTCCAGAGCTAAGTTTTTAGTCATAGTTGAAGGTGACACATTATTAAGGGCAACTGAGAAGTATCACTTCCCTGCAGTGGTATGATTTGTCTTATGTGACTAACATACAATAAAGGAAGCTGTGGTGAAGTTTCCAGCTTTCCAGCTCTGGTAGCACACACTGAGGATTTCTGTGGCTCTCCAGCTCAGTCATTTGCTGGGTGAATGCTTGGGAACTTCCAAAAACCCAAGCTAGTCTATTTCCCTTTTATTGATGAAAACACCACATTTGGTTCCCCATCCTTGCCAGACGTGACTAACCCTCGGGACTCAAAAAAGCACTTCTGAAGAACTGTTTTCTCCAAAGAATTTCAAACATAGAAAAAAGAGAGGAGCTTTCTTTTTTTTCCTCCCTATCTTTTTAAATGATACAAGGAGATCGTGTCCCATAAGACAACAGTACCATCAAATTTTAGCTCAATATAGTGTTCTCACAGGCTGAACACGGCTGTGATACCAGTATGTGATTTTTAGGAAACATAGCACAAAGTACAGAAGGGACAAAAACGTGTTTCCCTACTGCTGTTGGCAAAAGGAGTACTTATTTTGGTATTCTAACTGCTAGAGAGCATATGATCTCCAACTGTTTCTTCCAGAAGAATTAAAAATTGTCAAGTGGCATTCTGCCTTCTTTCTGCATTTCATGGAAACAGCTGGCGAAACTTCTGTGCTCCCTCACCCTTCTGCTGGAGCCTGGTTTTTAGTCACCGGCTTGCTTTTTTGCCCATCTATTTAAACATTGTTTAAACCTTATTAATCTAGGCAGGGTAAGACATTCTGCAAGGTTTTGAAATGAAGCACAAAAATCGTGTGGTTGGTTTATCAAAACCCACTTGAACAAAGACTGAGATCTGACACTCCTGGTGTAAGTCAAAGGGTTTGTCCCTATTGAATCCTTGTACAGTTTAACTCCTGTAAAATTTCACAGATTCACAACATGAACAGTCTGATTTGTGAAAAGAAGGCATAGAAGAAGTTTTTCTTTTTTTTTTTTTCCAATCTATATATTTTATAATAAAATTGGTTGCTCCCCTGTCAGAGAAACTGTGTCTCTGTCCATCTGCATGCTGCATCCTCACTGAGGAATGCAGTTAGCTTTGCATCCAGGATGGAAGGCAGAATTTTAGGTTGTACCATGCAACATCTCAGAGACTCCTACAGAGACTGCAGACATAATGTTCATAAAACATCATGAAAAAAAATGTTAAAATGTAGACAATGTCTCACCTGTGTGGAGCAAACAATGCAGAGTTAAAGATATCCCAGGGTAGGATTTATTTCCCCACAAAAACTGTCCAAATTAAGATATTGGACCCTAATTAGAGACAATGGCTGAAGGGTTCTGCCCTGCCAGTATGGGGAATATGGGAATGTGGGCTGTCCAGTTTCACTGGTGGCCTCAACTGGCCTTCCCACTCACACAGTGGCAGCAAAGCCGTCTTGCCCCTCAGCATGCCATTGCTTAAGGATGGTACATTAAAAAGGTATGACTAAAAATCTGATGTGGTTTTATATGGATATTTCTAAGCCTCTCTAACATGTTTTCTGGAGGGACTTGGGTTTCATTGGCTATAGTTATATTATAATGAGTCTTTGCTTAAGCCCAGAGCATATGGACACAAGCCCAGGCTGTGGCATGGGCATTCCATGAGCTCCAGTGCTTGTGGAGAGCAAGCCTGATTCCACCTGCCCCTGTACAGCGAAGCCATGTCCCTCCTGCCTGCAGCCTGAAGTGGCTTTGTGCAGTTGTCCCAGTCACCAGCACCTTATAGTGACAGCATCTTGCTGAATTTGGGCAGTGAAGCTGGGCTGGGGTCACTGAGAAAGCCAATACCTTAGTTAGTAAGGATTGAAGAGGGGCAACAGGCAGCCCAGGGTGGCTGCAGGGAGGTGGGAAGGGTGCTGTGCCCTGGGGGTGCTCTGGCCCCTGCTCTGCTGAGCAAGGCAGCCACTGGCTCTGACTCCAGGGGGTGTGACACCTCACACTAAGGTGACTTGGTGCCAGCTGGACATGTGAGTTAGAGTGTTAATAGCAGAGGAAAATATCCTGTTTCCTCTTCTTAAATTGATAAACATGGTGTTTTCTCCTGCTAAGTAGCATACAATTATTTAATCTTCTACTTCAAAAGCTTTCCAAAATATGAAAGTACTACTTGTTTTATTTGGTCAACAGAGGTGCAAACTTAAAAGGAAGTCAAGCTTTTGTTCATGTACCACGCCCAGTTTACTCATCTAGAAAGGTGGTGCATAGCTATTGAGCATCTGTCTGAAGAATGGTTTCTTTGGCACTGCATCATGAACTATATTCAAACAAGAATACATCTACAGTTAGTGCAATCTCAAATTACTGATTTGTTTTAATGAAATTAAACTCCTCACAAGACTGCCCCAGAACTATATAATGATTTGAAGTGCTAATGCTTGCACTGGGATGTTTATATAGCAAACAAATCTGGGAAAATAAATGTATCCATTTGTCTGCCTTGCAGGGATGTTCCTGAGGAGGCAGCTGCACACTGTTTGGTTTCATTGTGTTGTTTTGGTTTTAACCAGCTTGGCTTTCTTTTCAGCCATGCTGCAGGACAGGAAGGCTCCATTTCAGTGGTAAAAAAGTTTCCTTTTAGCCAAAAAAAATAAACATGTCAACTCCACCAGAGAATTTGTAAGACAATACAGTGCAGGCCTGTTCACAGCAGCTGAGATTTGGTCTCCCCAATTTCCCTTCTGAGTTCCACCCTGAAAGCACCTTGTGAGACCAAGGTGGGTTTTGGTGTGGTAGTCTTGCTGAAACAACTAAAAACCCATTTGCCAAGTTGAAGTTTCCCAGAAATATTAAACATGAGATCATCAAGTGGAGTAAATTCTTCAGAGACAGCTGAAATTAACTGCTCAAATAAATCCTGCACTAATCTAAATATAACTGAGAAAATCAACACTCAAAATAAACAAATAAAAGCATTGGGAAGTCCCAGGCAGATGATGAGATACATACAGCAGATAAATTATGTATTCTATTTAAGGACCAAGCTTCTGACTTTAGTGGGGAACAAGAATAAAAATATCAGAAATATATTAGGTATAAATGTAAATTTATTTTTAAATTGAGATCATGTATTTGAAATTCAACAAATTTGATGGTCAGCCTGGAGAATCTCACCTTTAGGAAAAGATTCACTGACCAATCATATGCAACAAATGAAGAAAGCAAGAGCTGTGGGCAGCTGAGGATATTGTCTCTGACTTTCTTTTCATACCAGCTAAGGTGACTGAAACAACTTGGTTCCCAGAAAGGAGGCTAATAATAAATCCTATTTTCAAGTAATTGTTTGACCAACTCCACGTGAGGGCAAACCTTGGGAATGAGATTCCACAGCTGCAAAAACATGTATAACTGCTATACATCTCATTTTTTGACTCTGACAAGTGATATACCTTTCTCTCCTCAGTCTTCAGAAATGGGTGAAATAAGTAGAAAAAAAGACAAACAAATTCTTATTTTTCACTTGGAATTTGGAGACTGTCCCCATTCTTTACTTACATTACTTCACATGAAGATGCACCTGTGTAAAAACTCTTACATTTTTAAAGGACATCTAGGCTAGCAGGTGCTTCTAATTTTTATTTAAAATTTTAAGATGTTTTTAAGAGAGAGAGAGAGAGAGATACTAAAACCCTTCTGAAACCACTGTCTCAGCTCCCAAAATGATGAAAAGAGGCATTTTTAGACAGCTAGCTTAGATATAGAATCTAACTTTTGGTGGTTTAGATTAAATGACATAAACCCCATCCCCTGCAAAGCTGTGCTGCCAATTGCAGATAAATAAATACTCTGTCTAAAACCTCCACTGTGAAGATAAACTGGTGTTTGGAATATATAGATATCTTTACTGTTTCTTCTTCTTCTTCTCACAAATACAATCATTGTACCTGCCAACCTGGGAGATATGTATATATAG
>VZRX01009192.1:131208-167527 GCA_013398075.1 Notiomystis cincta | reverse complement strand
TATATTTCCCACTTTGTGTCTAACTGCCATTACTGCTGGTATGAGATGTACATGGTTATTGAGAGCAGAATATACTCGAGTTTCAAGTACCTGAATTATTTTTACTTTGCATGCAAATATGATTAGTTGTAATGAGAATTCAGGATTCAATGAAGGTGAGGTAGCTTAATGGTAAGAATTTAGTGCAGTTTTACAATCTGATTAACTTAAAATATCTCAACTTATAGCTTTTTCAAGCAGATATAATGGACCTTATTCAATAAGTTTGCTTAATCAGGTGTTACTTTCAGAGAAATATTGCCATTCTTCTAAAAATAAAAGATTGTGTTTCTGTGTTACTATTAGGTTTGTTCCTTTTCTTCCTATGAAAGGAATTTCTGATACAGAAAGCCCTGAAATTATTTTATTAGTGTTTTTATTTCACTGAAATCAAGCTAGCCTGTAGAACTAGCTCCCCTGTGTTCAGGCTTTTATATATATATATATTGTGATAGTTACACAGACATATTTTAGCTTCCATAAACATGATTTGGCAAAAATAACACAATTAACAAACCATGGCTTTATAGGAACCAGGAAAGCCATAATCTTGAGTGCTGAGGCACTGAAGAATGGACCTCCTAAACCTGCTTTGTCACTAAGTCATCACATTGTTTCAAGCAGCTTGTCACTCCTCTGCCTCAGGGTTTTTATCTTTAAAATCCAGGCAGCAACACCCATATTGCAAGACTAGTCTTGAGTGCAGCCAGTTACCTGCTTGAACAAGCTGTGTGAAAAAGTTTAGCTGGTGTTGGTGTTCCAGTGCCTTGTCCATGCCTTTTTCCGTGTGAAGGACACAGTGTCTCTGTTTTGTGTGCAGAAGTGGGATGAAGTTTGTGAAAATGGCTTGGGATGTCTGCATAAGGGCACGCACTGGGCCCATTTTGCTCCTTTGGGAGCGCTGCACCAAGCATAGTGAGGCACAGGCAGAGTTGGGAACACTCCATTTTTGTATGTGATTGTAAGAGTTCAAAGCTTTTCCTAGGTGCAGTTTTATTCTCAGAATTGGAGAATTAGGAAGACCACTTGGGTCCTGTTGCTTGGGTTGTTTTCATTTTACACATATTGTGCATGTGTATACACACACACACACATTTGAAACAGCTAATAAAGAAATGATCCTTTCTCATTTCCATCTTTAAATGACAAGACAGACTCAGTACTTGCCATGTTACCAATGCAGGAGGGTATGAGGGGCCAGGAAAGTGTCTTCCACATGTGATGCCTTGTGGTATGGTGGGTTCAGCTGCACCTATCTGGGTGAACTCAAGCTGCCTAAAAAGTAATTTTCCAGTCTAGGCCAGCTGAGCCTGAACACAGCACTTCCTCTCATCTGCAAAACATTGTTTAGGAAGGTGTAGTGTGCTGTCCTCTGGAAACATTTATCTTTCCACTGAGTATACAGCAGTCTAAATGACCATTTTAGTTTAACATTAAGTAATAAGTTACAGTGGCATTGAGGAAATGAAACCAGTTTTTAGGTTGCTCAAATATATTTGAAACATAAAAATTATGCACAAACTGTATATATACTGAGTAGTTCTAAATATATAATTCCTTTTCAGCCCCATAAAAAACAAGGCTGTTAATGTTATGGAATAGCTATGGTTATTTTTGAATGCCTGTTTTTTGATAGAAAGCACAGATATTGCTGGTGATGGCATGAAATATAGAGATTTCTGATGGAGGATATATCACGTGAGAAACCCACAATCATTGAACATACTGGTATCCTATACAGAAATACTAGGCCAAACAAATGACTAACATCTTAGGAATGACAAAAATCTGTCATCTCACTCTATGAGCATCTCACCACTTTTTTTTTTTAGTACTTCTATTTAGTATCAAACAGAAAGCCTATGGAATGTAGAAGATTTAAAAAAATTGAAAGAATAAAATTCTTCAGAAAACATCAGGACAGGGCAAAATTTTAGTGAAATTTCAACTCATTTTTCAAGCTATGATAGAGCTACTTTAAAAAACAAAAAAACCCATGTAACTGAAAAAAAAGGAAACATTATACTCTTTCCTTCTTCTGCATTAACTGTACAAAGATTGAATTCAGTAGTCCACGCTCCCAGTTTTGTTGGGATAAGTAGGAAAGATCACATCTTGACATAACTTGCCAAGCAGCACTTTTTACTGATGAATATAGGAGGTTGGTTGTGCCATTTTAGTCTGTCAATTCTCATACTATGTATCAGAAAGAAAAGCTCATCTGGGACTGAAATGATAAAACAACTGAAATCCAACACAGAATGAAGAAATATGAAAATAGCTAAGAAGAAAGTAATGTGGTGCTTTAACTGCACCAAGTGCCAAATGTGACTGAAATAATTTAGAGACCATTCCATGACTCCTGGTGCTTGAACCAGTTTAGGTCTATTTTGGATTGTGATCCAGAAGGTCATTTCTTATTCATATCTAGAGAAGTCATCAAAGCTGTTCTGCCCCCACCGGCAATGTTCCAGTTACCCCCAACTTTTAATTTCCTACACTTAATGGTATGAGTTTTCCTTTGTCTCATTGTCACATACATTGAGAATTCACTTTTATTGTTGCAAATGGTTGTCAGCGATGCTTTGTGGAGCATTT
The DNA here is from genome assembly GCA_013398075.1 of Notiomystis cincta. Lineage (NCBI taxonomy): Eukaryota > Metazoa > Chordata > Aves > Passeriformes > Notiomystidae > Notiomystis > Notiomystis cincta. The sequence goes on along the minus strand of VZRX01009192.1, from coordinate 164,890 downwards.
GGGTGATATTCAGAGTGCAGTTATGTTATTGTTGTCCATTTTGGAGTCTGCCATAGCCTATTGAAGCTTCATGCACGTTCAGAGAAAGTCACTTTCCTATCGTCCCTGTGCCATACACACATATAGATGTGTATATGTTTTTGAAAACTAGAGCTTTTAGTGATTGGCTCAGCTAACACCATCCTTAACAAGCTTGTTTTAGTCTATTACTTCAAATTAATTTTTTAAGACCAGAACATTAGAGAGGATGTCTTCTGGGGCTACAGTTGGAAAGACAAGTCTGAGGACTAGTTTATGAAATAAAAACAGCACATAAGGGAAGAAAACTGCCTAAAGGAAACATACTGCTGTTTGAAGCAGGCAAGAGGTGGGAGACAACCTTGTTAAAAAAAAAAAAGCAAAAACAAACAAACAACAGAAAAACCCAAAACAAAACAAAAAACTGGGAAAAATGTCCAGATCCTCTTGAATATCCCAAACTGAAACTGAGGTTTTGCCAATTTTAACTGATCCTACACATTTTTCTTATGGTTGACTTCTGAGAATTGCTGGTAAGAAACCCTCAAAATTTGCAAATGTTTTAGGGCTTGCATCCTGCCTGCTGACAGATATACACAGGGGAAGTGAGGCACAGAGGGTGCTGCTGTTGTCTCTTTTGTAGTTGTACCCTTTCATTTGATACATCTGGTATGGCACATGGCAGGGAAATATAATTTTGAGTACAGCTTGGTGTGCCCATTACACTTTGTGAATCAAATTCCGAGTTCCTGGAACATTCCCTGAATGTTCTATTTGCAAGAAAGAAAAAAAAAAAGAAAGCAGATGAGATAACCAGGAGATTGTCATAAACACTCTGAGACTGTATGTGCTGGTTCCTTTTCTTCCTCTTCCTCTTCCTCTTCCTGTCTGATTTTTGGACTTTGAAAGCTCACCTTTTAGTTAATAACTACAAAGTAAATTATTATTTCCTAAAGAAAACAAAGATTGTTCTGTGGCTCAAAGTTCTGGAGCTTAATGGAAACACTGTTCAATATCATGAGGTTGTTGTTTTTTTTTAATTCTGTTGGGCACATTGCTGGTAGTTCGCCAGGATTTGTTTAGATCTGAAATGTCCAATTTTCAAATTTACACCTTCATCCTCATGCTAAATTTGTTTTCTGTGTTTAATAAGTTTCCCACTAACTTAGCTAATACACATCATGCATGTCATTCTTAGCAGGTCAAAAACACTAATTAAGACTGAACAATCATTGATATGCCCCTCCTGGGTAACTCTTTTCTGGAGTGAATTACAGGCAGTTTGAATTTATATTGTCAAAAATTAGATACGAAATCAGATGCCATCAAAATGACCAAAAACTGGTAAGATTCTTATTTGACTCTGACAAAGGAACACTCCTAGAAAAACAAAATCTGTGAAGCTGCAGCCATCCTGCAGTGTGTAATCCTTCATGGGAGAATCAGACAAGCAGAGGAATTCCAATTCAGCTTGGTAGGTTTGTGCATACATGCACCCACGTAGAGTTACCTTAAATATGTGCTACTATCTCTCCCAAAGATAAAAATGGGAATAAGTCAAACAGTTTGCTGATCAATTGAATGATCTTTACATTTAACTCTTTCTCTAAATGTGCTGTGTTTAAACTAGGATAGAAATATTATTTTCCTAAACATATTTAAGAAAAAAAAATTGCTGAAAATTGCCACTACATCGATTTTTTAATTTTGCTTAACAACATAATTGCTACTAAACATCCTCCGTCCTGCCACCCCCCAAAAAGAAGTACATTCGAGGATACAAAATGTCATTGAAACCCACTGAGAACAAAAAATATTTCAAACTGCTCTGCTGCTAGCATAGTATGGCTATAGCAAAACACATACTAGTGAGTTGGAATCATATCATCCTGAGCATCTGCACTACTCCTCCTTGGAGAGTGCATACTAATCATCTCTCTTCATGGTCAGTAACCACATAAGGACAACACCAGACGATGCCAGTGGTTTTGGTCCTGTAGCATTTATATGCTTTCCTGCAAAGATAGGCATGCCAGATAATATTCGTCAACCTTGTCTTTGGTCTTCTCTCTTGATTGAGGCAGATGTTTATTTTCCATCTGCACTATATGTCAGTGCAACTGCAGCCTTCATCTGGCAAAGGGTGCCTGTAATATTATGAGGCCATCGCATAAGCTGCTGGAAAGATTACTCTTGTGAATAAAATCAGTTTATGGCTAAAAACATTTATTCTTCATTTTGATAAGCCCTTAACAAATGAAAATTTGCTTCCTTACACTTTTGCCAAGCATAGGACCATGTTTATTTCTAGCTATATGGGTCACGAAGGATTCCCAGCTGTTAGATAGAGTCAGTTGTGCATTGCTGCACTCAACAACATCTGTTTCACAAAAACAGTATCCAGCTTTTAGCGCTCAAATGGAGGTTATACCATATGCCAGCAGACCACTTAGTTTTTATCTTGGGAACCAACTTTACACTAGTCAAGGTAACAGAGGAAGTACTGAGTATTTAAATGCTACCAGGCTTCAGTCACATCTTCATGTGCTCTTGTCATTTCCAACTATATATAGTAAAATTAGTTCCAAGCATATACCGCAAGCTGTTCCTCTGTTTAATTATTAACTGGAAGAAAGTTTGTTTGCAAAACAGTTGAAATGTTTTTTGTGATCGACTCTGATGTTGAAAGTGGTGCCATAAGATGCTTCTGCAAACACAGAACCTTGTTAAAATGTCAAATAATATCAGCTATCAACAAAGGCAGATCAGGCTGAATACCCTTTAACTACTGAGCAGGATGTTAAAAAGCCATACTACCGTGGAACTCTTCAGAGCCTCGCAAACCATTCAAAATGTCTGGCGGTGTTATACTACCAGGATGTTTTCGATTATGATTTATGTTGTGCTACCAACTGTCTGCTTTCCTCTCATTTGGTTTTAATCACTTAATGACTCTCTAGAAATAAAGTTTAAAAAATATGTATTTTTGACAGCAACAGATAAATTAGGTTAAAGGAAATTCTTCTGATGGGTGAATCGGTCTCTCAGGAGAATACCAAATAATTTTATGCCCTTAATGGTGGCAGGAGGATAGTTGTTCCTGGTAAAAACTGCATAGCACTGTATTGCATTCAGTGATACAATAAAGCAGATTTGTTTGCCGATGATTCATTTCTATTATAAATGTTTTGTTGCAAAATACATTCCTTAATACCCAGTAAGATGTTTTCAATAGCACATGGATTAAATTTGGTATGTACTCCAGACTAGCTACAATACTCCATTATAATTGATTCTACCAAGTCATGTCACTGAAAATGTGAATTATGCCAGTGCAGTGAATGACAGATTCATTAACATAGACAATATTTCCTTGTATGTAATTTAGTTGACTGCAGTGGAATTATTCTTTATCTAAATAATGCAAAAAGCCAGTCATGGTGCTATAGATGAGTTTGCTCCAAGTCCCATCCTTAGTTTGTAAAACTGAAGAATGAGTCAAGATGCACTAAGAAACTGCTTATATCAGTCTCTCTGCCATGACACAAATAAGTGAGTGACAGATTCATATCACCAAACAGGTTCTGTCCTGACAGCTGTCAGGACAGTAGTAATAAATTCACTTGGCCCATTGTAACTCTTCCATGAGAATCACATGTACACAGTACAAATTGCACCTGGCTTAGTCTTGTTTCTTTACTTACCTTCTGAGCTTTGCTATGGACATACCTCAAGCTCCTCTAGTCCTTTTCTACTGTTCATGCTTTTATTTTGGATGAAAACAATGTGGTGTTCACATGCTGATATAGAGTTTACATCCTGATATGCAGCAAGGTATAGACAGAAAAGCAACCACCTCCAGCAACAGATGCTCTAAGTCCCATACTACAGACAATGCCAGAGCATGGCAAATCCATGCTTTCGGGAAATGTGTCAATAAATCTACAAAAGAAAAAAAAATTCTAACTATGCCTAGTCATAAATTATACTAAGAATTCAGGGGATTTGTTTCCAAAAGGGACACCAACAAAAAAAGAATTCCAGGGCAGATCACAACCTTGGAAGCTGCAGATGTATGAATAGAATGATGTGACCTCATGGTTTAATTTTCACATCCTTTTTCAAAAAACACATACTAATGCTTCAAAGAAATAGTATTGGAAGAAAAATAAGATTGCCTAGTTTTTAAATTCAGGCTAAGTTCTTGATAGATTGAAAATCTTCCCAGATAGCTAGGTCCAAAGTGGTTTAGCAAAACTAAAGTCAGAGAAGTGACATCCATTTATACTGCATCAGGACTTGGCCTCTAACCTACAGCTTCTTTGGTGTGACTTTTTTTTTTTTTATTTTATTTTTTTTTTTATTTTATTTTTTTTTTATTTTTATTTTGCTCACTGTGGTCACATATGAAACTAAGCTATTCCTACAAAAACATTTACTGAAATCATGGGTGGAAAAATGAGTTTTCAAACCTGTTTTCTGTTTCCAAACCTTTAAGAAATCATCCAACTAAGAATAATTTACTCAAAGGACAGTATGAAACACTTAATGCATTATAAAACAGCAACAAATCCTTGAAATTATCAGTTCTATTAACTTATGATGGGAAAAAACCCTCTTTCCTTATATTTTGGATATTCTTTTTCCTATCTTCATCAACATTAAGTTCTTTGGGACATTGATGCCCTTCTGTAAGTGCATATCATGCCTGTGTTTGGCTAATCTGTACTGCAAATAGTAACAGTTTAGTTTGTTCTTCCCCCAAGGCCTAAAATTACTGAGGCTTTGAGTTTCCCATTTTTGTCACTAGTGATTATCTGAATACACCCACCACAAATTAAAACAAGGGTTTTATTTTAAAATAAAGTGATCTTTGCAGAAACGAGTGGTACACTACCACATTTTGGAAATTTCATCCTAGAATACACCTTATTTTCAAAAAAAGATGGGAAGCACTAGTGTTTCAGATTTTAAGTGTTCAGAAATTTATAAATTGCTGGAAAATTTTTCCTTCTATTCATTTTTATTTGACATTCAGCTCAGTCTTGAAGTGTTGGCCCTTGCTCCACCTCCCCTTGGGAAACAAGAGGATTCGTGGGGATGAAAATAATATGGAAACATCTAGGGTGCTGTGAATATTGCTTTTCCAAATGAAACAAAAGCAAAAATTGCTCACTCCTCAGTCCATGACCTTATCACAGATTTCTTTGCAACATTTCTGACAACTCATGCTGAACTTGTAACAGAACTCTACAGACAGTACACAGAGGTGCTCCTGCCCCCATTGATTAGACAGGAAAGCTGACTCATTCCAAACCTTGTAACTTTGCTCTTTCCTCCTAGTCAATAATTGCCAGGAACAACTCTCTGTGCCCCTTTTCAGACCCTTCATTTCTACAACACATCTGTACAGCCTTGTTCCACGTGAGAGGAATTTCATTCCCACTTTGAAAGCCCACCTTTGGCCTGTAGAGCCTGTGCTGCTGCTGCTGCTGCAAAGCCACAGTGTCTTCACAGCTAGCAGCTATAAAGAGACACTCATCATTTGCCATCAGCAGACACAAAATATCCATGTTGGATCTGTCAGACTCACTGAAACCTTAGTCCTAGACTGCCATTGTTCAGAGTCCGGCTATTCCCCTCAGCAGGCTGGCAGCAGGGCAGCAGGTGTGTATCCTTCCCAGGGCAGAGGGGTAAAACAAATTCTTGCTCAACCTTTTGGTGGTTCCACTGTCCCATTCTATGCTCTTCACACATTTCATCTACAAAATCCATGATGACTGGCACCTTCTGCTTCTGATTCCCCATTAACTCTTGGCCCTCTATTCTTTTCACTATGGTTTTGTACTTCTGCTTCTGCACCTTTCCACTCTCCCTCATTTAAAACTCTACACTGGTTTTATTTCAGCTCTCCCTAAGCCTACTAGTTTGGTAAGTTATTCTGAACAAAATATATTAAAAAAACAAGCTGGTTTTCCAGGTGGGTTTTCCCAGGCTCTCAGAGCTCCCATTCAAGTAAAGTTTTTACAGTTACATCTGTGCAAACAGTGAAAACAAATACAGTGTAATGGCACAGAGCTGAAGGAAGTTAAGTGCACCTCTACACCTGCCAAGGCCCAGATGTGGGAAATAACACTGCACAAAGACCCCAAATACTGGGACACAGCAAAATTATTGCTACAGAAGGCTTTGGTACTATGTTAGTTTAATTTCTTGAAGCACAATCTTTTCTACAACCATTGTTTTCCCATTCCTGCTGCAAGCAGTTTTAGCACCAAGCATGAAGTAAGATTTATAATATCTGTAAAACCAGAAATGAGCAAAATGTTTGTCTGCAAAGAAGAATGTCCATCATTAAGAGAGACCATAAGGAGAGATATTTGCATCTATTACCAGAGATAGGTAGGACATAACTTACAGCAGGACTTACTGCCTTTACAGAGTGTGGATGTTTATTAAGAGAGTGAAAGAAAAGTCTGTTTTCTGGAATTTCTGAGATTTTCTAATCTCCCTCCAGTTCCCAAATGAAGCCAGCAACAGTCACTCTTCATCTTTTTCTCTTCATAAAAGCCTCTTCTTTATTCTTACTAAGTGATCCCATGTGGCACATAAAGGCAATGTTGTTTCTTAAAGATGTTTCTCAAATAGAGAAATCCCCAGTTAGTTCTAGATACTTGAATCTACCAGACGGGCACAAACTGATATTAACTGGAGATGGTGAAAGCCTGGAAAGCTTCTGGGATGTACTGGACTCTGTACATCTCCTCCTACGAGGTCAAGCCACTGGATATTCTATCCAGTACATGTTCTTTAATAATATATGACAGTGCTAGAGCGTGCACATCACAACACTCCCTTCAAACACCCTCATTTTTGCAGTCTTATGTACTTTATGGGCTGGACGTGCCAGCTACATCTTTCCATTTAAACAGCCCTATTTTTACACCCATGTACAGAGTCCATTATATCTTTGAAATGAGCTCTACAACTTAATTACCACATGAAAAAACCAGAGGGTTTTTTCTTCTTTTTCCTGCCTGCTTATGTGCTTTTTTCCATAATAGAGAGAGGCAACTACTAGCTGTTCCCAGTTCTTCATCTCCATGATGTTTGTGACTTTAAAGACTTGCCCTCAAAATTTCCTTTTCCAGACTGAGTGGAGTTGTGTCTATTGAATCTCTGTTCATGAAGAAAGCCTTTCTCTGTTCTTCTGATCACCATTTTCACACTCTTCTGCTGTATCCTTCCTCATATGGAAGGAGCCACCAGCATGTAAACTCACGGGACACACAGGGATTCACAATGACATAATGACCTTTCTGGTTTGTTTTTGATTCCTTTCCCAATGATTTGTAACAATCTATCTGGGATTTTTTCATTGCCTCTGACTTCTAATACACACAATGAGTGAAGATCTTTTTGCTGAGCAGTAACAGCTAAATTAAAGCATCTCACTGTGTATGCATGGTTGATGATTGTTTTCCCCTATGTGCATTATTTGATGCTTATGGATATTGAATTTCCTATATTATTCTTAGTCATTCAGTACCATGAGATCCTTTTCTAACCCCTTGTAGACATTTCCTGCCATGAATAATTTTGAATCATGTGCAACTTTGTCATCCCTCTTTCCAGATTATTTATGATTCTGACAGAAGAGGCTCCAGCCTCTTCTCCAGCCTCTAGAAGAAGCTTCCTGCAAGACTCTCATGGCATTCTCTCCTCATTGTGATATACGATATGTCTTTTTATGACTTGTTCCCTGTACAGAAAAGTTCCTGTACAAGAACCTTTGTGTCCTCTTCTAGAGCAGCCATCAACACAGAGAATTCACCCAGATTTTCTTTCTTATGGCATTTTGATTCTTGACAGCTCTATTCATTTTTGAGTAATTTCTCAGCCCTCAAAAGTTGTTTCACACCATTTCCTCTCTGTTATGACAAACATTATTGCTTTTATACTTTCATCAAATGGTTTTCAATATTTTCTTTTGCTATCTTTATTTGTGTTTGCATCCACAGTGCTAGAATTTATGCTTTAATTTTTTTCCCTTTTCTGGACCCTTGGCCAGAAGAATGATTCCTGCAACCTGAAAATGGCCTTCTGTTCCTAAATGTTTCCTATTCTGTTCTTCTTCCCTGATTCTTTTCCAGACCTTCAGGGCAATTTATGTCTTGGTGCACATAGGTTTGCTTCTAAGTTAACAATTATTATTATATAAGGAATAATTCAGAAAGGCAAGGAATCTGTAGAGCAATAGGAAAGTAATTGACTTATAAAATTACAGAGTTGCAGCTCTAAGTAAGAATGTAGATGGTACTGTAATACACATGGTTCCTTTTAGAGGCTACCAACCTCTGGATGAATGGCAAAGAGCAAATGAAAATATAAAAATGCCTTGTATTTACCTTGTGACAACACAGTCAGTTCATATCTGCCAAATTAGGATTGGTAATAAAGTCATGTACCCTTGGATTTCTGTAGGAAAAATTCTGTTTGATTTTTCCCATTTATCCATGGGAAATTATTTGTTGGTCTAGAAAGAGCAAGATCCTGTGCTTAATAGAAATTACTTAAAATCCTAGATTCATTTTTTTGTTAACTTAGAGTAGTTGGAGGAATTGGACACAAAGAGTGTTTAGATTTCAAGTACAAGGATTTGTTTTCTGTCAGGTTACTTTTTAAAAAGAGATATTTATCAAGTTGTAATTTAGGTTTCAATCATCTTTGTTGGTGGAGGATAGTAGTATGAACAGAAAATGTGTAGGGAAAATATAGGAAATATGTTCACACAGATACTGATGTGTCTGAGTTATCTGACTCTTCAGTTTGCCCCAAAAGCTGAATTACTGTAGTATTTTTCTGTGTTTGTTCCTAACCACATCTGTGAACCTTTTGTTCTTCCCATATGACTAAAGTTTCATATATGACAGAATAGTGTAATTTATCAGCAAGAGAATAATATTCACATAGGACCATATTCCACAAATAATAAAACTGTTACAAGAAAGGCTATCTAATAGTGTACCACTAAATGTGCATTAAATATGGCCTTATATTAGTGGGTACTCTAGAACAGGCAAGCGTTCTCCATTTGTATTTAGCTCAGAAGTTACCCATCTTTGTTTGCAAAAGCAGAATGCTTTAGAGAAAAGAATTGTGTACCTAAAGTCTTGTAGCTTTCTAAATTACTTTTCTCAATGACACTTCTCAGCTGTTCTGATGGGAGATATTATTTCTGCCTGCAAACCCTGACACGTGCAAGTCCTTAAATCTTTGTGGGTAGTGATCAGCAATAATTCTATCACTTGTTTTCTTGCCAATTTTGGAGGATGTTCATCCTCCCACTACCAAAAGACTCAAGACTAATGATATTTTATTTGTCTTCACCTTCTCTGACTTTTCTTTTCAATCCTCATATTGTTTTGCCATCTAAATGAACCTCTAAAGACCCTATTTAGTTAGTGAAAACTTTCCTTTTGGGTTTTATTGCTTAGTGTTCTCCTGAGTCCAGTTTCCCTAAACATTAATGTAATAAAATATGTGGGTTTTGTTCTGACTTTCTTAGCATGGGTATAAAGACTGTATAATCTCAAAAAATTTGGACATCTGCAGTAACTCATGGTTATATCTGAGATTGTTTTTCTTGGCTTCTTCAATGGTCAAGAGAAAAGGAGAATGTATCTGACCAGTCTTTGGCATCTGCTTTATGATGGGATGGATCACAACTTGAAAGAGGATATCTCTCTGTCACTAACAGAGGAGTCAAGACAAGTTACTCATATGTAGTCTCCTCTGCAGATATCTGTTTGGTTGAATGAATCCTGCACAGTGTGGGCTGCCACTTTTTCAGAGTTGAGAAGTTTCAATTGTTGTAAAATGTCAGAGTTGTAGTACTACAAACTGAGTCCTGGGCTGCATCAAAAGGAGCGTGACCAAGCAGGTCAAAGGAGGTGATTCTCCAGCTCTACCCTGCTCTTGTAAGACCCCTCCTGAAGTTCTGAACACAGTTCCAGTGCCCCCAACATAAGGACACAGAAATGTTGGGGCAAGTCTGGAGGAGAGCCACAAAGTTGATAGTGAGGACTGGAGCACCTCCCTTACAAAGACAGGCTGAGAAAGCTGTGGCTGCTCAGCCTGGAGAAGAGAAGGCTGCATGAAGGCCTCACTGCAACCTTTTGGTACCTGAAGGGGCTTACAGGGAAGGCAGAGAGGGACTCTTCATCAGGAACTGTAGCAACAGGACAAGAAGCAATGGGTACAAATTGAAAGAGGGCAAGTTTAGGTTTGATATTAAGGAGAAATTTACTGTGAGGGTGGTTAGGCACTAGAACAGGTTGCCCAGGGAAGTTGTGGGTGCCCCAACCCTGGCAGTGTTCAAAGTCAGATTGGATAAGGCCTTGAGCAATGGGAGGACTAGATGATCCTTATAATCCATTCCNCACAAATAATAAAACTGTTACAAGAAAGGCTATCTAATAGTGTACCACTAAATGTGCATTAAATATGGCCTTATATTAGTGGGTACTCTAGAACAGGCAAGCGTTCTCCATTTGTATTTAGCTCAGAAGTTACCCATCTTTGTTTGCAAAAGCAGAATGCTTTAGAGAAAAGAATTGTGTACCTAAAGTCTTGTAGCTTTCTAAATTACTTTTCTCAATGACACTTCTCAGCTGTTCTGATGGGAGATATTATTTCTGCCTGCAAACCCTGACACGTGCAAGTCCTTAAATCTTTGTGGGTAGTGATCAGCAATAATTCTATCACTTGTTTTCTTGCCAATTTTGGAGGATGTTCATCCTCCCACTACCAAAAGACTCAAGACTAATGATATTTTATTTGTCTTCACCTTCTCTGACTTTTCTTTTCAATCCTCATATTGTTTTGCCATCTAAATGAACCTCTAAAGACCCTATTTAGTTAGTGAAAACTTTCCTTTTGGGTTTTATTGCTTAGTGTTCTCCTGAGTCCAGTTTCCCTAAACATTAATGTAATAAAATATGTGGGTTTTGTTCTGACTTTCTTAGCATGGGTATAAAGACTGTATAATCTCAAAAAATTTGGACATCTGCAGTAACTCATGGTTATATCTGAGATTGTTTTTCTTGGCTTCTTCAATGGTCAAGAGAAAAGGAGAATGTATCTGACCAGTCTTTGGCATCTGCTTTATGATGGGATGGATCACAACTTGAAAGAGGATATCTCTCTGTCACTAACAGAGGAGTCAAGACAAGTTACTCATATGTAGTCTCCTCTGCAGATATCTGTTTGGTTGAATGAATCCTGCACAGTGTGGGCTGCCACTTTTTCAGAGTTGAGAAGTTTCAATTGTTGTAAAATGTCAGAGTTGTAGTACTACAAACTGAGTCCTGGGCTGCATCAAAAGGAGCGTGACCAAGCAGGTCAAAGGAGGTGATTCTCCAGCTCTACCCTGCTCTTGTAAGACCCCTCCTGAAGTTCTGAACACAGTTCCAGTGCCCCCAACATAAGGACACAGAAATGTTGGGGCAAGTCTGGAGGAGAGCCACAAAGTTGATAGTGAGGACTGGAGCACCTCCCTTACAAAGACAGGCTGAGAAAGCTGTGGCTGCTCAGCCTGGAGAAGAGAAGGCTGCATGAAGGCCTCACTGCAACCTTTTGGTACCTGAAGGGGCTTACAGGGAAGGCAGAGAGGGACTCTTCATCAGGAACTGTAGCAACAGGACAAGAAGCAATGGGTACAAATTGAAAGAGGGCAAGTTTAGGTTTGATATTAAGGAGAAATTTACTGTGAGGGTGGTTAGGCACTAGAACAGGTTGCCCAGGGAAGTTGTGGGTGCCCCAACCCTGGCAGTGTTCAAAGTCAGATTGGATAAGGCCTTGAGCAATGGGAGGACTAGATGATCCTTATAATCCATTCCAATCCCTTAACATTCTATGCTTATATAATTTTCTGATTAACAAAAGCAGCTGAAGGAGAATATACAGTTTTTGAAAATCTGTTCTTTTACCTCCAGCTCACTGATTTGAATGCAGACTGAGAGTGCTCACAGTCTAACAGCTGTTCAGTGACCTATGTGACATGCTTTGAGTCTTCAGATTTAGGTTTTGCAAAGTCCTAAAAATAACCTTTTTGCCATCCACCTGCTACATTGCCACTGTCTGCATGCTTGGGGTGTTTGCTTAGGCATGTTAAACATGTTTTTTTGTACCTCCTTGAAAACAAGCTCTTTAGGTAATTATTATGTCAAATGCAAGAGTAAGGGGAAGAATACAGATTTATCTGGTCATGACAGGAAACTCTATTGTCTAGAGCTATTACCAGCCAGTAAAGTACCAGTCAGGATAGCAGGAGACAGGAACTTCCTAAATACGGAATTGCACTTCAGCTCTCCGCTGTCCTGATATCATTTTTCAATGCCAACTAAGACCTTTGTCCTAATTCTGAAAATAATTCATGGTTTAATCCGAAGTTGCATCAAATTTGTATCTATGAATCCTGCTGACAGCTAAACTCTTTGGAGACTACACTGACCAGAAAGCTAAGAGTGAAGTGGGGACACAGTGTCCTCTGTTCAGGGCATCTGGCTAAAGAACATCTCAGAGGAAAACAGCATCAGGAAATGTTCAAAAAGCCATGGGAAAGCCTTTCAGCCTCAGAAACTAAAATAGACAATTCACCTTTATTACATTCTTATTACATAAGAATACCTTTTGCTTTCTGCATGTCAGATTCTTATCTGAGAAAGCCATACCCAAACACAGTTTTGGTCTTAGATGCTTTGGAGATTCCCTGAATACCTCTTTGCACTTTGCTACTACAAATGCCTTCATATGGTGCCAGGACTTCTGCAAGTGGTACAAAACTCTGAAACATACAGAAAAGAGAGTGTTTTGCTTCCCAGGACTACAGCCTTTGAGAGGGCAGGTGGTACAGCTGTACCAGAACCTGTAGGTTGAAGCAGACATGAGTGAAAGTGAAGGCAAGTGCCAGAGAAGTTAGTCAGATAATTTTTTCCTCATGGCAAGGCACATGCAAGCCCCTCGTGCTTCAGGTTATTTGGGGAAGATAGTAGTCTTGTTGCCTCTTGAAGAGTTTAGTGTCCTCTCTTCAGTTTCCAGGGGATGGATGTTACTATGTGCCTGGCAGGACTAGAAGCCAGTAAAAGGATTAAAAATGCAACTTTCCTTGAAACATTCATGTAAAGTCTGTATCTGCCTAGTTGAATGCCTAAATTACTTAGACTTTCTGAGGGTTATATAACTATACATTTTCCATATACAAGACTACTTCAAGATTTCCTGAAAAGGCGGCTATCCAGAGCCCACCACACGGAAACATTAATATATTAATAGTATCTCTTTGTGTAACTGAGAAACAAAGCTGTGGAGTTTTATTCAATCAAGTGATATCAGACAAGTCAGAAAACACTTGTGGTACCATTTTAAAATGCTTTGATTGTAAGTGTTCATAATGCAATGACATTGCCACTAAATCCCTGGTACATATTCATACGACTCTCACACAGACAATCTGGGGACCCTGTGGGGGTTTCCAGGGCTGTTTTCTGTAGACAGTGAGACTTCATAGGTACTCACATTGGGTTTGTTGTCTTGAGTCTGCAACTGATTACTAAAGAAAAGAAAAAGGTCTCTTAAACCCCCCATTATTGGTGTTATGCCATTCACCAAAGGTTCTCAGCCCTTTCATTAGTGCAGAGACTCACGAGCAGTGAATGTGAAGATTGTAACAGCTGCAGGGGTAGATTTTACAGAGCAAAAGTAGGAAGGAGGAGGTGAAGGAAACTCCAGAAACCTATGTAATAAAAATGTTTCCAACCATAACCTTAAAATAATAACTATACTGTTCATCAGGCATTACAGCCAATAGCTCATGCTCTGTCCCACTGCATCATACACTTGCATCCCACTGGTAATGACTTGTTCTTTGAATTGCAATTAACCTATTTAAGACCAATTAAGAAACAGATCTTGAATAGGCCTGCAGTATTACAGCTCAGTACTCACAGAAGATGACAATGATGTTTTAATTAAATATGGGAGCAAAAGGTCTCAAACTGAAGCTTACAGCTAACTAAGCAGCAGTCATTTGGTTACTGAACAGGCAAGGAGCTTTATGGTCTCCTTCCACATGGTTCAGCCTCCATAGCTCTCAAGTTTGCTTAAGGCTAAATAGCTTTCCTAATCTATTATTGCACAGAAGAAGTCCCTCCCGCCCCCATTTTCCAGATCACAGTTTGGTATGTTTTAGCAGACTATGATAATCCCTTGGTTTTTACAGGGCAAGAGTATTGCTGATAAAGTGATTTCATTTAGGCAAATTAACTCTGTTAGTTACATGAAAGATTGAACACTGTTATCTTATGCTGGTATGTGCAAAGTCTCCTAAGTGCAAAATACACATTAAGGGCCAATTTTGCATGAAAAACTCCTGATAGTATAAGAGCTGGTTAATATTTCTGAATTATTAAGTCTGACAGCATAATCATGCTTTTTTGTTGTTTAGGCTGTTGATACCAGATGTTTAATGCACAATAAAATGTAATAGTGTAATAGGAGGCATTTTAAGGAAGTGCAATTTTGGAAAATGAAGAAACTACTTGGGGTAATTTAAAGCATAAAAACAGATGCTGGAATTTGGAGCTGTTTTAGTTTTACATAAATTGGAAGCCTTCCTTTAGAAACCTGTAGATATTCCCAATCATTTTCTTTTCTCTCCTGGACTTGCTGTGGCCAGCTTAGGCTGGGAGGTCAGGTCAAAGTGTTGAAGTGTTGGTTCTCACTCTTACACAGCCTTCCACTCTGTGCCTTGGCTGTGGCCACTGAGAATGTGATGGAGGGGTCGCTCCCACTGCGACAGGGCTGATTGCTCTACATCTGCTGGCTGTTTAGCACAGGACTGAAGACCACAGGACTGAATAAAAAGCTTGACTTCAATGTTCTTCCTGGCGTAGTATTGGATTCTAAGAAAGTCTTGCAGGTGTTTTCAGGGACACCAGATTAAAATTTGAATGTGTTACCAAGTTGGTTATAAAAGTTGGCTGAATTTAGACCACATGATGCTTTTGTTAATTATTATAAATTGAATTTTTTAAAAATACTGTAAAATAAGATAGAACCCTAATATATTTATTTAAAATATGTGCTTCGTTATATATATAATATATGTATATTCAATAAGTTGCACTTTAAATACTGGCTTATTATGGAAACAACAGACAGTAATGAGTGCTGATCAGTATTTTGGAATTATTGAGTCTAATAACGTAACCATGCTTCTCTTCTCCTTGCCACTTCTTTTGGCACCAGATGTTTTAAGCACAGTAAAATAGAACCTTAATATTCTCTGTAATTAATGGGTGAAAGCACAGAAATATATACAGGCATGTTGTGTTTCTATTAAGATGTTATCACATTATTTATAAGACAAAACAGATGTTCCTTTAAACAATTTTCACTTGGTGTGCCCAGAATTCCCCTTGAGAAATGAGAAGTTGTGGGAATTTTCCATGATATAAAGGAATGAGTTTCATACTTTAAAAATAATTGTTATCATACACAGCCAGAAACTTTGTCCCAGCTAGAGCCATTCCAGTTTGATTGTATATCCCCCCACCTTGCACATTTTGAGAGGTCCAGATCAACTGAGGGAAAGAGTTTACTTACAGGAGATTAGGTCTGTTCTGATCTCGTACTATTTAACATCTTGGTTTGTTTTCTTTCCTCCTCTATATATTTTTGTTGTTGTTGTTGTTGTTTTTGAAAGTCACTGCTTCTTGTTGCCTCCAGTAAGCTCTGTCAGATCCACTTTGACAACCATCTGAACACA
The DNA here is from genome assembly GCA_013398075.1 of Notiomystis cincta. Classification (NCBI taxonomy): domain Eukaryota; kingdom Metazoa; phylum Chordata; class Aves; order Passeriformes; family Notiomystidae; genus Notiomystis; species Notiomystis cincta. The sequence goes on along the minus strand of VZRX01009192.1, from coordinate 149,043 downwards.
ACTGGTATTGCAACTGTCTTCAGTGGATCTGATTTTCAAAGAACAGCTGCTGAGAGCTTTCTAATGACTGGGTTTTTTAGGGCTTCACAACACAACCACCCAAAGGAAGCAACCAGACAGGCCTTAGTTCAAATTGGGTTTAGGTCATTGAGTTAATGGAATGGTGCATTACATCTTCAAAGACCTTGCAAGTATTTTTTAGCACAATATTTTTCACAAGTATAGACAATATTTTTGACCCATGCAAAAGTGTGGAGAAAATGAAAGAAGGCAATGAGAAGCTACACAAATAGAAACTAGGCTCAAATCAGAACTCAGGGCTCAGACATTCCATGAGATTCTTGCAGCTTTTTCATTTATATCATATGAGCAGAAGGGCAATATCTCTCTGTGAACATATGCTTAGTCCATGACAAAGGAAAGGGTAATTACTCTACCTCTGTCCATGGTGAAAGAAGAGATTGTGCTCAACAACAGTCCTCTTGTCAATGGTCTTCAGATCCCATGTTTAGGCCTCTCAATCATGATTTGTCAAACACATAAGTAGCTCATCAGTGTATTTGCTATAATTTGCTAAATTAGGATAAATCTTCCATTGACTTGTCTTCTGATCACTGGTCTCCCCAAGCTTCAAATGATGTGACCAAAGGCTGCTGCCACGTGGTCTAGATCACTAAGCAGGACAGTAGGAAGACACTGAACATCACTTGGTCATCACCATTCCGCAGCAAAGCAAAGATTCAGGGACAGATACTGGATCTAAGATTGCTGCACTATCTCATTTCAAATTAAAACAAGGTTCCCTAACATTTCATTGCACAATCTGGTAATATGTTTTGTAAACAGATGTGTAGTAGACAGCTGTTTTGTTTAACAACCAACTGAGAAAACCAGGCTCTGGCATGTAGTAAATAAACAGATGAAATGTTAGCTTTTGCTTCTTTCAGAAATACCAGCCTGAAAATATTGATGGAGCCATGTGTCTTCTCCTCTCTCTTTTGGAAAAGAGGTGAACTTACCTGTTGCCAGCACATGTGAATGAAAATCAGAAGCCACCCACTCTCTGGTCTGTACACCACTAGTTTAGCTTATACAAATATGACTTTAAAAAGAAAAATTCAAAACTGTGGAGTTTTGGTGCAAAACTGCACTAACTATTTGTAAACATGAATTGCAGGGGGAAATACAAAGAATAGTATCCTCATTTGAACCAATAACACCCACCTCTCGAAATCCAACTGACTCACCACAGGATTGCAGCAGTTTTTTCCTGCTTCCAGTCACTTAGCAGGGTCTGGTCAAGTTTTATGAGAATTTCAGTTGATACATTTTGGAAATTCTCTTTTTGGCTTTCTCTAGGGGAAAAAAATAAAGAAAAATTTGCTTCTGTATGGTTTTGTGGATTTAATATTTGCTTCCCTCATTTTTAGTAGTCCTAGGTAGGTAGAATGTCGGAAACATCATTCCACTATGCCTCCATATGGCCAAAATTATAAATGAACAGCTGTCAAAAGTAACTTACTATTTAATGAGGAATCAGAAAACCAGGACAAAAAAAAAATACAGTCTTTGTTGTTTTTTTACAATACAGACTTATTTCTCCTGGCAGACTGGCCAACTGAGTATTGTTTGCATTAAATTGCATGACTCCCAACATGTCAATGAATTACATGACATTACCAAAACAGTGGAAAGAAATATTTCTTTGAAATTTGTACACGTTCATATGTATATATTTATTTGCACAACATAGTAAATATTTAATATGATAAATATTCCCAGTTCAATGTCCAGGATTGCTGGAAATAACTCATACAGGATTACTATAATAAGGAAAATTCTTGAAAAGCATGGAAATTTTTCAAGTATGTTTCTTTCTTTTTTTTAAAAAAAAAAAAGGCAAAAAACCAAACTAACAAGCTTATATCTAATAATAAAATCCATGCAAATCAATTGATTATGATAGAATCACCTCCGGAGCAAAGAACACTAAAAATACTTAGCCTGAAACTGAAGTCATGATGATTCCTTTGCTTGGAGAAGCATGTCAGTCCAACGTAAGTGTTCTCTGCAGCTTCCCTAACCCCAGCTGTACTTTTCAAGGATACAGATGACTCTGATGATAAGCCAGGCTGGCTCTACAGAGCACTTTGTTCATTCCCCAAAAGATCTGCTGCTCGAGGACTTGGTGTCAAGATAACTTACCTTGCTTTGCTTGCTATGCCCCGGGAGACTGAAAGAACTCCTGCTCCCAAGAGCTTTCATAAGAGATGTGTTTTTTGAAAGTCTGTTTAAAGTCAGGTGGTTTTGTCTGTTTCCCTGCAAGAGGACTGTTCCTGACAGTATTTATTTATTTCCAGAAGGTTTAGGTCAACATGCCTACTGTATTGATCATACAGGCATATCCTGATCTCAGTTAGGCTGGAGTAAAGTAGATGAAATCGTTCTGGATTTATACTGGCACAATGATGCTTAGAACACAGCGTATAGTTTTGCTGTATGGGAGCTAGCCTTCTCATATTTGCTTGGAGATATATATCTGGGGGAATGTGTTATTGTCATAATGTGTACACATATGCACACATAATTGCACATGGATTCTGTGGACTCTTTGTTTCACTGTTGTTGTGTTGTTCATATAGGCACAGTCACAAACCATCATGGAGGAAACTCTTCACAAAAATCAGGAGACACATTAAACTTCCACAGCTTTCTTTGATTGTAAAGGGTTTAAAAATTAGCATGCCTGAGGCATGTTAACAAGACTGTAGGTAGTGTTGGTTTAGCAACTGATAGCTAAAATACAAATCACCCATTAAAAATTCACTTTTCTTTAACAGAACCAAAATTTTATGACAAATTTCCTTCCCTCAGAAAGCAAGCAAGCAAACAAACAAGCATGTTTGTACATTAAATATGAAGCTGAGGTGAGAGGATAAATGATTTTTGTCAAATGTGCTGTCAGGAGGAGGAAGGCGCTTTATCAGAGCGACAGTTCAACCAGGTACGAACAAAGGTTGTCTTGTTCAAGAGCAGATTTTGAACACATTGTTCCAGAACAAATGATGATATGAGACAACAAAACAAGGAATTAAATGAGACACGTTAGGAGCAAGGGGAACAGGTAAACAAGTGAAATGAAAATACGAAAAGACTGAGTGACAATTTTGAGGAGAAAGGAAAAGCACTGCTGGCAATCAACCATGGATTCAGTTCCATACTTACACACTTATAAACTTAAACTTCTTTTGCAGGCATTTACATCTGCTTTTCAGTGTCCACCTGGTTCTTACTGAAGAGCTATGCTGCGTGGAGCCCAGAACTAATGATGCTAATGCCTGTCCACTCAAGGGTAGTTGGCACCATTTACCATAACGGGAGTTGAACTATCCACCTTATCAGTAGACACCTACATATTCACCTTTGTACATTAAAACACAGTTAAGTGTCCTGGTCTAGAACATAATGGGCTGTGTTGAAATAGCAGGAGCCACACTGAGATCTGACACTGGAAGCCAGGCAAACATTACATTAAACAGAGGAAAGGATGGAGAAGAAAGCTTTAACCTTGGGAATGGCTGAAAGCCATGAAAGTCTTCTTCTATTCCTCCCTACCCTAAACTGAATAGATTGGGAGAAAAATCAGATGAGGTAGCCTATGCTAAAGACACTGAAAGGGATATCATAATATCCATTTAGTGTGGTTCCAATTTACAAATGCACATATATTTGAGTTCATAAATATAGACAAGTCAACCCTTAGAAGTATTTGTGATGCTAGGTATTAAGAAAACAAACAAACAAACAAAAAACCTAATATAAATCAAATATAATTGACACAGAACAAAAAAATATTACTTTTAAATCTTAATGCTGTTCCTACTTCTTATATCTCATCTGCAGCAGTGCCTGTGGGAATAAGGGAATGATACACATTCAGAGGCTGATGGTAAACAGAGAGGATAGTCCTCAAGGTTCTTCATTAGTGAAGAATACATCACATTTCCACATAGCACTTTTGCTGAACATGTTAGGCCATCTGCTCATGAGGCTTTTGGTTTCATTTCAGGCACAACTGGCTTCAGCCCATCTCTAGCAGTGAATAAAAAGAAAGTTTCTAAAAAATGAATTACTGTCCCAAAACACAAATCACTTTTTGCAAATGTTGTGATAAAGTTTCCAAGCAATGCAAAGTGGGCTACCATATGTGCAAACCTCTGTGGACTGGTGAGGAGGGAGACATTTCCACTGTAGCTCTCTGCAGCCATGTAAATTTTCATTTTAATATACCAGTATTAAAATCTGTATTTGTTCTTCCCTTTTTGTTAGTCACTACTGGAAAAACACCTTTGTTCAGTTTAAATATCCAGGCTTAACAATTGCTTTTCTTTTTCAAATCAGACCATTAATTTCAGTAATCCTAAGAATGCAGCAAAAAGGACACAGATTTCATGTGGTTTGGAAGTTATTTATGGAAATTTTTTACAGTGGCTTCTCACTTAAAACAGGACCATCAGCGACTCAGGATCAGGTAAGACAGCTGCTCAAAATCTCCAGGGGTGGGATAAACTAATTTCTTTCTATCACCTCTACTACTGCTGCATTACTCTCCTGTTTGCTAAAGACCAACCTGAGCATCCCAAGCCACAGCTTGAGTTTACTGCTTGCTGTCAATAAAACAGTGTTTTGTTTTGTTTTTAGTTTAGTTTTGTTTTGTTTTGTTTTGCTTTGTTTTGTCTTGTTTAAAGCAAAGCCTGCAAGAGCAATTCAAGCTCAGATCAGTTGATCAACAAAAGTCAGGGAAAACCTGAGTGACACAGGTTCTGTCTGCTCATTGGAACTAAGCATTTCTGCATGCAGCACTTATTGATAATCCTGCACCCCAAGCCTTTCCATCCTGTGAATGGTATCAGAAGGGATTGTCAAAGAAAATAAATTATCTGATTTCGACCTAGTGTGAGTTACTGCTTTTCAAAATGCCATGTATCTAAAAGAGATTGATTGAGAGAGTGGAGATATTTGGGATCAATACTCTGCTTGTCACAGGAAAGACAGCAGGGCACTGCTGGGTCTGTGCTGCTGAGAATTACCAGTAACTTGTCTTAAAAGGCATTTCCTGAGTGTTTTGGCAGACACAGCACCCACTGCTTTGTAAGTTTATACCAAAAATTTGACATAGGTGATTTAAACTTCCCATATAGTAATCTGTACATAATTAAAAATTGCATTTATGGTTCATCAGTGGCCTCCTGACACTGGCAGAGCAGGTGTTTTGTTGACATTTTAAGATGGGGATGATCTTTGAATTTGAAATTCTCTCTCAGTGCTATAGCCTGCTGACTGCCAAATTGCAGCACTGAGAAGCCTTTTAGGAAGGGAGGACAGAACAGGCTGGGCTTAGAAAAGACACCTGACTGTTTTGACTGGTTTGAGTAATCTGGAATCTAGTTCTATGTTTTGTTGAACCTATGTTACCTCATGGTCAAAACAAGCACTATCTGTGCTAGGCAGCTGTTTATAGAGGTGCAACATCAAATAAATTAGTGGATTTGGACTGTTCAGTCTAAGCTGAAGAAGCGAGGCTCTTGACTCTTTGGATCAATCTGAAGGACCCAGTGGCTGAAGCACTTTGTCAGGGAAACACCAGCTCCTTCTGCACAGCACTTTTTGCTGAGAGGTGTGAAAAGTCTTGCACAGCTATGACCCATGTTATTGCCTCTTCATGGATGTATGGAAGAACTTCAGCCTTGAGGGACACTTTCCAAAGCACAGTGCTGGACCAAAGCCAAATATTTAAGGTGGAGCTGAGGCACCCAGCCCCGAGGCTGGAGCAGCTCTTTGCCAAGATGTTGGAGCCGTAATACGGGCGCGCTTTTGGACTCACATGCTCAAAGCCAAGAGTGACGACAAAACCTTTCAAAGACCAAGGATCAAGAGTTTAGCAGCACCACACATCTCTAACTCCAACCATTATTATACACCAACAGGACCTATAAATGCATATGGGGGATATTAATAGGGTAATAAGAAGTCCATAGTTTCAGTACTAAATATTGCAGTAAAATCATGTGTTTGGGAAGGACCACACCTTCTCATTGTTCCAAGCAGAAGCAAAATATCCCTTGGAAATAGGAGATAGCCTTTACACAACTTATTCAGTAACCAACTTCTACATGGATCTACTAGCTTACCCTAGTGCTTTTGATAGAAATTGCTTCCTAAAAAAAGAGTGGGCCACTTATGATAGCCAGTATGGTGACATCTAGCTTTCAGAGTTCTGGGTCATAGCCCCATCCTGGCATACCCATGTGGGAGACATGAGAGAGAGAGAGACACTCTCATGCACATCAGATGATGAATGATGTGATTGTTGCCTCACTCCATTTGTTGTCATCTAGAGATGACATATTAGTCAGAAAATGGAAAAGTTGTTTGCAAACACTTTCAGCACAAGTCCTTATTTTCATATCTGCAATAACTAACACTAATTGTTAAGCAATGAATGAGTGAGAAGTACCAGAGTTATTCACATCTTCCGGGTGTAATTTCAGAGTGTCTTTTCTCCTGTCCATTTCAGGACACAAACAGCTTGAAACTCAGTGTTGCACTGCCAATAAATCACAACATAAAATGCTTTTAGTGTCAGTTAAATTTCTTTTTAAAATTAAAAGTGAATTGACATAGTGAATTTTATTTAGTAGTTTTTCCATAATTTCCTGCATTTTTGCTCACAAAAACAATGGAGAAAGATGGATACCATTGTATGGAGAAAATATTTGCCTAGTATTTGACTTTCTGTAAACTTTTAAGGGCAAAATTTTATGATTCAGAAAAGAAAAAATACTTAACAATTCCTGCACATATTTTACTGCTTTCAAAATTGTTGAGATAGAAACTCACAAAGGTATCAATTTTAATAGGTGTTAGAATAATATGCCATTTCCAGCAGATGAATAATTATACTATTACACTTTTCTGCTTCATGAAGATTTCCCCTGACTTTGGTAGGAATTCTAAATGTGAAAGACATATAGGCTTAAGTCCTTGGTGTTGTTCTCAGTGCTGAAATAGTATATGTTACAAGCACAAAATTTCCAGCAGATGCCTCTCACTATGTCATTGAACTTCAGTAGTCTCTCAATTTGAGTTCAATGAGACCATTCAGGCTCTTAGAGACATTGATAGTGATATATGGAATGAAGATCAACTTTTTTCTAAAACATATATAAAATGACAAATATAGCTTAATGTTTTATAGATTGAAATTATTTATTCGGATATTTAAGCAAGTAATCTGATATAAACAGATCCCTTAAGCAAACAGTTTTTTGTTCTCCTCCAAAAGCCAAGCACTGGGCTAGAAATAAAATGCAAATAGAAGTAAACTCTAATTTTAAGAGAAGCTCAAGAAGTATAAAATTTATTGGTTATTCAGTACCACTAATTAGGTATTTCCTTTACTTTTTAGAAGTAAATTTTAATTTACCTAGGGAAAAAATGCATTGAATTCTAAGGTTAATTCCAATATAATATCACAGAAATGTAAATAGGTGTAGCAGAAGTGAATAAAGAATTGAACAGAAAATGATCATGGTATCATTATGTTTTCAACCTGCCTATGCCATGTAATATAAAATTGGGTCTGGGATGACAGAAAAACTTCTAAGTTATTGGAAAAACCAATGGGAAAGACTTGTTTTTCAATTAAATGGGACCTTTTCCAAAATAAGGAAAGAAATATGATAATTTATATTCTGAATATATACCAGTTTGAAATTTAAAAGGACCTGTTAAATACATATATTTCCATTTAGCGCTTGTGAATTTAATACAAGAGCATAATGGATGTTGGGATGGCAAATCTTTTAAGCTGATGCAACTGGTTACCGACCTTCACAGGTTCTCCTCCTACAAATGCTGGAGCAGTGATTCTTTTATCTGGAGTAATGGGACAGAAAGGAAGTCACAGCCCAAAACACAGCTCACCTAGAAAATAAAACTGGGGAAAGTGGGCAGGAAGATACCATTGGGTACTGGGTGTTTCTGCAAGCAGAGGCCTGCTGTGACCCCTGGAAGTGTTCAAGGATGGAGCTCTGAGCCACCTGGTCTAGTGAAAGGTGTCCCTGCTCATAGCAAGGGTGTTGGAACTAAATGATCTTTGAGGTCCCTTCAAACATAGGCCATTCTATGATTCTGTGATCTGCAAAAGAGTAACAGTCAGAACATCAAGCAGAGAGCAAAATCAGGGAACAGTGGACCTGGCAGATGAAACAAAATAATGGCTAGAAGAAGGTTTGGAAATGCAAATAATGGAAACACCCAATTTTAGTCTGAGCTGGAAATCAGGCCTTTGCTCTCTGTAGAGAAAAGGTTTGCATCAAGGAAATGTCGTATCACATCCACCATCAATTTTCCTTCCCATAAGGAAAAAAAGGTCACAAGATTACAGATGTTTTTCAAGGTAAACAATTTTTTACTTTGATAAATACTTCTTTTCTAGTTTGGGATTTTTTTTGTTTATTCCCACTTGCTTACATTTATAGTAGCTATTTATTTGATTGGTGTTTGTGAGCTCCATTTTGGCCTGGTTTTCCACACTCATGTGGGATATGACCAGAAGATTCTGCTGCTTTGGTTAAAACACTGACATCTGCATCTGACAATATATTATTTTGACTCCTCCAGCTTTTACAGAGTATAACTCAAATCATCATTTGAATTAAAATGTGAGTAAATCCATAAAGCAGCCGTGACTGCAGGAAAGTCCAGGGGGTGAGACTGAGCTGTATAAGGGGGTTCCCCTGTTCAGGAACACCTCCAGCAGCCCAAGCCTTGTCAGGATCTGGAAGCCCTCAGCAGCCAACCAGGTGAGGAAGGGGTGGTGCCAGGAGCAACAATGAGAGATTTAAAGAGTTCCAGGGCACAGGAGCAACCTGGAGTGTGGCACATCAGTTTGCACAGCAGCTCATGAAGGAAGGGCTCCTCTCCAACCATTTGAGTGGAGCCAATAGAGGCAGCAAATGGACTCAGTAGCTGGTAAGGAAGAGCAAAGAGGTCCTTCTAGCTCCAGTGTTATTAGCACAGTAGTTTAAGCTTCCTTAGTTGTGGTGCTGACACCATCAAGCTCGATCACTGTAGGATCACTGGGGATCACTGTCCAGCGAGGGTCCCTGGCCCAGCCACGTCAGAGGCCTCCAGCCAGCCAGACCTGCTGATGGTAGGTGCAGCTCCCCAGGTCACAGGCTGCCAGGAATGCCTGATGCTTCATTGCAAGGTTGGGATGACAAAGAGTTATTTTGCAGAAGGTGTGCTGTGTTTGAGGAGCTGTGTTGCAGGTGGAGCTACAGGAAGAAGTGAACTGGCTACACTGTATTTGAGTGAATGAGCAAGAGATAGACAGGTTTGCAGCAATGCTACAGACTCCCAGGAGTCCTGAACCTCCATTGAGGTGAAGAAGCAGATCAGAAGGACTCAGAACCCAGCACAGTAATTAATTAGTCAAAGGACTGTTAGCCAAGGGTCTGTTAAAGATGAAGGCTGGAGGCACATCATGGCACATACCAGGAAGAAGGTTCCTCCTTCTCTCCATTTGACAAGTAGCACTGGCACCTTCTGCAACAGGTATGAGGCTCTGGACCAGAAGGCCAAACAACTGATGAGGTGGGCAAAGATCCTTCTGGGATGGTGGGACCTCCTGAAACAACACCATCCCAGAACCTGCATCAAGACCTCCTCTGTTAACAGGAAAAGAAGGGCAGCTGTAACAGGGGACTCCTTCTAAGGGGAGTGGAGGGTCCGAAATGCAGACCTGACCCAGCTCACAGGGAAGGCCGCTGTCTCCCAGGGGCTCGGACAAGGGACATCACTGGAAAACAACCCAGTCTAGTCAGGCCCTCTGATTATTCCCTCATACTGATTGTTCAAACTGGCAGGGATGAAATAAAAAAGAGAAGTCTGAGGGCAATCAAAAGAGACAAAAAGTAACAAAGTACACATGGCCTCAGTTTCAACTTAGTCTGTAACAAATCTGGAAAGTAACTGTGCGCATGGGCTGGCTGCATACCTATTTCCCGCTTCCCCTGTTAAAGGATCTGGGCTTCCTTCACTCTTTAGGGAGAAATTGAGATAAAGTAACTCCTGAGGTCCCATTTTAGCCCTGCCTGATCTTAGTCTCTATCCACTCACAGGAACATTTAATTTAGCAAAAGTATCTATTTAGAATAGAGTCCAAAGTACAGACTGTACACCATACTCCACCCAATTCTGCTAATCACAACACCTCCCATAGGTGTGCCCCACACACAGGGAGTTACACATTTAGCAACACCAACAGTTTTGCCAACTTCACGCTTAGACAGATTTGCAGCACAAGATCACAATCTGAGTAACATAATGATGGGCCATTAGCCTATTCCCCAGGCCTGCTGTAAGGTCTCTGGCACAAGAATGTACATGCCCCATGAACAAGCTGAGCCTAGCTCATTAAGTACCAAAGGAATCATTCAGAGTTGGTTTACTTTGATATGGGCAAATACTTTGACATTGAAAACTGGATCGGGAGCTGATTCGTGGGCAAATCAAAAGTCTTCACCTCAAGAATGGGAGGGTCAGTCAAAAATGTCCCCGACAGGTGGAAGAAAACAGCTCCAGGTTTTAATCTGCTGGTGAACTTTGAGATTCAAAAGTTGCTGTATTGGCTTCAAATCAAGACATTCCCAAGGAGAAGAAACAGTTAAGGTAATAAATATAGAGAATATTGGAAAAGAAACATACAAGTCATCTTGAAGTACATCTGATTTGGTTTTTAAAAGTCAATCATAAAAAGTGCTGAGTAATATCAAGTACCTTTGACTTCACTGATTGCACATTAACTCTGAACCACTGACTGCTAAGCCAAGTTTTGAACTCTCCAGATATGTTCCAAATTTACTGTGCTATGTTTTGCTTTTTGTTTTTCACAGTTAGGCTTAATTCAAATTATTAACTACAATAAAATACAAACCCAAATCTTTTAAATAATATCTTAGTGATGTGACTGATCAGCAAGACCACTAATACCATGCAATATCAGAGGAACAAGCAATGCATTAAGTTTAAAAATCCAAAGAATACAGATTTAAAGGCAAAAAGCTGTGGCACCAATACATCAATAAACTGTGGTCTAGAAATTATAAATAAGAAGAAAAGTTGGTTGTGCAGGAGTACAGTTAGCACCCCGGGTATCATTGTCAGCTCCAGTCTAATATAGCAGGATTTAGAAATTGCGTGACTGAGCCATTTTATTCAAGTCACATTTTAAGTCTAAGTGAGCTTTTCCTCCTTCAAACTTTATTTGTTAACTGCATTTCTTCTCAGCGTGGATGTTAAAACACAAACATGCATTTGGAATCGGTGCATATCTCCACTTTTTTACATAAAATGTGATAAACATTGTGTTTTATTGCTAATTAACTTCTATGTATGCAGTGACTTAGCACTGCTCTTTGAAACATTTTCTACTGCACTTTGATCTGACCTGCATTGCTCCACCTTGTTTACTCTTGCCAAGACAGCTCACAAGTTTTTGAGTGTATTGCTGATTTTATTTCAGTTTCGGAGGTCTAATCTCCTGTTTAAACACTTACTTCTATTTTTTAAAATGTATTTGCCATATGTATCTGCCCTGTTTTGCAATCGGTAGCATTCATGACATGAATGCTTACTCATTTTAGAGCAATACCCCAGTCACTGACTTTCTCTGGTCTGTGATCATGTATTTCTTGCATTTCTGTGTGTGGAGTTTCAGAAATGTCTGTGGGTGGAATCACAGTTGTGTGATCATCCTTGACAAACTTGATCATGGTGACAAACTTGTCTGGATTTTACTGTCTCCTTTTTCACTGCTTCTATGTCTAATGATTTGGCTCATATAATATTCTTACATCACAGTCCATCAATAGCACACTCGTTAATAGTTCTGGGATTTTTCATCTACGGTCTTCAATCATTCATTCTTCTCACTCGGGTAACCATGTGCTCTTTAGACTTTCTCTTCAGCTGTTCTCTTTGCAAAACAGGATATTCACCCTACTGCTGACTCATCCTTATAATAGACAGGACTGTGAGAGCTGCATCTTTTATGTTTTCTTTACATACATTCTTTTTTCTCTCCTTCTCCCCTCTCCCTTTCCCTCTCCTATCTTCCAGTTTCAGCTATAGCTATGTTCAGTACTCCAGAGAAATGAAAAATGCCCAGAGGTTGTTTATATACATACACCTGCCAGCTAATGAGTTAATACATGATATTTGTTTTTATAATAGTACAAACACTCTAGTTGCCCCAAATATTTGCTGCTAGCAAAGACTGCAGTATTCCCAAGGCAAATTAAACTAAATTATAGCAATGAAAAATAAAAAGTACATTTTGAAGGTTACAAAGTCAGCTATTGGAAAGTTAAAAAAATCACAGATTTGTAGGCCTTTAATCAAGGTAAGTATACTGTAGTTACATTAATTTTTCACTATAACTTTGCCAAATTCTGAATATATAATCTTGTGCAGGGAATACAACATCCTTCAAAATTTTGTTATGTTACTCAGAGCATACAAGTGAGTATCTTACTATATTTTAAATATAAATCCTCTTTAGGGTACACCAGCATTAATACTTCCATGGATGCTCATCAATAGGGAAGTTAAATGCTAGGATTTTTTTATGCTAAGAGTGCTTACATGTTCAAAGGGCAAGTCCTTAATACACCATTGTTTTTTATAGCTAGATATTACAGATATGTGTTGCTTTTGATGGGCTTGGCACTTTGGGAAATCACACCTAACCTCTCAAATTGACCTGCAGAAAAGGAGGGTCTATCAGATGGTATAGAAATTATCCACAGAAATAGATGGAATATAACTATCAAGAATAATCTTTAGTTAACTTAGCCAGGACAGCCACTGCCCTAGCAGTCATCTCACCAGGTTTCTATTTACAAGCAGAAGAAGCAGGAGTTCTCCAGTCTCTTTGACTACATAATCTAGGTTTATCTGTAAAGCTTATTCCTAAATTACTTCCAGAGAGATATGTGTATATACTAAAGTTTTCTCATTAAAAACTCAGAGAGAAAATGTGAAAATTCTTCCACATCGCATCTGTAACACAGCTCCCTTTTAATTTAACTCCCAGAACAGGATATCTCACTTTTCCATAGTCCACACCTTAGATTGTCAGTCTATTTTCTTGCAAAGGTGAAGACTCTGTGGCTTTAGAATGAGTGAAATCAATGGCTTATCTGGTGGTATGCTAGCTATTCCTTCTCCTTCAGTTTCAGAATGAGTTTTATACCAGACTAGGAAGCAATTAGTTCGTACTGTGACCCCATGATAACTATAACAAAAGGGAAAAGATGGGCTTGCATGACTGGTGGCACAGACAGCAGTACAGAGAAACAAGACCATGTCTTTTGAGGCTCTGCAGTTGTATGAAGCAAATTTGCAGACAGGAAGATGTAGCATTTTCTGTTGGTCTCTTCTTATCTTGATCGCCTTGCCCATCACTTTTGTGTTTTCCCAGGGTCAATTTTTGACCCAAATCCCTTTTTTCTTTACCAGTGGCACTCAGCCTGCAAACTGTAGGTTTGTTACGTACATCACAGAGGTTTTTTACCTAAGTCCTCTTGGCTTCTCCTCTCCCACACTGTCATTCCCACTCATTTCCAGTTCCACCTCTGTTCTTGGATTTCAGCTTTGAGTCATATCACAATTCCACATCTTAATCTCTACACTGAGGCAGCTGCCAGTCTGTCACATTCTCCTCAAAATATTTTATATTCTTACTGTCACCTCCTTTCCTTTGAGCCACAGATTTCATCTTGCCCATTCATCCTCAGTTTCCCCTCATCTGTTCCTAATCCTCCTTTTTTCCCCTTCCTGGCTCCCTTTCATGATCTCTTTGCTTATTCTGTCCCTGTCCCTGTAGACCTCTCAGCTTCCTTTTTTTTCTGATGAGTCCATATGTTGGTGTATGTAGCAAGTATATGTTTGGCATGGCACTCCATGTGATAGTGGGAAGGGGGACCAAGGCATTTGATGTGCAGGGAGGGATATGTGGGACTTCTCAGCCATCCCAGCGTGAGATCTTGTTCAGAGCTCAGGCTGCTCAGCTGTGATTGACACAGGAGGCCATGGGAGAGAGCCTGCAGTGCTGTGTTACAAAAGCATTAAAGGCAGATTGGTGTGTACTTGAAGGAGAGAATACAAAGTGAGAATCAAATTATTAGTCTTGAATTGAGCAAGATTTAAGAGGTCTGTAAGCCTTTTCGTCCTACACTTAAATCACTGCATTTCCCTTTGCCTGTATTCTAGCAGGAAGGGAGACGGAGAGCAGGGAACAAAAAGGCTTTCAGTTTCATTGCCCTGAATTCAGCCTGATCTCTATTAGCTCAGAGCTTCACTTCCAGAGAAAACAGCTGCTGAGCTCAGAGCTGGAAGCAGACCCAGTTCCAGTGGCATCTTCACGGAACGAAGCCCCAAAGGTCCAGCAGGTCATTAGAGTGTACAAAACCCCTTTTCTTGTGGGGCTTATAACCTAAATAAATTTGGACAGATTATCTTTGACACAGAGGTTAATTTGTTGACCCCATTTCAAAGTCTAATGCCACTGCCATTTCTCAAAATCACAAAAAATGTTACCATGGGTATTTTTCTTTAGCACTGTTCACAAAAATACATAAATTTTTTTTTTTTTTTTTAGAAATACTTCATACATACTTAAACTGAGGGCAAGAATGGCCTTGCAGTATTGCAACTGCAATGGTTATAGCAGATCAAAGCTATAAACTGTTGAAAATAACCTTTGAATGAGTAGTGCTGGGTGAGTGGAACAGTAAGCCTTGTTCCCACTGTTGCTTATAACACATATGTCACTGGTGTTTCAATGGTAGAGAATCTGCTCTTGTCTAAGACTGGGAGTTTAAATCCTTGTGCACATGAAAGCTACCCAGTAGAACAGGCATTTGTCCATGTGCTGCATATAGCAAAATCACACTGTGATGTGTAAAATACTGTACAGATTGCAGTATATACTGTTCAAAGTTTATTTTGAGTCTTCTGCATTTTCATAAGACAAAAAAATATGATCTATATCATCTTACAACATTGGCAGTATGAAACATACACACAGTATGCATTTTGAACTGTAGCATATGTACAGAATGTTCACAATTTAAACAGGAGAAATGTAGCTGAGCATCTATCTATCTATCTATCTATCTATCTATCTATCTATCTATCTATCCACCTCTGTAGCCTTACTACCATCATATTAGGAACCTCTCTGAAATCTTTCCAAATGAAAGGAATTCTCCATCCCTCCCCCCAAACTTATAAGTACTTGCAAATGCCTTCACCTCTCTCCAGCCTGCAGTTGTTCTAAAAGTTTTCTAATACATACAAAGGACACTTGAAGAAATTTGTCAAGAAGCCACTACTACCTTCGTGGAACAACAGCAATTACACCCCACCAGTAAGGATAACAACTGGACACAGCTGTATCCAGCTGGAGAGAAACATTATCCATTTCCAAATATAACAGTATTGGCATTCTTTCTCCTCACTTGTGGCCATGCTGCAGGGAGAGCTGTATAAAGATCTCATGACAGCTTGAAACTGAAAATCGCCCCAGTTCTTAATAATGTATTTTTCCAACAAGAGACCACATGACTATAAGACTAGGCTTGCACCTTCTGAAAATTAAATTAATTTCCTCTTTCCTGAAAGAGCTACATTAAAGGGAACTGTTCAGTCTCACCCTCTTTCTCCAGGTAGTTGAGATGCCAATATCTATGGATACATCAATTATAATTTTAACTGGTACGTTATGTGTAAATATCATCCAGTTGGATTTGCATTGACGTAATTCATACTATATATAAGATATCAAATTCAAACATGTTTTAGCTTCTAGCTCTTTGAGATTCTTTCACTAGTTAAGAATTTAATCCATCCTCTTGGACTTTTTAAATGGTTGACACAGAACAGTACTCAGCATTCTTAGGGGACTTAGGACCTTGCAGGATTTATTCCCTGTATTTCAAAGTTCCTGTGGTGTGGTTCAAAATGCATTTTGGTGTGGGGGTGGGGTTTTTTCATCTGCAATTGACCTGAGACAGTAACTTTCAGTAAACACGAAAAGTGCAAACTAAAAAAGATTGTTGTAACCCTCTTCACACCCTTTGGCAGAACTACAGTGATCTTGGTGTTTTGATGTTTTGATTATGGATGAGGGCTTACCCTAGCTGCCACAGCTATTTAATTGTATGTGGACAGTTATTTCTCACCAAACTGAACTGAAACACTAAATTTTCACAGCAGAGGTCACTTGTAAAATGAGTAATATTTTACTGTGTAATGTCATACAGTGCAACGCTTTTCAGTTCTCAATTAGTTCTTTTTCCATGAATTTACAGGACTAGTAGCTAAGAAACCCCTTGGGATTCCCAAGCTGGGGATTTCAAATATAGTTACCTGCAAAAAGTTCTCAAGAACTACAAGTGAAGCATTAGTTTCTCTTATGGTTTCCCTCCATGCATCATATTGCACAATAAGGGTGACTGATTTTTTGACCTCAGGAGGGATAGACAGCTCATGGTTTTAAGAAGTGTTGCTCAGATTTGGGTCACTATTAATGTGAGACACACTAATTATATTTTTCCTGATTAATAGAATGGCATTTTTAAGTACTTCACTGCAACTAAAAGGAATGTCTAAGGAAGAAGACACACAGCTCTGATGACTGCAAACCCTGAGCTATGCACCAGGCTCTTAAAAATTATGAACTCTGCTAAAGTTGGGAAGGTTTTTAGTTAACTTTTTTTTTTTAACCTGCTAAGACACATTTGGGACTCTAAATTCTGGGAAAACTTACAACAGGACAAGTCAGAAGACTGGTGTTCTACAATTTGTTTCCAAGATGAAAGGAATATATAAACCGCCCAGCATTATGAAACACACAACATGCGATACTGCGTGCGGCCGAAAATGAGCATGAACTTGTCTGTCAGCATTCAATCAAACCACAATCCCAAAACATCTTACTCCATCTCTCGGGGTGAATTCACATTGAAGAGTATCTTGCATCACAGCAATATTTGAGTGTACCTTGTACTAAATGGCAGTGGAGCTGTAAGGTACTTCTGCTGCCCTGGTTTTTTGCTAGTCCCTGCCGTGCCACGAAAGTACCAAACTCCCTGGACCTCTTTGCCACTCCACTTCATCCCACTTCCTCACGCTGGGGATCTCCCCAGTGGCTCAGTTTTTTGTCTCTCACCTCCTCCATAACACACCAAAGGGGCTGGCATAGTGGGAGGACTGGACCCAGTTTCTTCTCATACCGCACAACGTTGAGAACCAACCCTGGCTATTTGTATCTCATTTATCATACCTCAGATTAAGTTTTATGAAGCTGTGGGATGCTGCCCTGCCTTTTAACAGGACACATTCCGGGTGTCTATAACAAAACCAAGCGGAGGTCAAAGGGCTGCCAGAACCGATACCTGTCCGACTCTGGCACCGCTCGTGCCGGGGACACTCCACCGCCACTCCGCCACCCGAGTCCACGTCTGCGGGGCACCGCGACCCTCCCGGGCTGCCGTGACGGCTGAAGGGGATTGAAGGGCGGGGAGAACTGAGATTCCCCCCATCATTCCCGGGTCTCTGTCCTGGGACCTTCCCACCGCATCGGAGCCTTTTCCCGGCAAGCCGCAGGCCGGGGCTTCCCTCCGCCGCCGCCGGGAGGCCGCAGGGGCGGGCGGGCGCGACCCTCCCCGCGCCGAGCGCTCCCCGGGGAGGAGCCGGCCGGGT
>VZRX01009192.1:94162-131197 GCA_013398075.1 Notiomystis cincta | reverse complement strand
CCGGGGCCAGCGCGGGGGCAGCGGGCGGCAGCTGCGCCCCCGGGGCCAGGGAGAGCCGGAGAAGCGTGGCGGGGGGCGGCGGCGGCAGCGGCTCCTCTCCCGATCGCGGGCGGGGGCGGCCGCTGGGACGTGGGATTGTGTTCTCGCCTCCCGTGGGTGCGCGGAATCCCGTGCTCCAAAAGGAGCTGTGGACGCCGCGCGTCCCCGGGCAGTTCGGATGTGTGAGCAGACGCGACGCTGAGGTTTGCTGGGAACCTGAACGTGAGGTCTGAGCCCCACTAGCAGGGGAGACCCGGGCGGCCCGCGGCCGCTGCCCCGCGCAGCCCGAGGTGCGATGGCCGCCCCTGCAGCCGCGGCCCCCGCGGAGTTGCGACATCGCCCTCGCTGCCCTTGTCTTTGTGCCGGGTCGTGGTCATTCTAGTGACTTCTGTTAGCGTCTCTCACCATGTTGCCTTTAGTTTCTTTCAAGTGTACCATCTGTAAACTCAGAGAAGGTACACACGTGTTTTGGGACACTTCAAGAACTTGCAGGTTGGGACAAGGGGAAAAGAAGCACTGTGTGGAACTATGCTTTCTGAGTACCTGTTACTTCATATGCTGACATTTTCACAGGTGTTTTTCACTTGATGAAGTGAAATGCTTGGCCACGTAAAGCCAGTATTTACTTGATGCTCTTCAGTGTCTCTTCTGCAGCTGATGAATAAATGTGTAAAGGTTGACGGAGGAGGATTGAAAAAGGGGAGGGATCAGTATTCACTGGATTGTTTATTTTTAATTCATAAAATGAGATAACATCGAAAATAATAGATGTAACTCTGAACAGTAAGCCATTACTTTTTCTAATAATTGTAAGTTATCTTTGAAGATGCAGACAAGCAAATGCAAAAAATAAATTGCACTGTTAGGTTCATAAAAAAGTTAGAGAAGCAGTCTGGCAATTTTTAGACCAATACCCCTAACTTTGGGACCATGTATAGAATGAATTGAAAAACAGTAACATTTGTGTTTTGATCCCAAAAGGCATTTATAAACAGAGATGGGTTATTTCCATGGTCTCTGGTTTGGAACCATTATTATACATGATTTGACTTTGAGAGCCCAATCCATTCCTTAAGTGAGACATCCATCCCATCCATCCCAGTGTTTGAATGGGGTCATCCCCTAACACACACGACAGAGTACTCTCTGATGCAGCTTCATGCTTCAGCTCAGTTTATGAAATAGAGAGCTGCTGCTCGACAGGTCATTCCTCCTCATCATCTGTTGCTTATCTGACCCTCTGTGAGCTTGTTCTGGGAGTTAAAAATGTAAAAAATTATTAATTTGTTTAATAGGTTTAGTCTAGCTCCCTAAAGAACATCAGCACAAAAACCAAAAGGGGAGCAGGAAGACAAATGGGATTGGGTGTCTTTTTAAGGCTAGAAGATATTATATTGGCTCAGCCATATTATGTAATTAGGCCTGTCTTTAGTTTAGATTCTGGTACAATTGTAAAAGAGAGAATTTTTGAAAATGGAAACAGGCAAAGCTCTTGTAAAGTTTTCAGTAAGTGGTAGGGAAAAAGGATCAAAGAACCCATGTTGAATTATTTTTATACCCTTTATGGCTGTAGAGTTTTTTAAGTGCCCTCTCTAGGGTCTACAGCAAAATGGTTTGGATGTTTGTGTCACAGCAGAATGATGTTTTACAGAAGACCTCACAAGAAGGAGTACTGCCTTGCCCCAAAACCCAAACTGCTGTTTGATTAATTAACTACTTGAAAGCCTGTGCTGTTTCTCAAAGAAGTACAAAGCAAAGCACTGGAGAGCAAGCAACTGCAAATAACAAACGGTAAATCCCATCAGCCTCTCTGTGGTATGCCATCAGCATAAGGTGCTGATGTTGAGGTACTATCCTGCTCCAGTAAAATGTGCAATTGTTAGTTAGAAAAATTAAATTTTTCTTTTAGCATAAAGAAAGAAAAGAAATTATGCATGGTTTGTAGAGGTGCCTAGCAGCAGCCTGGTGGTGTTCAACAGTAATTTCTGATCTGTGGGAAGAAAAGCTGTTCTAAGGGTGCAGTGGATTAAAAACAATGGTGTTGGAGCTTAGTTCATGCTTCTCAGATTTGGTGCAAGTCTTAGATCCCCCCTTGCTTATCTGACATTTATCAGTTTATACATCCCCATGTATCCTCCACTTGTCAGATTTCTTCTTTCCCTTTCATCAATTTGGATCTAACAAACCCTGCAGCAGGTGGGCTCCCCTCCCTCAGGAATCCACTGTAAACATTTGAGAACCTGTTGACATAGGGAGTGTTGGCAAATTACTCCATAAATAAATGCCAAAGTCAAGGCTATATTCCTGGTCATGGATCGTACCCATTTTGACAGAAGAGCAGACGATGTGGAGCTTGCCTATGCTAGAAAAAATATTTCCACTTCAGGGATGCATGTGCTCTTATATAAGTTAATATGTTGCCTTAATGCTGGTATGCTTGTGTGCAAACCCTGTATAAGGGGATTGTTGTGTTTAAGGTACCGAGATAAACTTCACCAGAATAATCAAATTTGACATCTTAACCACAGCCCTGCATGGATTTCATCAGGATCACTACAGTAGGCAACTGTGTGTATATATATAAATGAAGAGCTTAAGTAAGTAAATAAACTCCACTAACCTGTAATTCAGAGTTCTGTATGTTTGTTTTTCTGAGTGATGCCTCTGTCCTGCTTGACTGAGGCGAAGCACAACCACCTTTGTGGCTCTTGAGAGTTACATATCTAGGAGCAAAATGAGGGTTTGTGTATCCTGGAGAAGAGAACTCCCTTAATTTATCACTGATGTTCCTTAAGCAGATGTTACAGGATTTCACTTCTTTGGTGTGAGGTGCTTCCCCTCTGCTTCCTCTCAGGCTGAGGTGCTTGTTACTGGAGAAAAGCTTTTGTCAGAAAAGGTGTTGTATTGACTTCATCTGCTGTTGCCTTTTTCTTTAAGGCAGTTAATGTAACCTGGCATTACAAGATTTGAGGGTGAGTTCAGCACCAGTTTTCTTAGAGATAGAGTAGAAAGGAAGAGAAATTTCCTTTTGTATAAATGCTTATCATTTGAGTGCTTGTGGCAGTAATAACACAAAGGAAACTAATTGGAGTCTTTGCCAGGTTTTGTATCACAGATGGTGAAGAAACAGAAGTAGAACAAAAGTTTCTGTAATCACAGAAAAAAATTAATTTGAGTTAAACTCAATGTCAGATGAGTCTCAGTGCCTTCTGCATGCTAAGAGACATCTTCCTCTTATTGGTTAGTGAAGAAAGCCTATCTAGGCTGTTTGCTGGGGAACGTGTTTTCTCCAGAGAGGACTTCCTTTTTGCTACTGCACAAAAGTATTTCTGCTATGGTAAAGCCTGGAGACTGTAGAGATTATTATCTTTTGCCTTCATAAAATGTCTTATGTCAGCCCCAGCTTTATGTGGTTTTCTTTTGGTGTTTTCAAACTGTTTTTTCACTAGCTGTACACAGTCTCGTGGAGCAAGAGGTGAGAGATCAGGTGAAGCTAACTCCCATTTGTCTTCCAGCAGTGATGCTGCCCAAGTCAGAGAAGGGCTCTTGAGATCTCCAGGGGCTATCTCTTGTTATCTTCCATAGATGTAATAGTATTCCACTTTTTCTTGCTCAAATTGATGCATATTTTTGGCTGCTAGTGTTCATTACATGTCCATGACTGAAAATGGTCACAGATTGTAACCAACAATTTGTGGAAAAGGCTGGGGTGCTCTCCGACTTGAAGAGCAGATGCTGCAAATTACTAGGAAGAAGAAGAGGCTCAGGCTAACCACAGATTAAAACACTGCCTTAGGGGAAGGGGACAGTGGAGAGAAGTGGAACAAGGATTGTTGTGTCCCTGTTTATCTACTGAAGTTTAATCCTTCTCCTATGGTTTGCAACCCAAAGTTTTTCAGATAAAGAAAATACAGATTGCACCTGGAAACAGTCATCAGAGGTTTATAACTGCTTGGAAAGTTAACACACATCTGATGTGAGCTGCATCAATCATGGGGTTTGTAAAAATTATTCCCTCTGCAATTCTATTGCTTTAAAATGAAAGGTAGATTTACATTACATAATAAGAAGAAAGTCTGGAAGAGGTTTTCCAGAGCAGTTGTGGCTGTCCCATCCCTGGAAGTGCTCCAGGACAGGTTGGATAGGGCTTTGAGCCACCTAGTCTAGTGGAAGGTGGCCCAGCTCATGGCAGGGATTTAGAAATACATGGTCCTTAAGATTACTTTTAAACCAAACTATTCCATGATTCTGTAGGTTTGTAGGGTTGGTATTTTAATTATTAGGAATGGTCTTCACAGTCAGGATTGCTTGTGAGGAGTGATATGATATGTGGCAAGTGTTGTGGGTTTCACTTTACAACAGTTTGGGAATGTCTGTGCTGCATTAGATGGAACATGTGCCTTCTAATATATTGTTTCTGACCAGTTTCTAATGAATCAGAATATGGTATTAAAAGAAGTCAACATAAGAAGAATTGCAATCTCAGAAAGGATTTTGCTGTGGCCTGAGTTATGGATTTAAAGCCTTGTTGAAGCAAACTGCCTTTCATTTTCCCCTTTTATTCTATATTTTAAAATACCTCTGATCTATACAATTACATTCATCTAAGATACTTTTCCCCAAAATTGCTCTCTTGAACCCAGACAGATATTGTTGAAAAGAATATAGATTTTGTCTTTGCCTTCAAGAACATCTTATCCTTCTCTATGACAAGCTGTGAGCTTGCTAACAGCTCTCTTACCAAGCGAATTGTAGTTCACAAGATGTCATCAGCCTGTCTTTTTTACCACTTCTGCTAATTTAGGCAATATGTTAAGGTAGTTTTCAGTTGGAGGGAACATCAGGAAGGACAGATAGAAGGATACCAGAAAAATCTGGCTTCTTCCTTCTTACCTTGGCCTTCTACAGAGGCCTTTTTCTCTATCCTTTTGATTGGAGCTCTAGGGAGTGCACGTTTTCATGACCTCCTTTTGTTTACTGTCATTGTCCGCTCTTACTCCACTCTGAAAAGGACTGGAGACTGAAACTGTTTAAGGCAGAAAAGTAACAGTTCTGTTTCTTAAGTAGCCTTAGAAACCCTTTCTTTCTCACCATCACACTTGGGTTTTCTGTCAACTGTTCACTGCTGTGCCAAGATGTGGTGGAAGCTTATTTCTTTGCTTGTGTCTACTGGTCAGAGCGTAAGTGAAGGTAGAATAAAATGAAGTCAGCAAAACCATAGCTTTCTCAAGTTGTACAAGTCCCCATTCACAGGGTTTTGGTTTTTCTTGTGGGTCTAAGGCCTAGAGAGCCATTACATCATGGATTTTGCACAGCAGTGTGTTTCAAGACAGGTTTTTCTTTTTATTTATCTTTTTTTTTCCATGCTGCTTTTCATCTTTCTGATGTGTAGCCTGGGTGTCATGCACATTTCAAGTTCCACTTCCTACCAAAGCTTTGAAGATGACGCTAAAGATGAGACCTCTTCTAGAAGATAATGAACCTTCCCAATAATCTATGATTTACAGTGTTCTTTGCTTAAGGTACACTGCCACCTAGCAACAATTTCCCTTCCCTCCCAGTTTTCTTGACCTACTTGGTTTGGGGTTGTTCAGCTTTATAGTTTATACCTGGTCTGGTCTTGATCAGCATCCAGAATCCATCAGTAGATGCCATCCTGGTAAATGTATATGTATGAGAGGTGGAGATATTTTTAGTGACAATAAAAACTGCTAGCTTCAGGTTTCTGACTAAAATACGATAGTTAATACTTTCATGGGGTGTTTTTCCTCCCATATTTTTGTGGAAAGGGTCTGTGATTTTTTTTCCACTTGGAATTGTTGATTTTGCTTTCTTTAATTCTATATTCTTTGGAGCAAATAAAATTAAAGGGTGAGAATTAAAGGGAATTGCTTTCAGCTCCTTTTATTATTCCAGTGCCACATGAAACATGGAGGGTCCATCTAAAGCACTGTACACAAGTGCACAGAGCTTACAGAAAGTTCAGAACAATTAACTCTTCTGTTCCTCTTCCAAGCTGATAGTCTCAAAGTTATGAATAAGGACAACTCAAGTGAGTACATAGTGCTTCAAAAATTATATTCATGCTTACCACTATATTTATTTAGAGGAGGAAAGCAAACTGGTCGGCAAATCTTAGCTGAAACATTACAAATAAAGGCTGGTGTGAAGGAAGACAAAATGGGCAAATCTTCATCCTGGTGTCCCCTCACATGAGCTATGAACTACTTCTCCTTTAATCATGGTGGTGAAATTTGCTCCTCTGATGTGTTTTAATAATTGGTGACATAACTAGAGAGCTGCCTCATCAGGCAAGTATAGGACTTTCTGGAGTCTCAACTCACAAAGCTACCTGGATCAGCAAGGGCTGACTTCACTTTGCTAAGTCCCAAGCTTGCAGTCTTGCTTGTGGACTCCCCCTCAGTTCCTCTACTGTAAATTGGGGGTCAGTGTGGTCTCTTGATTTGCAGATAACACAGACAAATGCTTCATTGGGCACTCAGTTGTCAGAGATGCTGAAAAGAATTCTTCTATGGTGTAACTGCTCAACATATGCTGAGGAACTGTTGCCTGTCCATCCCTTTCTCCTATATACTAAAATACAATTTTAGGTATTGTATTTTTGCAGTAGTCAGCTAAGTTGTTGGATTGTGCCAGCCACTTTAGTGTCTTGCTCAGTTATGAGAATTATGGTCCCATATAATTTTTTTTTTTAGTCAAGTGTTTTGATTAAAAAGTTGGGCAGGTCTTGTTTTGATAAAGTAATATAAGTGTTCTTAGCACTCCATCTAGTCACTTATTTCACTTAGTGCATCATAATGCCAGAGAGTGGGGGAAATACAGAAGCTAAAAGAAACAGCATACGTGCAATGTTAATACACTATATGAAGTTAAGGAAAATCTCACTGTTAAGTTGGCAGTCTTTTTCTCTTTTATCCAAGTTTTATAGATCTCCTTGGTAGTGGAGCCAGGCTTGGAACACATTTTCCTGACTTCTAGTTTAGTGCTTTAACTTGCTGCCTTTTCTTTCCAAGACACTTACCATATATGTATGACATTATAGCTGTCTGGTAAACTAACTTCTTCAACCATGAGGCAGATTTTGAATTCTGATTTAAAACTTGAGTAGTGTTCTTTTTCTTTCCCCACCGTTTACTGATCCTTCTACAAGAAGCATGTAGGATTTTAGGCTAATATCCATTTGCATGCCGTCTGGGAGAATTTTGGCTGACTGAGAGTCCCATAAAACAAAAGTTTCCTCTTTACAAACCACATGGATCTTGGCTGTAGATATTCAGTCCCTTTCTCCACAAACTGTTTTTAATGGTGCCAGATTCTTCTGTTTCTTCTCCTTGTTTGGCACATGTCAGGAAAAAAAAATCTTGGCTCTTGTATAGAACATATCTTGTTTCCTCTTAGCTGCTCGTACTTTCTATTCGTAATTCAAATCAGCACAAAAATGCTATGGTTGTGCTTCTCATGATTTAATCTTGTAGTTCCTAAGCAATATTCCAATTCTCTTAAAAAAATAATGCTCTCTCATACTGTAGGCCTAGTGGTAGGAGGTTCTAGCCGAATGCAATGAATGCATTCCTGTTGATTTTGGAGAAAATGCATGGAGTCCCGGTAGAGTGGCTTGCTCAAGCCTATGGAGGCACATGAACAAAGAATAGATGAGCAAAATGAAGCTAAAATGGGGTGTTACAGAGTGCCCTCTCCACCATCCAGCTGCCCCTTTCTGACACTGCAGTGAAAACCTGGATTGCAACACTGCGCTTTGTAGACTCATATCCATAGTGGGTGGTTGAAGTGTCTCCTTCCTGGCCCATGGCATTCAAGGATCTGTCAGAGAGCCTGTGCATGCTTGTCACAAGCTACTCGTTTTCCTTGCTGACAGCCTTACTCGGCACCCTTTGAGCTCTTACTTGTATGAGTCAATGTGCTTCTGTTGGCTAAGGCAGAGTGCAGCACTGCTAAGTGTGGTTGTCTGATTTATTGTGACTCCCCCAAAAAATCAGCAAACTGCTTAGTGGCCTGCTCTTTCCTTACCCTATTGTCTTGCGTCTCATAAGAGTGTTCTCCAGATTTCAGAGTGGTCATTAAAAATTTTTATGTAACTTGCCTTGTCTAAAAAGGATTTGAACAAAATTAGACATTTTTGAATGATGTGTTGAAAAAATGATCATAGAAAATTGCCACATCTCATTACTTTTTAAAGTGATACAATATTTAGAAAAATAAAGACAGTATCATTTCAGCATGGTGTGAGAATGCAGAAATTTTTTTGTTATTAGCTCTGGCAGCTCTTTTTATTCAAAAAACCAAAACCAAACCCAAAAGGAACCTGTATATTCCTTAACACGAGAAAACTATTGCTGTTAAAACACAGTGGACAGAGCTGATGAAAAAGTCAGTTTTTCAGTCTTTGTACTCTTTCTTTCCCTTTATATGCATGCCAGCAAAGGGGTGGGTCTGCCCCTTTGTCACAGTGTAATACTGTAGTCTCTGAGGGCTTCAGAGAGACAGTCTCCAGCTTTTTAATAGGACCTCAAAGAAAACAAAAAAATACTTTTAGAAACTACCATTTATTCAGGTTAACAAAAGCAGGATGCTTAGGACAGAAGGACAATTGCTAGTACCTCCTTGGAGAGAATTTGAGTGACTTTCATTGCTGGTCCACTCACCTGATGCTGCAGTAGTGTTTGGTCATTGCATCCCTAGCTGGAAAAGTACTGCTCTGTGTTTTCCTCTCCAGTGCTGACCTGGTTTTTCAGGGTACAATAGCTCATCTTCAGAGCTTCTGCTGTGAGATAGATCATAGCCATGCTAATTCTCTCTAGCTGGTTTTTCAGCATGAGGAGCTTTGGTATTCACATTTAGGAAGCTTCTCCGAAAATAACTCAAAGAGTGGATTGATGACAAGGCTTAATTTTTTCCTTCAGTTGTTCAGAAACCAATCTGCAATATTTACTCAGCTCAGACTTATACATCATTAAGACAGAAAAATATCCGTGGAAGATTTACTTCTGTTTTGGTAGGTACCAGTATTTGTAAAATGTTTCCAGTGCACTATGTGTTTCCATCATATCCCTCTCAAAAACTTCTGTTATTCTATTGGAGCAGAATTTTTTACATTTTGAAAAGATTTTAAGATGACTAGGTTAGTTTCAGCATAACTGTTTTGCTTAAATAGCAAATTTCCTAGACCTACAGCTGAGGGTGAGGCGTGTTGCCAGAGCCCGCGCTGCAATGTTCGTCTGCGATTCCTGTTTAAAAAGTAGCAGCTGTGTAGCTGTACGAGAACTGAAAATGTCTCTCAGTTCAGGAGTCATCCAAGAACCAATTATAAAACATGGTGAACCCACTGAACTGATATTTGGGGGGAAAAATGAAAGTACTGTGCGAGCTGGCCTGTATGTGGTGCTCTTTTTAACCTTAAGTA
Organism: Notiomystis cincta; assembly: GCA_013398075.1. NCBI lineage: Eukaryota > Metazoa > Chordata > Aves > Passeriformes > Notiomystidae > Notiomystis > Notiomystis cincta. The sequence goes on along the minus strand of VZRX01009192.1, from coordinate 121,716 downwards.
CATGCCTGAAAGATTCTGATTCAACAGCAGTAGGACTTAGATGTGTGTATCTGATGATGAAATGGAGCCCATGGTGCATGACTACAAAAAAGATGTTTAGGCCTCTCAGTGGCAGTTGCCATCACAGTGTCTGTGACTGATGGTGATTCACTTCTAGGCCCTGGAACAAGGGCTCAGAGTCTAGGCTTCTTCTGAGGACCAAGTGAGGGAAACTTGAAGTTTGTGTCCTAGCAGCTTGCACGTAATATCCTTTAAAGCCAGGTTAAATTATCTGTCACCGTTAAGGCGCGACACAGAGTTGTTCACAGCAGGACTGGAGAGGTTCCCCCTGTATGTCAGTGTTCAGTGGCTTGGGGAACAGCTGCTTGTGCAGTGTCTGGTTTTGTGATTGAACAGACAGCTCAATTTCTGGCATTGCTGCTTTAAGAAACAAAAGTGATAATCAAGCTTCAAAGAAATCTTGCATATGTGAATGAGTCAGAATTATTTTTTCTTCTATAAGCTGTTTAGTTTCTTGCATCTTATGTAGTGAAAACACTGCTAGATCCTACTTGGTATTACCACATTATGAGTGAAGGGATTTTTTTCATAACCTTTGGACTTCCTCAGATAGAACCACATCAGCTATAATAAATTTAGAGCCTTAAAAACCTGTTGTTATGAAGACTTTAAAATAAAACTGTGCGGGCTGTGTCTGTTCAGTGGTAAGAAGCTAAAATAAGACAATGCTGAGATCTGTTGGGCTCAAAAGAAGGTTCAGGTTTCTTGCCTTCATGATCTCCTTTCCAGAAGGAAACCTTTGTGTTTCTTTCTCGGAAACCCAACTCTAATAAAGCCCAGTTATTGTGACCCATCCAGGCTTACCTCCACATAGTCTAGTCCTTTGCAACGTCTCCTGCATTAGCTTTATTAAATTGTGTTAGAACACAACTGTGCATGGAAGGATGTCCTGCCTTTGGTTTATTTTTCACTTTGAGGGATGTTCTTACCATTCTGTTTTCACTTTTAAAAAAGGGGATGGGTTCAGTCTCATTAGTGGATGTATATATCCTTTTAACCATTGAAAAGATTTAAATAAAAGTTGTGAAAGATATCCTAAGATGTCATCCAGTACAAACAAACAAGGTCATCTCCTGTTCAAAGGATTAAATACTGTTGTTGCAAATAAATACCTGCTTAAAGGCGTGGGCAAGCTCATCTGACACGTCTTTACTTGTGGCCCGATGGCAATTTCATGACTGGAGCAACTTGCTTTTTATGCTTTCTTCCCCAGTGCCAAGAATGTCTGGGTGGACCAGTTTATGTGTGCTGCTTGCTGCTGTGCCGTAGTTCTCTGCCTTGCATACTTGCTTCATTGTTTTGGGAAAAAGATCAGACAATTCTTTTAACGAAGACTGTGAAAGCCAGAGATAATTCACATGGGACCAGATGAACCAGTGCTTCATTGTTTTACTTAGACATAAAGAAAATCATGTTTGTTTTGTTCTGCACACTATTTCAGCATATTTTGTTATTAATAATATCTCTGAGACTGTTGTTCAGGAGTCAGGCATATGTATTATCTCCAAATGGTGTTGCAGCAGTTCCAGATGCACTGTTCTCAAATGCACGGTATACAGTAGAAATGTGAGGTATAAAGCTGTTTAAAGTGTAGTAATACAGTTGATTTCATCAAAATGAAAGCCTAGGAAGATTTTTCTTGTAATTGTTTTTAGCACAAGTATGATGTGCTGATTTGGAACATCAGATGGTTTCTGTTATTAGACCATGGGAAAAAGCATTCCACATATGTGTGTAGTTGCAACTTTGTAGATAATTGGTGGTGTTAGAAATGTCTCACAGAGATACAGTTCTGATCCTTTGGTCATTGTATTGAAGAGTGTGTACCTGGCTCAGTTCTCAGTGAATGACTGCAGTGAATGTTGGAGATGACTGGAAGATGGAAATCCCCATGTGTGCTGTGATGGTGGTGGATTCCCAAGTGAAGGCTGCCCTAGGATTCCTGCATGTGCAGGGCATTTTCACCTCCACAGCTTTTGTTCAGTTGTCAGGATCCAAGGCGCTGGGTCACAAAATCCCTCCTGTTACGACTCAAGACCATTTGTAGTTCTAGTATCCTGTTTAGTCCCAGGTGCAGTGATCATTTACAGCTGCATATTCAGCCCTGCTGTATCAGATCCCTCTTTTTACTTTTTATGTCAAATATCAAATCATCTCCTTAAAGGCAACAGGGTGCTGGAAAGTCTCCTGCTCATGGCAGTCAGTTGATTTCTAAAGATTGTGGAAGGGATAGATTAGTTAATTGCCTGCTGAAGGATGAATTTTACTGCAAGTCAGTATGGAATAAAATAGAATCATAGAACCATAGGATGCTTTGGGTTTGAACAGGCCTTAAAGATCATCTATTCCAACTCCCCTGCCATAGGCAGGGACACCTTTCACTAGACCAAGTTGCTCAAAGCCCCATCCAACCTGGCTTTGAAACTTCCAAGCATGGGCATTTTGCCCATCCTTGGGCAATCTGTTTCAGTGGCCATCTCTCTCATTTTCCAGGGTTGGGTTGGTCAAAGCAGCCTCAACAAATAAGAGTTTACATGCTAAATTTCTCAAAACTGCTCTGTTTAGGGAAAGCAGCCAGCACAGTTGGATTGCATCATACAGGTAAGGTTCTTAGGCTCTTTTGCAGTCTTTTCATAATCCTTACAATCTGACTGCAGGGTTTGGCTGGTGCGTAACTCTAGATTTATATCACTAAAGGATAAAGTCTGTATTTGTCACTCCTCACTTTTTCAGCAGGCTTTATGTTTTGTGTCATCCATTCTGTACTGCTAGATATTAGAGTGCTTTTTTTGGTTTGATATCTCAGCTCACTTTTTTTACTGTTCACAAAATTCCTTGTGCTCTATAATAATTGTCTTCATGAATTCTCATTGCTATGCTCAGTGGGTAAGCTTGGCTAATGAGACCCTTTTTTTTGAGTGAGTTTTGCTAATTGCTTTTATCACACTGGAACCTGTAAGGGGATTTTCTTTGGACAAAATGACAACAAAAAAATGAAGCGCTTTTGTTGGTAAGTCACCTGGCAATCCCTCAAGGATCCTCAACATAGCTGTCAGCAAACATGAGTGACTCCTTAACGCCCAGTGCCTCTAATTGCCCTTTATTTCCCCTCTGTTTTCCTTGTGTGGGATTTCTCAATTGATGGGATGAAATTTGAAAGCAGGTTGTGATGGAGTGCATCTCCAGTCAACAGTAGAAAGAATAAAAGAATGAAATTAGGATGGTCAACATGCATCAGGAAGAGAAATTTCATCCAGCCTCCTGCCCTGTCCTGTGGTTGTGGCTGATCCCTTGCCATGTCAGTTCATACTTGTATTGTTATTCCCCTAACAGCTCAGCTCATGCCAGGACCCTGTCACTTCTGCAGACCAAAGGAGCAAGGACTTCAACACTTACCCTTTACAAAGGCTCAGTTCTTTCCCAGTTACCCATTTGTATCCATCTTCTTCCCCAAGTACTGAACCATACTGAACATCAACCTAAGCACTCACCTACCCAGAATTGTATCATTATTTTCAGCATGAGGCTAGTATAAGATTTTGTGAACTTCCTAGGAAAGTATAATTGAATGAATTTCAGCTTCAGAACTGAGATGGCAGTTATTAGTTGAATATCTAAATGAGTATCTAAAAGGAGACAGCCTCCATGAGTCTTGGGTTGACCTGTGCTCTAGTTTTTGAAGAAAATTTACATTGAACCTAATGGAGTTCATTAACCAATAATTTTAATTACTGATGTTTACAAATTTCACCAGGTTTATGTGAAATCAAAATATATTTGGATTATTATTTTGTCTTGTTTGAAGTTTTCCCCTTGAGCTCTACTGTAGTCCCTTCTTATCTTTGACTTTGTTGAGAGTAGCTTGAAAGCTTATTGCCTTTTCTGCCACACCTGCCATCTGCAGGACTCCTTGCTTCACCCAGGGAAGGGATTAGAGCCATCACTATCCTCTTCATTTATATAATTCTGTCATTGCCTTGACATCAGCGTAATCTTCTTGACTGGCTGATCAAACTGATTTTCAACAGTTTTAGACAGAGTAAAAAATTAGTGCATTTAAGTCTTCCTTGATTTTTCTGGCAGTTTCCCTGTCATTCAGTTTAGCAGTTTTTTCTTTATCTCAAGTCCTTTTTGTTTTGTTTTTTTTTTTCTGTGGTTATCTTCTTTCTTATAAATATCTACTACAGCTGGAATTTTCTAACTTTTAAACCTTTAATTGTTCTAATCTCATGTCAAAGCAGTTAACAGGTGATAACAGACCTTTATCAGACTTTGTATTATTGCAGCATTCAACATGAATTTTTGGCCTTACTTTAGACATTTCAGATTTTCCATGAATTTCAGTAAGCGCAGGATTTTATTTTAGATATTTGCTCACAACATAGAGCTTCGATGGTAGCTGTATCTTTATCATACAGCCAAATGAAATCTCTTCTGTAAGGGGGTATATAGATTTAGCATTTTTGTGGTTCATATCATAAAAGTAACAACTAAAATGCTATTGTAGCAAGAAAATCTGTTCAAAATCACAGCAAATCCTGCTGCTGTAGGCTTCTGAAAAGAGAGCAATGCTCTGGTTTGCAGTCCTGTTTCTACCATGACACGGCTTTGGATTTTGTTACGGAGGAAGGGTTTGCATTTTCACTTTGCAGGATGAAAATACACAGGAGTTAAGGGTACCTTTGGGAGAACTGCACACTCTGGATCTCTTGGTGACATTTTAAAGACCAGCAAAATTTTGCCAACCCGGCTGCATTAGATGGGCTTGTGATTTGTCCTCTCCACCACAGCTGTGCCTGCAGCAGCTCTCTGGCTGTAGTAGCAGAACCTGGGCATACAGAGTGGTAGCTCTTTCTGGTTGAGGAGCCACCTTAGCATGTCTGTTTGAGACATGTTTGCTCACATGGAATTTACTGATGATTAGGGCAGACCAGGCCATACAGGAAGGAGTGGAAACCTTAATGGTAAAGACAGGCAACCTGACTGGGCAGGAGTTCTTTGCTGTTGCTGGACTTCACTATCTCACCTTATGCATGGTGACTTACCTTAACATATAAAGGATAATACTTGTGAGTTTAGTTGGGGTTCACAGAAGTATCCTTGCATTCTGATTCATTGAATTGCTGAAGTGATGACTCTTTCTAAGTCTTTGAGTAGCTTCTGGTTTCAGTGGGACTTGAGCTTCGAAGTGGAGCAGAAGCTCAAGTTTTTTGACAGATCAGCACTTTCATGCTGAGGCAAATGTGAATTTCTGGCTTGATGGTATGATACAAAATGTACAGCAGTATTTCCTCTCCTTAGTGCTACTAATTTTTTGGAGGGAAATGTGGTTCTAATGTTATGCTTTGAACAGAATTTCAAAGTTCGTAGGGAATGAGACCACTTCTTGTTGGTAACTGAGGTTACTTAAAAATAACACTTTCACTTCCATCTACATACCCATGCTGGATTACAGCCTTCAAGGCTGGGGCTGGTTCTAGGTTTCATTTTATATACAATATCATATACGTTTGAATTTATGGATTGCATGGAATTGTAATGGCCACATGGCCCTGATCACGAGGCAACCTTTTTTCTCATTCCTAAAACTGTGACTTGTTTCTCAAACTCCTTTCTGGGTCTATAATGCTATCAGCTGCCTGTTGCTAGACAGAGTTGGCACACTCACTTATACTAAACCCACCCCTTATTTTTCTTTCCATGAGCTGGCACGCTTGTGCTTAAAAACATTGGCTAACAAGTCTGATCTGGTGTTTCCTAGTGGGATACTAACCCTTTAAAAGCAATCTGAAACTTGTTCCCCTTTCATGAAAAATAATGGGGAGGTATAATTCTCTTGACTCACACAGAACAAAAGTACTCTGAGTCCTTGAGAAGGCCGAAGCCTGTAGAGCCTTTTTGCAATTGTAACAATAAGATGCACAGTGAAGGACTTATATCTTCCAACTGTGAACCAATCGGATGTGAATTTTCTCTAATCATGATGATGAAACTAGTAACATAATTGCTCAATGTCACAAAGTGGCTTTTGAGCCACAAAGATTTTCTGACATTATTGCATTTTTTTGTTTGTTTTGGGCATCTAGAAACTAAGATAGAACTGCTTTAACAAAATCCATCCTGAGTTTGTGAGAGCTTCCCTGGAGAAGCTCTTCATGTAGCTTTCAGCTGAACAGATTGTTACTATCAAATTTTTAAGAATTTCTTGTGGTCACTTTAGTACAATATAGTTCCTTCTAGTATGGACAGAAGTCTGTGAGTAGTAAAAATAATGGGCTTTTCCTATTGTGAAATGTGCCTGTGTTTCTGTGCACTTCTTCCCACAGAAGCCAGCTGTGAGAGGAGAAGGGAGGTAGGCTGGCGGGAATCCCGGCGTACTCACGGGGTGAGTCACAGGACCCAGTCAGTGTCTGGAAGAAATCCTTGTCCTACTCTGCAGACAGAGCCACACTGAGCTTAGTTTTTAATTTTATTTTTTTTCAAAAGAAATGACATTTGCCTCATCAGTGATCATATTTATGCCATTGCAGTAATGAAGAATGTGAATCCTCTGCTCTGTTTTTTCTTGCCATCAGGAATATCACTTCTCCTAAACCTGACGTTCAATCCTTAACTAGCAGTTTCTACTTCAACTTTATAATTATTCCTTTTTTAAGCAGTTTTTCCTAAAATAATGAGGACTGAAGTAAATGGGAAGATAACTCCAGATGTACAGCAAGAAAGGTGTAGAGTAGGTATTTTTATTGGGATAGAATAGGTGGTAAAGCTTTTGGAAACAAAGAATGCTCGTAAGAAGAGATTGGCAGACTGAAAACCCCAACTATCCTTTGATTACTATCAGACTCAAACATTGCTGCAGTCTTAGCATGCTAATTAACCACAACTGATACATTATGGATGCTTGTAAATAAGCAGCTTTCATTTAACTCTGGTTTAACTCCTGAAGATACTGTTTTAGGTGCTTATTTTTATCTAAGCTTTGCATTATTTTACCTGTACTGTTTGGTGTCAAAAATATTGATAAATGTTTCATGATATATATATTTTATAAATTATCAAAACATAGGTCTTTATGACAATAAGTTTTAAAAGAAAAAGATCTCTTTTTCTTTTTTTTTTCCATAAAATTGATTTCCATTGGTTGCCATTTTCTTTCGTGTCAATTACCATTTGTTATCAATGCAAGCACTTGGAGATCTTTGTGTGAAACTGGAAGCTCAGTCCAACTTCTCTAAAGTGAGTTTGTTTCATATAAATGTATTGAAATTTATGTGTTTTCAGAGTTCACTTACGATATTCTGAGCTTGCATTTTCCCCTTTTTTTTTTCCTAAACCACAAAACATGCTAGGGGAACCAAACTGTAACCGATCTTTGGCTTTTTTTCAGATCTGTGATTTGACTCCCCAGCATGGCTGTGGTGCTGCAGCCTTGGCAGTGCTGGAATCGTGCTGTATGTGTGCTGTATTGATGATCTCTCAACCATGTCATCTGTGGTGGATGTGCTGATTCTTGGTACCTGGAGGTCATCTTGACTTGCTACTGCAGTGATGCCACACTGGGACTCAAATCACTTTTACTTCAACACTGAAATAAAAATGCTGAGTTCACCACTAAACTTCATGGCAAAATTCAGTTTATTATTGCACAGTCATACAGTGCTGTCAGAAACTTTAACCTCTTTTTTACAGGCTGATTAGTCAAGAGTTCAGTGAGTAGTTAGTCCCTCCACACTTGGAATTCCACACTTTGTGTCATCTGCCATGTTTCTCAGCACTGTGTGTGAGAGCACCTGACATTCACATCTCCCTAGAAAGCATAGCTAGGTCCTCACCCTTGTGCTAATGCCAGGTGTGCTGTGAGGATCCTGCCTGGTTTTCATGTCCTTTGCACTATTTTTGGACTGATGGACATTGCAGACTTCACTGAAGTTGCCCATTTACAGCAGGGATTTGGTGTTTGCTGGGTACATCTGGCTCCTGCAGAGCAGGGAGGATCCTGTTGTATAAGGAGGTTTTAATTTTTTTTTTTCTAAGTAATTAGAAACTTACCAGGGTGAAATTTGTGTACAACATAGGAGCACTTGGATTTTCTCATGGATGAAAAGTAATGGCTCTCTGATAAGCAGGAGTAACAGAAGAAGGTTGATACAGTATTAAGAATAGAGTAATTTCATCTTGTCTTATTAAAAGTGAGGACTGCAACAATAATTTATACATTTTTAATCAGGAAAGAATATGGAATAAAGACCTTCAGGCAACTTGTTTGTAATTCCCCTAAATGTACTCTGCCTCACATAAAATTACTGCAAGAAGTTGATAAGTCTTTTTTGCTCCGCAAAATCAAAATGAAAATTGCTTTCCATTTTTTCAACCTGGTTCTTCTGCCAGATTTGTTATGTTGGGAACATGATGTGGTGAAAAAGGCATCTGTAACCTCAGGCTCTCAAGAAAAGGCCCATGTTTTATACATTATTCTCTTCTCTTCGATGGATACCTTCTAGGAAATGTCTTTGTTAGTTGTTCTTTTTTCCAGAAATACAGAAATACTGCTTCAACATGTTCTGTGCTGAAATGTCAGCGTTGTGCTGTTGTGTAGGTGGTAGTATGTATTATACACAGTTTTCAAAACCTGAATAATCAGTGATGTGCATGACTTTGCCAGGGAAAACAAATGGCTGTGTCATTTTGATTTCGGTATATCAAGAAAATGTAACCTATAAAAGTTAATTAGCATTCTTCCAGAAGGGGGTTGTTTAACTAACATCTTTATTTCCATGTTTTCAGTTTTGTCAGAAGTTGGAGGGGAGTGTTTTATTCTGTTGCTAATATATACCCATAGATTTGCAGAGTATTTCACGGAGTTTTATCTACCATGCATCTGTCCTTCATTTCAGCAAACGGTTGGATTTTTCACTCACTTGAACAACCATTTAAATCCACTGAAAATTTTTATTCAGGCTTTCATGTGATTTTTTACATAGTTTTTAAAAATAAAATTCCTTGAGCCTGGCGGTGTTCATGTTATTTATCGAAATGAGGTTTTGCCAGTGATTTTAACAGGAGAAACCCTATAATTTTGTCATTGAAATCCTGACCATCTGCATTGCTGGTCACTGCAGTGAGTTAATGTATCTCCACCTCTCATGGATTTGGTTCTCTGGTAGGCTCAGTTCTTCCCGTTTGTCCTGGCTCTTATTGTCATTGAATGCACAAAAGTTTCTGGTCTGAAACAAAAGTGATGTTTGGGCACCCATAATACTGAATGAAGTAATCTCACTTTATTTTCCTGCATAACTGCAATTCATTAGCCTTCCTCTGCCACTTTAAAGCCTAACTGAGAGAAGGTGTAGCTATTTGCACACCAGCATTACATAACTGTAAGCTAAGATAAGTTATAAAAATTTGAGAACTGATTTCTCACATGCTGGTTTCATAAACTCTGTGTACACCTAAGTTCTTCCCAACATTAACAACTCAAAATTTTATTAGTGGCTTTGCAGATATTGTAGAAGTGGAGGTTTTATTCTGGGTATTACTTCTGGGTGTTAATATTTACAAAAAGTGTTTTAAGAGAAAGCAATTAATAGACAATTCTAATTTTTATTTTAATGAGGCCCTTATAGAAAACATAATCCTTACAGGTCAGATTCTCAAGCCTGCTGAGATGCACTTGTGTATCAAATCCTGCCTTAAATGCTGAAGTAAATATAGTTATCTGGATAACTTGGCTTCTTTTCCACTATTCTGTAAATGCACACTTTAATTTGGGAGTCAGCTGTGATCTTGTGTTACAAAACTATATATTGAAATGTTTGGTGTCCTATAATGCAAAGCATGGATGGTGGCTGGAGCCTGGAACAGAGACTTCAGCATCGGAACTACCCCTGAAACCACCCCTCCTCTTTGCCTCCTGAGCCACAGGCAACTGGCCATCCCTAGGGCTGGCTGAAAAAATGGTCAGGAGCAAATACTGGAAAGATAGTGGGATTTATTAGTCACAGTGAGGGAGAACTGAACAAATGGTGGCAGGGGGAGGGACTGGGGGCAAAGTAATTTGACGATGGTAGATAGAAGACTGAATGCTAAATAAAGTACTGTTGTTTCTACTATTTTTCAGAAGACATTTCTGTGTTGCCTTGTTATGATTAGGCCTATTCTGAACATAAGGTGTTTGATTTTGTCATCTTTTTGATTATAAATCTAACAGTTTGGGAGAGCATCTACTCTGACTGTTTTCTATAAATGGACCGTAGCATTTCACTTGTTGCTCCAATGCAATCACATCTTTGGAGAGTACACATCTTCCAGACCATCCCTGTGGCTTTCCTGGAAGCCAGCTCCTTTTGTTCCTCATCCTCTTGTTTAAAATACCACGTCTATAACAAGGGTTTGTTGTTACCCTGTCGCTGGTGGTTGCTATGTGTTTCTCTAAGATAAAAGCCTTCTCACTTTTTTCATTTCTCTGAATTTTTGCAAGCTTCTTCATTTACCTGTGTGGTGGTTGATTCCCTTCCCTCTTTAGAGATAGTGTCTTTGTAAGAGATTTCTTTGGGCTCTTTATGTAGGATTGAATTCAAGCCCCCCTTGGCTGATAACTAATACCCTTGCCCATATTTCCAAGCCAGTATGCTTTCATAGAAAATTTAGCTTTCCTTTTATATTTTTTCACTATTTCTAATATGTTTGTTCTAATTTTTAGTCCTGCTAGCCATTACAATGTTTTGAATTTTTTCCTGTGAGGGCTCCAAATGCCTATTTGCAATAAACTGGCTGACTCAGGGGCTGAGAGATGTAGTTACAGAGGATTATTAAGTGTGAAAGAGAATATCCATTACAAGTAAAGTGTGGATAGTATAATCTTTAAAGTAAGACTATGTATTTTATGTATTATAGCCATAGAATATCCCTTTCTGACCTTAATTTTTTATTAGTAAACACTGTTTTCAGTTCTTTACTGACCCAAGTTGTATAGTTTTCCAGTCTTTGGCACTTTGGCTAATAGAAATCCAAATTCTCTTGAAGAATTCTAAATTTCATTTACATTTTCTCTTTTTGATTTTGCCCTCTTGAGTTACGACTATTAGGCTCTCCTGTAACATTTGGAAACTGTTCTTTAAAGCTGTTGACTTTGGAACTGTCCATATTGGATGTAATCCAGGACATGGTTGCTGATTACTGCAGTACCAGCTTCCAGCCCAGTGATTTATTACATCTCTGAGTGCTGCATAGTTACTCTATCTTGAACAGCCTATCTCTACTGATGATAAGAGGTGAAAACTCTAGTGGTGTTTTCTGACTGTCTGTCTGGCACCCAAAGGAAAGCCCATTCACAGCAGAATAATTTTATTTCACATACTGGATGTGCATGAGGATGAGTGGATCCCTGCAGTGTGAGAAGAGCTTTACTGATAATGCACAGTTTGTTTATTACCCCTCCATGCCCAAACCACTCAGGTGCAGAGCTGTAGCTATGAAACTCCAGTGAAACTGGGCAGTACCGTGGCTTCATTGGGCCATGGAATCTGCACAGCCATGACCCTCCACCCCTCTGTGTTTCTCATGAAGAGTCCAGCATGAAGAGGTGAGGCTTGGGAACCCAGCTGAGTGCTGAGGGCACAGAGCAAGGACAGAGACAGCCTTCAGGAGCTCTCAGACATGTCAGCATCTGCCCTGCTGATTGCCAGAGCCTGTTCTGAGCTGTGCAGTTCCAGTGCTTTGCACTGCCCTCCAGCTTCATTGGTCTTCAATGATGGGAGTCAGGGAAACTGTAGTCCTTGCAAATGAGACTTTGCTTTTCTGTTGATACTATACAATGTATGCAGTTTAACCATCTATTTCAATATCTTTTGGACATTCAACCCTCAGGAATAGGTGACATGGGAAGAGTACTCGGAGCACTGTATTTTTGTCCCCTTTGCACTGTAGTATGCTAATGCCAGATATAATAGGAACAATTATAAGGCAGGCTCAGTAATTTCATTTAAGATCTTAAATGACATGGAGATTTGGTGAAGAGGAGAGTGAAAGACTGTTCCTGAGGTCTGAAACTGAGAATGGGTGTAAGGATGGGGAGCATGCCAGTGCCAGGACAGGCAAGCAGGAGGAGAGTGTAGTGCACCTTATGGGATGGACCAGTTATTTGTGGGCATGGATAGGTTAGTAAAGATTTGAATAGTAGAAAAGTTGAAAAATAGTGTCTCATATGCACAAGCATCTCTGAAGGTGGGGTAGACTTTTGTGAGACTTTTGGGCTTGGGAGAAGGTGGAGGACCTGGAAGTGGGAGGAAGATAAACAGTCATTGGCTTGGACTTCTGCAGGCTTGGGTTGTCTGAAAGCACTCTGGAAAAGCCCAAACAGACAAATATTTGTGTGGTGAAGACATGGGATGAACAGCAAGGTGTTTCCAAAGGCCTGAGAAGATTTATGTTCAGTTTAGTATCCTCTTGTTAAAATGGGGAATTATGAAGGAAAAATTTGCAGCAGAATATTACTATGGGGAGGCCATGGACATTTAGTTGCTTTTGCATTAGCACAGAATATGTTTAAACTTTCTGTCTCTCTAGACACATTTTCACATTCTGGGGTATTGTCATGTTAGAGGAGAAGATGAGATCTTGTTGTATTTGAGTTCAAAGGAAGAATTATCAAAAATATACCAGAGAGGAAAATAAAAGAGGAATTTCAATAATATGGTGAACACTTTTCTGGGCTAAAAGTTCTGTTGTACAGAGTTAGTGACCTGACCAAAAAAACCCCAAAGTTCACACTTCCTTTGCCAAATAGAAAAAAAAATATGATTTCTACCTAAATAAATGTTCATTACAGTATTTTGTGCAATTCATAATGTCATTTTACCTCAAATAATGATGAAAAATGGAGAGATAATATATATGTGTATTAATGACAAATTACATGAGTTTTCCTTTAAAAAGTTTTCTTGAAAAAGCAGCAGACTTCATCCCCTCCAGTAGTGAAAGAACTGGAGCTACTGCTATATATAAAAATTATAAGTGACTGTAAAACCTGTCTATCTGAATTAACTGCATGAAATTAATTCCATGAGAAAGGGTTAATATGTCATTATTACAATAATTACAAGTCTTGGAAAAAGAAGCATTGCTAAGTGAGAAAAAAAGTGTTGCATTCAGTTCAAGCTCTTTTTGAGAGGTTGCATTTATTTTTTTGAAACTATTCTACATTTTACTTCTGTAGTTCATCTGTATTTTGGTGTGAGAATGAAAAACATACCTTCCACAATGAACCCCTACTGTAATAAGAATTACAGAAATGGGCAATAGTGCTTTTATACTTCTATAGAAGTGTAACATTTATTTTTATCTACCTATATATATAATATTTAAAACTAGTCCTTTCTCTCTTGTCAGTGTGCTGTGCCATATGGTGCCGAGCAACATGCCAGATGATAAAAATATTCCTAGAACATATGATATCATCAGTCAATTCAAGAGGGGTGAAACTTCTTGACCAAAGCATTTGTGGCTTTGATACATTTTCCTAGGTGTAAAGTGTATATTTTGAAATGATGAAGTGTGTCCAAGAGGTCTCCTCTGAATTTGCATAAGCAAATTCTAAAATACCATCTTAGAACATTTTGCTTGTTAAAAAACATGGAAACTAAATAAAATTTTGTTTTAACAAAGGAATTCATGGCAAAGTAGCGCTTCTTTTCATAGCAAAAAATGATTCACTACCTTCCTTTCAATATATATTGGTGATTGCTCTGGTATTGGAAACATGCCATGAAGAATGGCATCTCTCCATCTCCCTTCTCCACTTGCAGAGAAGTCAGAACACAGTGCTCGGTCAGAGGATGTTCGTGTTTGGTGCAGACAGCTATCTGTACACAATTGGGAAAAGACCATGTGTCCCCAGGGAAAAAAACTCCAAAATATGACAATATTAACTACTATGATTTTCTACCAGAATAACTGAAGTAACTGATGTTACTCTGACGTTAATTCTGGGGTTTACTTACTTTATGTTGGGCCTCTTTCTTGTTTTTATCTGTTTGCACAAAACACAGAAAAAGAGAAAATGAAATGTTGTCCCTTGAAAGTGGGAGATGTGGTCAAGTGGCCTGCTCCAGGGAAATGGTGGGTCTTTCTTCAGAAAATACTCCCAGGGTGCTACAAAGCAAATACGAGACATTATGAGCTTTAGGGACAGCGCTGCAGGAAGAGTGGCTGAGCGATACATGCTGCAAATAACAAACTTACAGGCCAGAAGTGCCCGTGCAGCCTGTGTCTGTAGCTGACTGCCAGTCCTCTGCTCGTTTTGTCTGTGTCATGGGAGGAATATTAAGGAGAAAAGTCTCAGGTTTGAGTTAGGCCCTAAAAACTGTGCTAAGTTGATTGATTGGTATCATGTCTGTATCACTGGACTCTTCCTTCCTGCTTGTCTTCCTTCATCTATTTCCTTACAGCATTTTCATTTTATCTCCTCAGTTGTCAGGTCTGGGGTTCCTGGGTCAGTATTTATTTTTGACTCATCTTAAAACTTAAATGTGTATTGCAGAATTCTCGTTCTGTATTCCCTGTTTTCAGATTTCCTTAAGTCCTTAAGTGAATCCTCACTTCCCCTCCTGTTGAATATGTGACTGACCTATTTGTGGTCAAAAAAATGCCTTACAAGAATTCTTGAATAGCCTAGAATAAAGACCTCAGTTATACAAGGCATGGTTTGAAAGAAAGTGTCTGTTCTGATTGTAGGAATCTAATTTGTAGAATGATTTAATTAATTGGGCCTGAACGAAAAGTAACATTCAGAAGTGTGGTTAAAAATCTCTTTTGCACATTGGTGAGGCTCAAACCTCTGATATTACAATCTAACCAATCTTCCAGTCATCTATTAAGTTCCCAGAGAGATAGGATGTGTATTTATAACTAAAACCATGAAAAAAATGTGTATGTGATAAAAAGGAAGGGTTTGGGGGTTTTTTGCACAATGTGAAAAGGAAAGAAAGGGTTCAAAATAAAATTTATAAAACAAGGAACAAAATGAAAATGCTATCATAGATTATTGGCTCTGTACCAGCAAGTGTGCTGTTGATGTAATGAAAATAAATGCAGTCTGTACTTCCAATCTATACTTTTCACCCTTTCCTTGTTGTGAGTACTCTTTTACATATTTAATGGTTCTCCATAACAAGGTCTTTAAACCCATTAACCCGTCAGCAATTTGCTTTTACAGGTTAATATACTTACAAATTATTTTGTAATAGAATACCCTCATTAAAGGGCAGATTTATTAACAACTCCCTTTCCACAACTCACCATTTTTTTCTTTGAAACCACGACGTACCTACTTTAGTGCTTTTACAGTGACCAATTAGTTTGGCAAAAGGAGTGCTTTGCCTTGTGCTTGAACTTGTAACCTTTTGAGTGTCTCCAGAGGTACATCACACCACAGACCTTTTAATAACTCAGACTGTATGGTTGTTCAGGTTTTGTATGTTTAATGCTGAACTAAATGGGGTGCAGATCCCAAACCAGCCAGATTATATCACATTTTAGGATTCGTGGTTCTCTTCTGGAGAGCTGTATTTACCATGCTGACATTATTTGTGCAGAGCTGCTGCTTTACAGCTGTTCTTTTCCCAGAGTCACATTTGTTGTGCTCGTCAGTTGAAACAGAACACATGACATTTTTCCATGTATGCATTTGACAATATAACCACAGAATCACAGAATCAGCCAGGTTGGAAGGGACCACAGTGGGTCATCTGGCCCAACCTCCCTGCTCAAGAGAGGTCATCCCAGAGCATGTGGCACAGGATTGTGTCCAGGTGGTTCTTGAGTGTCTCCATTGATGGAGACCCCACAACCTTTCTGGGCAATCTCTTCCATTGCTCATCTGCACAGAAAGAAGTTCTCCATGTTCATGTGGAACTTCTGTGCATCAGTTTCTGCCCATTTCCTCTTGTCCTTTTGCTTGTCACCTACTCTTTAGATACTTTTGCACATTAAGGAGGTCCCCTCTCAGTCACTGAGTCTGCTCCAGGAGCTTTGTATCTCTGTTGTACTGTGGAGCCCAGAACTGCACACAATAGTCCAACTTGCCTCACCAGGGCTGAGTAGCAAACTGTTAATTCAGATTTTGAAAATGCAGCCATCCCTCTTGTATTACTTCTTCTCCAAACCGAGATCTGAGGTACAGATTCCGTATAAGCCTCTGGATCAGCTATGGATATGAAGTTGTCCTTTGCCTGCAACGTCTGAATTGCTGAGTTACTGGGGTCTTCTAAGCCAAGGTGATCAGGGACAAACCAGATTGCAAATGTGATCTACTCCTTTCAGGAAAACAGAAGTAGCTGTCTGTATTTTAAAGCAAAAGACCTTAAATGATTTCTTAGTGGGGTTCAGATACCTAAAAATATTCTTTATCACTAACTTTAGGCTGATATAGGCCAGTATGTCAGAGCAAAAGACATGTATATGATTAAAGTGCTAACATGATCTATGCTCCATCTACTTCAAAAAAGAATAAAGCAGTACTTAGTAATGTTATATAGTCATCTTTCACCTCCTTTCTGAGGATCTTGTCATGACAGTAATCTGGGGCTAGCATTATTGCCCATAACCCACTGATGGGGGGAATGAGGCATGGATTGAGACTTTAAAGATGCTGTTAAAGGAAGTGAATGGGTTCTGGACTAGCATGGGGCTCCGCTGTGCAGTCACAGATAGATACCACAGGATACCACAGTCTGATCCATTGCCAATTCATGGCAATCCCATACTTTGGATCAGATCATGGGCACTGACCTCTGCATTCTAACATTTATTAGTTTGCTGTCTTATGATTGTAACCTGCAGACCATCTCAATTAATTCTCAAGAAGGGAGAATGGGAAGAGAACCACTGTCTAAACAAGCAGGAGCTAACGAGGCTGTGCACTGCTCCATGCAGCTCTGGGGTGGGAACCTGCCCGTAGACCATCTTGGCAGGTGCCCCTCTTGTGTAAGCTCAGCTAGGCTCCCTCTGGGCTGCAGCTGGATTGTTTGCTATATAATGCACCTAAAGAAAGCAAATCAGGCAAAATCAAAATGTTTGTGAAGCAGTTAATAAACCTTCTCAACCTTAACTGACCACACAGAGTACGTTCAATGGTGCTCTACACTCTCCTAAGTGGTGAAGAGTAACTGGAGGCAGAAAAGCTCAGAAGTTACCAGCAGTGGTCAAAGGGATCTGTGGGCCCTTATAAACTTGAATACTCATTCTCATAAGAGATCACATTTTTAGAAGGTAGAGAAACACAGTTATGAGCACAAAAATAAACAGGTTTGTATGGGTTAGTGCACTTGGTTCACTACACAAGCAAATGCATATTTCAGTACCTAATTACCTCTCCTGAAGTGTAGTTATGCAATGCATCCACCCACTTGCTATAAACCTGAATGAAGATATAAGCTGCATATAGGTTGTTTACATTGCAAATCTCTGCCTCTTTTAGAAAACCCAACTTTTACTCGCTTCGTATGAGCAGCTCAGAGGATTTTAAGAATTCATCTTAACAGAAAGCAGATGGTTTCAGAAAGCTGAAATGAAGAAGGAAAAGGAAGAAGTTGAACATCAAAACTAAAATGTATAACATTAAGTGAAAGCTACCATGATAGATTTTTCTGTTTTTAAAGATGGGATTATACCAATTAGTTTTGTGTCCTGTTACGCAAGTAAAAAGGAAGTGCTAAAGATGTTTTTAAAGCGATGACTTTGGTTTTTTTTATCTGGGGAATGTTCAACAATAAATGGCAGAGGTTAGCATTCCTTCTTTGGTTGTCTGTCTCATTAGCAGAGGATGCCTGGTGACTGTACCTAAGTTTTCCCTAGCACCTCCACTTGTAAAACCCCATGTTTCCTGACTGTGCAAGACCTCAGGGACTCTTGTCTTTGTGCTAAGGTGAAAGAGGCCTTTACCTCCCAGACAAGGGAATGCAAAATTCTCCAGTGTCAGCAAGAGAACTGTGTGTTTCTGCTCAGTTCAGCCTCCATCTCCAAAGATATGTCCTGCCTCTGCGAGACTCTGCGGATTAAGGAACTTCAAAAGGACACTTAACAGTCCTACTGCGAAAATCAACAGACTGTTTTAAATTATCAGGAAGAGTAATTTTCTCTTTCAGTATCAATATTTCCTTATTAAAAGGAGAGGACAAGATTTAAATATAGCATAAAACTTCCAATACTGTGTAGTATTTCTTGGAGGACTGTGTTTGCTATGTTTATTTGCCTCAGGGGTAACACTTTTTTATGTACATTGTGAGGCTCAATAGTCTGGCAGCGGCAGCGCTCAGAGTGCTTTTCTTGATACTGTGCATCTGTCTCTGTTATGGTATCTATAGCAAAGTTGGTAGGGAAGAAATAGATATTGAAGATGTCTCTGGACTCGGTTTTTCAGTGTTGCTGTAGTTAGGTTTTTCAAGGGGTTGTGATTAATTTTTGTGTAAGGGAAAATACCAACCTTTTTTTTTTGCTTGTGTGTATTCTTAAAGAAGGAGTGATGAAAAATTCCCAGAGGAAATTTTGCTGTAAATACTGTGAGGATTAATTACTGCCTATTGCTTCTACATGCATAAATAATCTTTTTGGGCTTGTGTGGGAAGGATCATGTATGTTTTATTTATGGTCAGTGTTGGTCAACATGACTTTTTTTATTATTTGAAACATATTCTGTCATGAATTGTTGGTCTCATTTTAAGAATCAGAGGTAATTAATATGATTATAATCCATGTTGTTAATATATGACAATG
Source organism: Notiomystis cincta (assembly GCA_013398075.1). Taxonomy (NCBI): domain Eukaryota; kingdom Metazoa; phylum Chordata; class Aves; order Passeriformes; family Notiomystidae; genus Notiomystis; species Notiomystis cincta. The sequence continues at coordinate 102,888 of VZRX01009192.1, read as the reverse complement.
TCACTACTGTCAGTATATGTTTCATACTGAAAGTTCATCTTTAAGGAGATGATATAAGTCTTGTGGGTGTATCTTCTTTGCACCTTCATTTCTCCTGGGATTGACTTCCAGTGGCTACATGATGCTGCTGTTGCCACCTGTGTTGTGTGGACTTCCAGAGCAGAGCCTCAGCTTCCCAGCAGAAAAAGATTTTAAAACAGGGCACTATAAATTGCAGTGATGAGAGAATATTCAAATGCCCAGATAGTTGGAGAGTGGATTGTGAAAGAAAGCTTTTGTTATTTAAACTTCACTCATGAGCAGGTGATTCCATTTTAAAAATATTCAACTCCAGGGATACTTCTTTTTGTTCATCCTCAGGAAGTTGATGTTCACAAATCACAAAACTTAGGCAGCTGTCCAACAGCAGTAGCAGAAGCAGCATTAGTGTGCATCTCCATAAAAATGTAGCAACTGATTACTATTATTATTATTATTATTATTATTATTATTATTATTATTATTATTATTATTATTGAAATATATGTATATATGCACATATTCTCTATATCTTTATGTGCTATATAGAGAAAGAGATATTCAGAAAAGGGCTAGCTATCCACCTGGTTTATTAAGACCTATGTCTACTGTTGCTTTTCTTCTTCACAGGTTAGCTGGGGATATAAATAAGAAAATAATTTCCTCAATGGAATTTTTTGTTTAGATCCTTCACTAATCTGTTTATATACCTGTTCAGATTTTTGTGCCTGTAGCTATTCTACAGTTTCTGAAGATGGCAACTTGCTTCAAAGGCTGATGAAAACTTGGACTGGAATGTTTCCAAGTTGGAAAGTCACTTTCTGGTGACTACAGAAATTCAGCATTGTTTAAGAAAGTAAAGCATACTAAGTCCTGCATAAGCACAAGACTGTACCTAGTGAATATAGGTTTTCAATGGCAAGAGCAATGGCTTAATTGTGCATTAAGTCTTTGGCTCTTAGTAGCCCTTGTGAGCTGGTCTGCATAAGTTCTCACTGAAATCACTGCTAAATTCAGAGTCAAGACTGACCTGAGGTTGTGTTTGTGCGATCAGGTGGGTTAGATTGTGCTCTTGAGCTTTCCTATCCTTGAGTACCCACATGCAGAATTGAACAGGAATAACTGGTCTGTGGAGAGTTCATAGCCTGATTTGTTCATACTGACTGTGCACAGACAAGTTCTGAAAGCTTTTGAAAACAGCAGCAGTTAGCACTGGCCTATGCTGGGGTCAGTACTGCTCCCATCTAACCCAAAAAACCGGTAATTTCATTGTCTGGAATGCCATTCATCCCCAGAGTCCAAGGGTAAAAGCCTCACTGGACTGAACTCTTCCTTCTTGCACTTTGAAGCAGTTTGTGTCCTTGGATTTGCCATGAGAGGAGCATTTCCATTGTTCCTTTTATTCCTCCTTGTGGGTTAAGTTTGCTTGTGGTTAGTATAAATAATACAGAGAACCTTCCCCAAGATTCATCTGACTGCATGTACAGTTAGGGGAGGGGAGCACTTCTAAAGCATGGTTCATCTGATTTTAAGTAAGTCTAAAACAGATTAGACAAATTGCAGCTCAAAAGAAGACAGCTAATCCAGATGTGTCCTTGTGTGTCTCTGCCAGAACTGGCCACATGTATCTAGCCAGGACTTTGTTTTTCTTGCTACCCTTAAAAACTGTTCATTCTGATAGCACATGTGCACAGTGTTTCAAACTGAATTAAAATTATCCTGGAAATTTGGTATCCAATGAATTTTGCAAACACTTTTGTGTTTTTCTAAGCTCTCCTGAGGGTAAAACTCATTTTGTGTGAATGTCTCAAGTACAATTGCTTCTTGATTTGTAACAGCTGCTGCAAAAAAAGGAGTCTTTTACATTAGCAATTCTGGGCAGACACTCGGATTTTAAACTCTGAGTAACTCCATTCTTTCTCCTTGACTTTCTCAAGGGACCGGTGAATTTAAAAAAAAAAAAAATTGGATACGTGTAACATGTTGTGCAAACCAACAGGCTTTGAGCTTTCTGGAGGGATGCAACAAGTACATGGAGATTGGAAATCTAATTTTGAGACATGATGTTATGTGAGTGTTTAAATCAGAAAAGAAATTTAAAATTTCATTTAAAATTGTACTGGTGCAAATATTGTTAAAAAAAAAAAAAGAGTTTCTTAGATGGTCAGTAGAGGGCAGGCATATTTTATTTCTGAAGAACCTTTGCCCGCTACTCTCTGCAAAGAATATTTGTTCTATCTTCAGATTTGAGGAGTGTAAGTCTACTTTGTCATATCACCATGATATAAATCAGCAGTAGTAATTTAAAAAGACATTGTCAACCCCTTTGAGGAACTAAATGTCCATTTTAAAGCAATTGGAGGATATGAGTTATGACTACAGGCATTTAATTTCTGTGTTTAGATTGTAAAAACCGTGGCATAAAAAACCTGAAATATTGCCTCTACCAAGTACTAGATAAGAATCATTTCTCTGCTGAATTCTGTAAAATGCAGTAGTTCTTTCTGATGTGAACTACTATATCACTAATGGTGTGGAAACACACTCTTGAAAGTCACGATTGTTTAAATCTTCAGCTCAGTAACAGAGATTCTTCTTGAAGATCTGACTAGCCAAGCGACTTTAAACCTAAAGGAGCAATGCCTCTTTTAATTTCTACCTGCCTTCCTCTGTAATTGAAACAGTGTTTGTATTTCAGCTGGACAGAATACCTAACAGGTTCTGAGTACAGGGTAAAATCAGTGTCATATCTGATTAACTCAACAGAAAAAATTAAAGGGGATTTAAAGAAGCATTTATTCTGAATGAGCTCATTTTTCCCCAAATACATCTTAGCCCTGAAACAAAATGTAGACAGGGTCTTTTCTAGAAACACAGTAATATAAACACATCTCTAATATTGTTATGATATGCTACTTTTAAAATCTTGTAATGAGATTTATTCTTAAAGAGAATGAATGAAAAAAAAAATGTTGATTCTGTAAAAGACTAGAAATTGTTTCTTTGCCTGTATGTAAGTGTGCATAGTTATATATGAACTTTTATTTATGTTTATAATCAAACTTGCTACAGTGAAGCTACACATGTAAGTAGCAGTAACATGAGACAAGGGTCATGTCATCTACCATTTCTTTCTGTGACTTGACAGTTCCATTTTTTTCTGGCAAGGTTGATGTTCATATAGACACCTTTAATTAGGATCAAAAATAGTTTGAAGATTTGTCCCAAAAGATGCGGTTTGCATTCACTTTGTCCTCTCTGTAGCCATCAACAGAAAGTCTTTGTTAGATTTCAGAACTATTCCAGCTAGAATAAGTGAATGTTCTGGAAGGTGTTGGCTACCAGCTCTGACTTCATAGGCTTTGGAATTCTGAGTTTGGGTGCCACGTTACCTTCGTAATGAGCAAGACATGTATGACTGAGATGCTGAGGTCCTTGAATTGCACCTGCAACTGGAAATGAAACCAAGTTTGTGGGATTACTTTTTGTTCTTTTTAAAGAAAAGCTGTGGCCTTACAGGCAAGGAGCTGAATTTTTATGCTACTCGTGCCTTCCAGATGGTCTCTGGGATTAGTTTCAATTTTTCGTTCTAGAAATTAATGGAAGTCCATATTTTTGTGCAATCCAGCTAGATACTGAGATGATGAATCTCTGTAAGAAATGAAAGCTGATTGAAGAGATGCAAATGTTAGAACCCTCAAATGATTTCAATCAAAATTGGACTTGCTATCATGTGGGTACATGTTACTAAATTAACTTCAATTTTATCTGCTTGTGTCTTCGTTGAAGTCATCTAGGCAGATGGAAGAACTGTCCATATGCGGCCTATACCATATACGAAATTTACAGGATATACTTTATTCTAATCTCGTGCTTATCTCCTAAATGATGTATTGTTACGTTTCCTGTGAAATACTAGGTATAAAATCTGAACCTTCTGCTTCATGCTTTTAGGTGACTCTATTTCACAGCACTCAGACTAGATAGCAAATCTAATACTTCATTGTGTATTGTTCTGTAACAGTGATGACACTGCAGCAAAATATTTGTAGCCACATGGGGCTTAATTTTAAAAAATGTTTTTTCTGTTTATAATGAAATAACTTTAATCAAGCCAGCAAAAAACTTTCAAAATTTTAATGTATAAGCTTTCAAAAATGACTTTTTCCTTTAAATTTTTTGCCTTTGACTTGAGATAGTGAAACTACTGTAGTGTGAATTTCAAGATTACTTGCACTGACAACATCAACTTGAAACCTAGTAATTTCATAAAAAAAATAGAGCTAGTAGTTTCAGGAAGTGTTTCTATTTCTATGTTACCTTGCCAGTTTCTGTAGTTCTACTGTTATATTTTCCTCTTTAATGACTTTTATATCCTGTGTTGGACTGCAAGGCTGTCATAAAAGCACTGGAAAATGAAGAGTCAGAGAAAATGTCAGCGTTTAACACTGAGACAGATTTTAAACAAAATTATACTTTTATACACAAATTTTTAAGTGAATTTTTTACATTAATTAAAGTAAAAAAGTAAACAGAGATTTGAGAATCTAATTTTTTTATTAGTGTTGCCCATAAATGCAAACCTATTTATTATTACAGTACTGCTGAGCATGGTAAAATCTGGAAATACTTTCTCCTGCAAGAAACTGCATCTTGAAAACAAGACAAACAGATGGCCATAGAGAAAACAGAGAACAGGGATGGACTGCTCTACAGAAGGTCAGAGATTTTCATCAAGGAGCACTGGAACAAGGTCTTAGTGAACGTTTTCAGTACCACCTTAAAAAAAACACCCCTAGAAGTGCTGTTTTAGCTTATCTGGGTTTCTTTAAGACTGAGGGCTCTGGTACACGCAGGCTGCCATGGGGTATTTGTTAGCTGTCTGCCATATCCTCCTTAGAAACTGTACATGGACCACCTGGGGTCTCCAGCAGTTGTAAAATCACTCATCTAAATAGGGCTGAGGAACCACCATGACCAGAGTCAAGTGTGAGCTGGCCCTCAGGGCTATGGAGGCTTCTGGTTCAGTGCTGTGTGTTCTTGTGCTTGGTCTTCTCCATCTCCACTCGCCTCTCTTCGGAGGTGTTTCCATGGCCCTGCCTGAGTCACTCCTCTGATTCCCTGTAACCTCTGTGGTGCAGAGGGTGAGGTGTGTGGTGGCAGACATGAATGGAAACAGCACTGTGGGAAGCTGAATTGAGACAACTCAGACGTGGCTGCAAAATGATGTGCAACACTTAGTTTAATACCTGTATGGAAAAACCCATATGGTTAAAAAGACTTAAGGAAGGGAACTGAGAAATAGTTCCTATACAGTAAGACAGAGAAAAAAAACGTGACAGGGGATGAGAGATGAGTCTATGAGGGAGGATGGATGTGTTGGAAACTGAGAGGAGTAAATAGGGAAAAAAGTAAGAGGAAGACTGAAAAGAAGTGATAGAAAGGAGGAAGACAAGAATTTCTTGTTTATCTCTTGCAAAAAAATATGTGCATGAGGAAGAGCTCACTCGAAAGTTAGGAAAGTATAAAGAACTGGGAAAGATGATCAGGGAAACATTAACTGGAAGTAAAACACAGAGGGAAAGGGCTGTCTTGTTTGGATTTTGTTTTGGGATATTTCTTTTCTTTGGGATTTTTTTGGCAACAGAATGCTCCCAGATTGATATGCTCCCCCCTCCTCCCCCCATCCCCCTCCCTGTTTTTTTTTCTTTTACTGGCTAAGTATCTCCTGATTTCACAACATATTCTCATTCTCTAAACTGAGGTGGGATTTATGACTTTACCATAGTATTTATTACTCTTATTACAGTATCACTAAAAATCTCGAACAAGGTCAGGACCTTTCTGGGAAAGAGGCTATGAAAACAAAGAAAGATGATAAATTTTGTGTTCTGAAGCCTTGTACAAAGGTTGTTTGAAGTCTTTTTCAAAGGCTGTAACAAGCAATGTGAAGACTCCTTTTAATGTGACTGAGTGGGTAACATTTTAATTGTGCTAGAAAACAAAGTATGTGTCTGCATATTGCACTAAGGTGTCACCAGGAGATGTAAAGCCAGCCCTGAAAGTCTGAGCAGCTGAAGTCTGAGGTATTTAATCCCAAGATGCAAGACCAAGTCCTGGCCTTACTGCAGAAAGTGGGAATAGAATTTCAGCCCTGCAGCTTCTCAGACAGGAATTAGATTAAATGATTCTTCTAGATCTAAATGATTCTTGCACTATAGCAATGTAGTGTAATTAGAGTGTTTAACTGCAAAACTACTACTGTAGGAGTTGGCCAGGTTTTGTTGGTTTGATCTAAAGTGTAAATAGAAGCAGCATGGCAGGTCTGAAGAAAGTCAGGCTTGTCATTAATTCCCTGGATACTCCTTTTTCCAGTTGCCAAGTCCAGTTTAGCCCTGGTTTGATCCCCCAGAGAAATGTTAGGACAATTCATAAGCACCTAGACAATAATCAGGTGATAAAAAACAGCCAGCATGAATTTGTCAAGACCAAATTGTGTCAAACCAATCTCATTTCCTTCTTTGACAGAGTAACTGGCCTAGTGGATAACAGAGAACTGGGAGATGTGATGTATCTTGACTTAAGTGAGGCTTTTGACACTGTCCAACATGACATTCTTATAAGCAAGCTTGAAAAATATGGCCTAGATGAAATCGCTATAAGTGGCTGCAAAGCAGTTGAAAAGTATTCTCAGAGAGAAGTTATTGGTAGTGCCCTTCCCAGCTGCAGCAGGAGCAGCTCACCAGGCTTTGCTGAATGGGCTCTTCTACTCTCTAGTCCATCTAATCCATCATTCAGAATGCTAATGAGAAAATACACTTTCTCTTTTCCATAGAGTCAGGCAGGGCCAGGCGGGGAGGTTTGCAACACTTCGAGTAATGAATTAGTTCAGAAGCATCTATATGAAAATCGACCAGGTGAATTTTTGGTAAAGAAGGACAAAATACTGCCCACAATACAGTAAATGCACAAAGACAAAAGGTAGAAGTAATTGGAAGGCAGAAAAGTGTCTGGGGCTTTAGGAGATCACTAGTGAAATACAACTCACAAAGGACATGCTATTGCAAATAAAGCACCTCTTTTTTCGGGATTCTTTAACAGGAGTGTCATGTGTAAGACATGGGAAGTAATTATTTTGCACCATATGGTGCTGGTGAGGCCTCAGCTGGAGTATTGAATCCAGTTTTGGGGACTGCATATAAAGAAAGATGTAGATAAATTGGAGAGTTTCCAAAAGAAATCATGAGGAAATCAAGAATTTTATAAGGATGATTTAAAATGAAAGGTTCAAGGAGTTAGTTTTGTGTAGAATATTTATTCCCCTTGCCCCTTTCTGTGCAGCAGAGGTGTTAAGTGTCTGAGGAGTCTGTTTCTGTAGTCCTCACCGTAATACCATCAATCTGAATAACATGTGCACCTCAGTATCACTTAGCTGATGTTACAGCAGAGGTATGGGAGAAGTTCTGAAAGAGGAAGCAGACATTTGAAGTGGCTTCAGGGGGTCTCTTTGTGCAAGTTCGGCAGTCAGGATGAGTTTTTTGGGAAAAATCAAGGCCATGTTCAAACCGACATCATTAATAGTGTTGAGAAAAGCTACTTTATATGTGATAACTGTATTTGTGTATAGACTAAAATATCTTCATTTTTATGAGTTGGTACCATCTCTTACCACTCAGGGATTTCCTTCAGTAAAGTTTTCATTACTGGAGATTTCTGATTAGATTCAGAATATCATTTCCCTGAACTGGAAGCAGTGAATTAAGCACAATGTTTTCAGAAAACAAAAATTTTTAAGAAGAAAATAAGCCCACATTCACAGTATATGGTCAGATTTGTCTTTCTTTCTATTATGACTATTTTTCAATTCCAAAATACATCTGCTGAGTTGTATCCTTTAGATGAGGAGGTATTGGCAAAGATGATTGCTGACCCTTTCTTTCTGGTTTTTTGCTTTTCTTTAAAAGTGTATGACACATACTTGCATACAGCTGCCAGGAAGTTCCCAGCATTTGCAAGATTCAGTCCCACGTGCTCTGCTGAAAAGCAGAGTTAAAGTGAGCATGGCTGTGCAGCAGCTCAGCTCGTTGGACTAATGCAGTGCCACGTATGGCATTTACCTTTGGTGTGGAAAAATCATGTGGGTCCACCAAAATATTAATAGATCAGTAATAATGAAACTTTTAAAAATGTTAAGTGAAGAATAATAAATATAATACCATTTTTTCACAGAAGCCAAATCCTCCTCTCCGTCCTCAAGAAGAGTTGGACTTTTCAGTGTGACTTGAAGGAGTTTTAAGTTTCCCCAAAGTTGTAGGGATTTGTGGAGCAAACTGGAGTAATGTATCCTGTGAAAGATTGCACTGCCCAGACATCCCAGAAGGATAATGCTTCCCATTTCTCCTCTCTGGGTCAGGCTTTGTGGCTGGTGGAGCTGAGGAGCCATTGTCCTTCATGTCCCTCCAGACGAGTGGGGCACGGCCATGTTCGAGGGAGGACAGACCCTCAGCTTTTTAACAGCACAGCTTCCTTGCCTTGGAGGCTGCTTAATACCAGTGCCTTGGTTGGAAATGATGTGATTGTCCATAGGTATGAGCACTGTATCATACTGCATTCTGTGCCTTTCCCAATACAATGCCTCAAAAGCATTTGTGGTTTAGCCTGGAAAAAAACAAGCAAAAAATATCTCTGTTTCTTAGATACACACAAGC
>VZRX01009192.1:57183-94085 GCA_013398075.1 Notiomystis cincta | reverse complement strand
AAAAAAAAAAAAAAAAAAAAAAAAAAATAGCAGGACCTGGTTTAATACACAACAATCCTCAAGCAGCTCAAAGTTAAACTTCCCATTCAATTACTAATTCATTGCTTTTGTTTGTGGGTATTGCAGTATATGTGCTTGGTGAGATTACCCGCTGATTGTCATTTTTCATAGTGGTGCTGCTATCCCACAGAAGGGATTAAGACTGAAGCTTCCTTTAGTGCTTGCACTTTGCAGTGTTACAGGGCACAGGGAAGTTGTTTTGTGTATGTGGAAGGGGGGCTGCACGTGGGTGCGAATTAATAGAGTTTTTAAATGTATTTTTAATTTTTATCTCCAAGCAATGCTCTATTATCAGCTAGATGATAAAATGTCTTGAATAGTTGACTCTAGGGCTTTCACTAAACTGCCCATGAATGCTGAAACCATCTGTTTTTCTGGACGTTTGTCAGGGTGAGTGTGGCAGAGGCAGCTGTTTGAAAAGGGACGCTTTGGATGATGAACCAGCCCATTGTCTCTGAGCGATGCGCTTGCATTCAGCAGCTCTACCCAAGCGTACTATAGAGCAATCAAAATCAAACTATTGTTTGTCCCAATCATATTGATCTGAAAAGAAGGTGGTGGGATGACCACATTGTAGATGCAAATAGTTGTTTAGAGCAGCTGTATGCTGGCCAATATGTACCACAGTAGGAATCCCACATGGAAGCTAGAGGGCTCCCTGCACCCTACTGGGGACAGAGAAAAGATGATGCCAGATTGAACTTCAGTCTACAGCAAAAAGGAAAGATCTGGACTGTTGGTATTGCTAGTAATTTGCTTTTTACAGCAATGGTTGACATTAACCCTGTAGTGCCTTACTTACTAAAGCCAATTGTTTGTTTTGGTTTTTTAATTTTTTTTTCTGAAAGCACATTGCAAAGAGAGATTATCAAGAAGATAATTACCTAAAGCTACTGCAATGAAATATAGAAGCAATTGGATTGCTTGGATGTCAACTATCAATTTTCTCTTCTATAAAAATTAATTGCATTTTTGTTGTTGTTTTCTATGTGGAATCATTCATGCACTGTTTCAAGTTTTCATAATTTATTTATGATGATGAAAATATAGCAGCTGAATCGAAACATATTGTGGTGTTCGTTTCTGTGTTAAATATAGCTGTCTTATCTCTGCAGAAAGCAGAGGAAAATATGATCTTTAGTGCATGTAATGAAGATTATAGCTTTTAGTTTGGAGTAACTGAGAAAGCTGCACTTCATCCATTAACATTTTAAGCTTTTTAGTTGTCCTTGTCACTTCATTGCATGCATGCTAATATCTCCTCATATAAAATTTAATCTGTCGAACTAAATGAAGGAATTAGTATCTGAAAGACATCTTTCATTAAGCAATTAACGAATCTTTCTAACAAATCTACAAAAGCATATGTGTTTATATTTAATAAGTATTTGTATGATCAGCCAATTACAATACATAGATACATCTTTTTTGTTTATTTGTGGTATTAAAAAATCTAAACTTACAATTAAGTTGTGATTATGCTTTAGAAAATGTAATTGTCAACAACTGTGGTTAGGGGACTGCTGTATTTAAGAATCATATCACAGTCACATAAAGCTTAATATTAATTTCTTTGTGTAAGAATCTTTTTTCCAGTCTCTTTGTGATTCATGGATGGAAATGATAAGCTAGTAAAGAATCTGCAGAGGGAACACATTCAAGGATATGTCTTTTTAAAATTAACAGTGATGTATATGTGCATGTAGGAGGGAAGCAAACAAGAAGAGGATGGCAGCCTGGATGAAAAGATGATCACCTGCACCAGCTGCAACATGTTTCTTTTCACAGCTCTGAGTAGCTTTTCAAATGTACTCTCTTTTCAGTGTGCTTGCATAATTTAATGGACACCCCAGCCTAACTTAAACTATTACTAAACCACTGTCAGCCTCTGTGTAAAAAGTGAAAAACATGAGTAAAAATAGTGACATTGTCCTTTTACCCTTGCACCATTGTTAACTTCTTTGGGAGTCATTTTCTTAGCAGTATCTGTGAGTGCTTCCTTCCTGGGCTTCCTCCTTGTTTGAATTAATAGTATTTAGAACACTGAGTGTTATGCATAAATGTCCATTTGCTGCAGCACTTTGAATTGTGAATTGACTAGTAACTCTAATATGAAAAAAAAAAAAGATACTTGATTTCCTTGAATAAGATGGTGCTCCTGCTATTGCTCTAGATTTGGCCCACTTTTATAGACTTTTTTTGTCAATGAAGTCTTCAGTCATGTAGGTGTTTGGAGAGAAAACTATGGTAAAGCAGATGAGCAGTTAATTATCCTAGCTTCAAGAAGTATCCAGTTTCCTGAGTGAGGACAAAATTCTGCATTGCTGGTTCATTTTCAGGCACATACAGTGTGCACAACAATTCTAAGCATTTCCTTCCACTAAATATTGAAGAATAATATTCTTCAGAAACTTTTACCCTTCTAAGTGCATGTAGGTCCACGGCTGTTGGCAAGAAAATTCCATAGGGAGAAACTGGAGGTGAGTAGAAGAAATAAAACCTCAAGCCCTTAGAAAAAACTGCACCTGCAGTTATCTCCAGGGGAGAGACCTATGAGTGAGGTGAGTTAGTGAATTACAGGAAGGCACTTGGGTGTTACAAAAATTAATTTGGCCAGTAGAAGGACTTGTTTTTCTTTCCAGACGTCCAAGCAACATTAAGACAGACAGTGTAGCATACTTGATTTGACTAATTTGCTTATCTTTTTCATTAGCATTTTGCTACCTGACTGTTTCAGAGCCAGTTCTCCAAGTGTTAAAATAACTCACCAGCTTGACAGCTATCATATATGTCTGGCAGTATTAACAAAGTGCAATCCTTGCCATGAAGTTAGAAAAAAATGTATCAGACACCTACTTGCTGGTTGCCAGAGGACCAAACCTCTGAGCAAGAGAGAGAGACAGAGGGAATGCTGTACCACCAGCAAAGTTCAGGGATGGTGAGGAGCCAAGACACCTGCTATTTGCACCTCCTGGAAAGGGTGGAGTGGAGGAATCCTGGAAATCGTTGTTTACTCTTGGGGACTTCTTTGTCACATCTCTGAAAGTCTGCTCGAAGTTCCACTCTTTGTGTCAGACCCAGGGTTGTGTTTGCCTCATCCTGTGTTGTAGAGTCTGAAGTCATCTGCTTGAGGATGCTTTTTAGCTGTGTGCAGTGCACTGCACAAAGTACTGATAAGGCCCATTGCTATGCTGAAAGAGCCCCAGCTTCTCTCAAGCAGTAGCAGTTTCCTTCTGCTTTTAATCTTTTGTTTGCTTTCAGACAGCTTTCTAGACGTGGGCCTGTATTGCAATCCTTTTGTTATATGCCTTGAGAGATTAACTTCAGTGCTTACTTCCAGTGGTATTCAGTTTTGAGGAATATTGGTGTAATAAAATTACAATTCAGTTAAATTGTACCAAGTGCAGTCCCTCTATCTACTTTACTTCAGATGGAATTACACAAACAAGTGCTGCAGAATATCAATGTTTGGTTATAGTTCTTCTGATCAAAAACAGTATAAAAACATTGATAGAAATCAGAGCCTTGGAAAAATAATACATCACTAGTGTATTGCACTTTAACCTTTTCTCATTACCAGTTTTCATCAGAAAAACTGTGGAGATGCACCTGGGTACAGTTTTAGGGTTGTGATTTTACACTGCAGTTATTGAAGGGAATCATTCACCTATGGTCTCAGGTTGGATTAGACTCTACTTTGGTCAACCCAAAGCCTGCATGTCTGCCGTGCATTTCCCAGTGTGAATGTGGATTGTAAAAGAGATAAATGCAAACAACAGTAATGCAGAACTATTAGGACTGTGTGTCTGTGTATTAATATTATTTGGCTGGGTTTGTGTTAAGGAAAAAAAAAAGGCAATTTCTTCTTTTGATCAAGTGATGATGATTCCCTGAAGGAGACAGGGAAAGGGTCTGATATAAATAATGTTTCTTTGGGATAGACACCCAAAAATAAAGCTTGTTTGATGTTGTTTCCTTTCAGATAATAGTTTGCATTCGTATAAAAATATGAATCCACAGTTTTCTTTCCTTTTTTTTTTTTTTAGGACATGTTGTCATATCCCTTAAAAAGATTTTTAATCAGTCTCCTTTTCCTGGTGGAAATTTCTCTTCCCAGAGAAGCATTTTGACAATGATACTGATTAACATCCTTTCACAAGGTGAATAATATGTTAGGCGAAAATGTAGTAGAGTTAGAGAATTTGGCACAAAATTGGAATAAGGACAAAATGTTGTCAGAATTGGGTGCTGGAAGCCATATGCTTCTTTTTTGAAGGTGGGTCACGTTTTTAGCTGTCAGATGGCTAAGAATTCTCACATCGCCCGTGGACTTCAGGCAGAGACAGGTTTTCACCACGGTGGGAAGGCAGACCTGCCTGCTACCCCCAATTTGGCACATGAATTCAAAACTTGTATGACAAGGCATCTGATTTATCAAGCCTAATTTGTGACGTGGAAGGACTTCTCTTACAGAGATTTATTTTCCGCTCTTCCTGGGGCAAGCTGTCATTTTTGCTACAAATTTTGGAAAATGGGGAAGATTGGGTTTGTTGGTTTATATCTTTCTGCAGGTCATTCAGCTTGCAAAGTGAAGTGCTTGAATAGGAATTTCCTCTTTATAAGCATACGAACAAGTTTCTTGACTTGTAGTTCTAAGCATCATTCTTGTGTTTGAGAGAACAGAAAGACAAAGATGAAAAAAGCTAATGAACCCCATAAAATTAGACTTCTCGTCTCAACCCCAAATAGGCTAATAGGTAACACCCAGGCTTTTTTGCCTACACTTTTATACTAGCCTAAATAAATCTGCTGGTTTTACTTTCCAGTTCTTCCCAGTGTATTTTTAGGAAGCTGCAGTTTTACTGTGATAAGTAGGTATAAGTCCTTGTCCAAAGAAGTGATCTCACTCCTATAGCATATAAATCATTTTATTTATTCAATTATCTGATAAATTTTCTTGGAAATTCTGAACGAGGCTTCATCAGAGATTTTTTTGGGGGGTGATATAAGTATTTCTGTTGACAGTATGTGGATTGATGGTACAATTGTGTCTGTGGGTCTCATTGCAAGAAAAAAATGATAGCTCTTGGTGCTTGGCCTCCTCAGTGTTTTCAGTTGTGGAAGCACAGCATCCAGCAGTTCTTGTCCCTGTCCTGAACTGCATTACCTCTCAGCTAAGGCTAACACATCTTCCATTACTGATGTCCCACATTTAATCTTTGTGATTTCTGGTCCTTCTTTTTGCTGCCAGTGAGTTGACTTCACGTTCACATATTTAATATTTTGTTGATGGAAGTTTTAAACTAACCTAACTAACCTTGAAGCTAATCCCTTAAGTACTTCACTAATATTCTCTTCCCCATATGAATAATTTTTTTTTAATGTGTAAAATACTGGCATTATCAGCTGATTCCAGAACTGTTTGTGACTATTGGAATACTCTGCTGAGTTCCAGATAGATTAGGAATTACTGGTTTTGCTGGTTTAGTCTTTTAATGTAAAATATTCATTCACAGGATCATAGAATCATAGAAGGTTGGAAGGGACTTTAAAGATACTCTAGTTCCAGCCCCCCTGCCATAGGCATGGACATCTTCCACTAGACCAGGCTGCTCAGAGCTCCAGCCAACCTGTCCTTGAACACTTCTAGGGATGGGACATCCACAGCTTCTCTGGGCAACCTGTGCCAGTGCCTCACCACCCTCAGAGTAAAGAATTTCTTCCTAATGGCTAAATTAGAAGGAAATAGACATAATCATACTGGGCAACTCTTGATTTGTATGAAAGGTGTATTTATTTCAACAAAAATTAGGACAGTGATTTTTTTTCAAAGCAGACTATTCTTGAGTTTTAATCCTTTCTCTCAGTGTTAGGAAATGAACTTCCATTGCACTTTATGGATGACGTATGTCACAAGAAGGAGTTTTATGCAGCAATTTATCATGCAAAATTTTTATTTCTGAATGGTTTTTAATGATAAACCTACTTGAAAGGTGTCTTTCTAACTTTCCAAGTAGAAGCCAAGTATGGACCCATTCACACTGAGAGAAAAACTATCTTACTTTCTTGCAAATGAGTTTTAAAAACTGAAGCTGTTTCTGGTTATTAGGAGATCCTATAGAAGGCTTTGTCTTGGCATGTTCATCCAATTCTTTAGTTGCTTCCAAGTCATGTATCCCAGTCATCTAAGAAAATACTTACTAATATTTGCTATAGGTTTCATTTGATGAGACAGTCTTTATTTTATATCCTCAGCTGTCCTTTGTTTAATTCTAAGCTGGTGAAAGTGGTTTCTGAGTGGCTGCACTGCTGTGGTTGTCATGTAACTGAGTGGCATCAGCCCTTAAAACAGAGCTGGCCACCAGAAAAAGGGAAGCTATTTCTGTTTTCCTCAAGCAGGGGTGGCTCTCAGGTAGCTTTCTCTTGTTTAATTAGGAGGAATCTATGCCACTTCAGTTCCTCTGTATTTGGGAAAGTGGGTCATACTTCTAAAGACATGGAAACTTTTCTTTATAAATTTATCAAACAAATTTGGTACTCAGTGCTCACTGCAGACAATTACTGCATGTTCAATCCTCAATATGCAGAGTGGTAATCAGTATGAAAAGAGGAATGTGTTCTCAGCCTTCAGCTTGAAGGAAAGGCTTTCTTCTTAAACACCATGTCAACTTTCTAATTCCAGCATTGAATGAATTACAGTTTAATTATAGTAACACAGCTAAATTAACAGAGTTCATGCATGAAATAAATACAAAATATTATAAATATCAAAGCAATTCCAGAATATGAAACATTTTAGGTCAAAAGCATTCTGTTACCATCACTTTGTTTTTAACTGATGAATATTTACCTCTACTACTATTTTATAGCCATTTTCTCTCCTGCACTGAACACACAAACATAAAATACTAATGAAAAATGCTCTGCAATAACAGTAGTAACCAATGAATGGTGACTGTAGTAAAATAAATACTTGGCATAATTAAAAAGAAAAAAGCACAGATTTTTTATTTTAGCCTCTTTTGAATAGGCTTAGCAGTAAGTACTGTTTCCTTAATTCTGTGAGAAATTTCACTTGGTTGATTGGTTGATTGGTTTGATTTATACTGCCAGTATAGGAAAAACATTAAATGAGTTTAACTTAAAGACTTCCCATGCCCAGCTAAACTGAGATATACTTTTTGATCAGATTGGATAATTTGCCTTTCAGAAAATCACCGTGTTATGGCATGTACTAAGGGAGAGTTAAAAATGGTTGCCACAGTTGCAGTAACTTTTTCAGAAATGGATGTTGACGTTGTTTAGCTATTGCCAGAAAATAGGGCAAAGTTTTTGCTTTATTGAAGGATAAAATCAGTGCTGCCATGTAATTAGGAGTGCTCTGCTGCTGTCTATAGTCTATATGTGATGCCCAGTTTCCAGCATGATCCCTCCCTGGGGCTTGGTGGGATGCAGGCACAGACCCCTTATTTTCGTGTGGTGGTATTTGTACCTCAGAGTGTTAAACCCTTTGAGCTTCCAGCATGTCTAAATGGGCAATGAGAGCAATTCCAGTGTATTTGTCCTCTGGTTTTGTTCTCTCCCTGGTCACCTCTCCTGAGATGCTGTTAATGGTTTTGTGGAAATCATTTATGATGCAGGGACATACTTGTAATGAAGACATAAAGGGCACCATTCATTCTCCTAAACAGAGATGTCTGTCTTGTGAGGCCTCCAGCTGTGGGCCCAGAAGGATATAATTCTCCATCCATGGCAGTGTCAGACCTGCCAGCTATGTGTGAATGTGAAATAAATACCATGGAGCATCTCACAGGACTTGACAGACCCCTATTTTGAGGCAGATGAATTGAGCCCTGCTTGTTTACTTCAGGTGAAATAAATCAGTTTGAGTTCCACTGACAGTACTGATTTGGGTACAGGGAGATCAAGCAATTTTAAATACCTATATTCTGGTACCTAAAATTTAGTCTGAAACCAACACACAGCCAAAATCAAGGTCCTTACTGTCTTCATTGGTACATGGGATGGAGGCTGGAAACTTGTTGGCATGCCACCCTCTACCAGCCTAAGGCCATCATGGTGCAAACTCATCTTTAAAAAAAATGTAAAATTCTAATAAGTGAAGTGTAAGATACATTCACCCATACTAAGTTCATGCACCTGACCACACAGAAGTGAAGACTGCAGTTGTCCCTCTGCTGTAGAAGTAAGACAGATATCTCTAGAGACGAATTCAGAGGATCTGAATTAGTACTCACATTAGGAACTATACTTTCCATGTGCTGTATGGGATATGCAGAGGGATTAGGATCCTTACTGACTGCTTTAACTGAACCTTTTATAAATCAAGGTCTGAATTTTTTCATGTTACAGCTTCAGAAAGAACTCCTGAAATGTAAAACAAATAAAGAGTCTGCAAAGAGGGTGGAGTGATACCTCAGTGGTGTTAGGGAGACAGACAAATACCAAAAAGATTTGTTGTTGGGCTTAGTGTTGAATTTGAGTTAGGAATTATTTTCTTGCTCATCTTCTTCAAAGGCATGACCTAATGTTTTTGTGTCAGGTATGGGATTAGCAATAGTTTATTCCAGCTGTCCTGCAGCCTGAGTCTTTCCCATGCAGAATTCCTAAAAAAAAGGTGGCAGACAGTTGTGACTGTTCCAGTGGAGACAAAACTACTGATCAATTCCCAGGAAAACTGAAGTGTTTCTAGAATAAAATAATATTCTTCAGGAGCAATTCCTGATAGCTCTTTTCATCATCTAACAGTGATTTCTGTTCATGGGACAGAGCTTCACTCTTCATTTAGTTATGTGCTAAGGCACATAAAAGACAAGGAGGTGTCCAAGGCAGCCAACACACTTTTACCAATGGCAAATTGTGCCTGGACAATGTGGTGACCTTTTATAATGGAATGATGGCAATGGTTGATGAAGAAAGTCTAACAGATGTGATCTGTTTACATTTCTGTAAGGCCTTTGATATGGTCCCACATGACATCCTTATCTCCAAACTGGAGAGACATGGCTTTGATGGATGGACTACTCAGTGGATAAGGAATTGGATGGATCATTGCAGGCAGAGTTGAGGTCAATGGCTCTATGTCTGGGTGGAGGCTGGTGATGAGTGGTGCCCTTCAGGGATATGTCTCAGGACTGGTGTTCTTCAGTATCTTCATTGATGATGCAGACAGATTGTGCAAGTTTGCAGGTGACATGCAAGCTGAGTGGTGCAGGTGACACAAGAGAAAGATGAGATTCCATCCAGAGGGGCCTGGACAACTTGACAAGTGGGACACGGGAACCTCATGAAGTTCAACAAGATCAAGTGCAAGGTGCTGCACCTGGGTTAGGGCAGTCCTAGGCATGAGTACAGACTGGGAGAAGCCACTGAGAGCAGCTCAGCAGAGGAGGACTTCAGGGTTCTTGTGGATGAAAAGCTGGACATGAGCCAGCAGTGTGCACTTACAGCCCAGAAAGGCAAACTCATCCTGGACTGCATCTGAAGCAGCGTGGCCAGCACATCAAGGGTGGGGATTCTACCCCTCTACTCTGCACTTGTGGGACCCCACCAGGTGTGCTGGGTCCTGGTCTGGGGTCCTCAACACAAAAAGACATGAGTCTGTTAGAGTGAGTCCAGAGGAGGGCCACAAAGATGATAGAGGGATAGAGCATATCTTCTACAAAAACAGGCTGAGATAGGGTTGTTCAGCATGGAGAAGGGATGGAAATCTCATTGGAAACTTCATTTCAGCTTTCCAGTGCCTTAAGGGGACATATGAAAGGGAGGGAAAGGGACTTTTTATACAGGTGGATCCTGGCAAGGAAAGGGGAAATAGCTTTAAACTGAAAGAGGGCAAGTTTAAATTAGCTGTTAGGAACAAATTCCTTACTCAAGAGGGTGGTGAAACACTGCAATGAGTTGCCCAGGGAGGATGTGGATGCCCCATCCCTGGAAATGTTGAAGACCAGGTTGGATGGGGCCCTGAGCAACCTGGTCAAGTGGAAGGTGTCCCTGACTGTGGCAGGGGGCA
Organism: Notiomystis cincta; assembly: GCA_013398075.1. NCBI lineage: Eukaryota > Metazoa > Chordata > Aves > Passeriformes > Notiomystidae > Notiomystis > Notiomystis cincta. Next base: position 83,992 of record VZRX01009192.1, on the reverse strand, counting down.
GAACTAGTTTATCTTTAAGGTTCCTTCCAACCCAAACCATTCTATGATTCTACGATCTTAAGGGAAAGTCTTTGTAAAAATACTAGTTCAACTTCTACCCATGTTTCAAGGCAGAAACATCCTTGTTTACATTTCTGAGCAGGATGGTCTGGGGTGAATTCCTGCAGGATACTCAGCTTCATGACTTACAGGGTTTTTTCCATCCCCATATTCTCTCATTGCTGTTTGAGTTGCTGTAACCTTAATTATGGTTGCCTTCTTACAGAATTTTTTTAAATGTTCTTGGAAGTGTTGAACTGCTTGTGAGTTTAAAGCAAATTAACAATACTTCTTTTTTTTCCTCTTGAAAAGCTGTTTTACAATATGTCTCTTGTAAACTTGCAGCTTTCTAAGTTTCTGTATCAGAATTTGAATTGATTATGGGATTTGACGGATTGTATCCCATTAGCTCTTTGGCTTGTAGGAAACAGCCCTTGACCTATTTTTTTAAGCTTTATTTCATAACTGTTTTCAAAACTGTCTGAAGATCAAAAAAGCAGGGTCATTCATTTAAATTTACTTTAAAGACCAGTGGTTCATGGCTAATGAATGTATGGTTTATTAATCAAATGTATGTAGCTGAAAGAAGCCAACTACAATTCACTTACAATTGCGATTTTACCCTATTTTAACGTTATTTTAATGAGCTACAGATTTGAATGTGGGCTTTGTTCATCTGTTGCTTCCACTCAATTGCAGTTTCACCCTAAGAAGACACAAGACAGATTGATCAGGCTTCCAGTCATTGTGAGACTTAAATGAAGTGAACAGGGCCTTATGTTTCAAAACCAAATGAGAGGATTAAAGCAACAAAAAAAAAAAATTCTCCTCTGTTATCTGTCTGCTGTTCTTAAATTTGATTAAGCTACTTGCCACTAAGCACTTTTGGTTTTACTGTAAATACAGCCTAGAAATAAATTTTCATGGCCGCAGGCACCAATCAGCAAGTGATACCATGAATAATTAGCACTTAGAAACACTTGTTCATGTTAGAATATTTCTTTGATTGCCATTTCCAAAAACACACTCAGATAATAGGACAGTACATTTCCTTAAGGTCTAATTGGGATAGAGCTCCGTGCCAGCAGTTACAATAGTAGTATAAGCAAACTTTTCAGAATATTTGGATTTTGTCTGTTTGTATGTGTAGTGCAAGTTTGTATTTTATGAGAACAGAAAAAAAGAATAGTTTCAAGTTAAACTATAACAATTCGATGCATTCATATTTTATTTTTTAAACTACAGCATTCAGTTTTAGGCTATAAAAGGCACTTTTGAACCTGAATATGACCATATCTAATATTACCTTTGCAAAATATATGCAGATTGCAATGACCTGTAAAATAATTAAATGGCCTGTGAAGACAATGTAAGCAAGAATTCTGTATCCTACTTTATTCTTTTCTGCTTTATTCTTATAAGCTCTCCGATTCGCTTGAGAATATTTGATAGGAAGTAGCAATCCTTGTGAGTTATACTGAACATAAACTCTAGGAACAGCAATGTAGAAGCATAGCTCAGTTTTATAGACATTTGCTTTGGTTTGTATGTTTAACTTTCGACATAAGTGTGTTTGAACTGTGAAGTCCATCAAGAAATACTTTGAAAATGTTCATCACTCCAGTAATAATGTTCTGTTTTCCAAATATGTTTAATTTACCTGTTCTGTATTTGATTTTGATGCAGATTACACGTCTGTATTTGATGTATGCCTTTTTTATTCTAATTTGCCTTCTGAGTTTCTCATTACAAACTGTTAAGTAGCATAGCAATCTAACTTATCTGCAGCTGATCCTACATTTCTTGTGCACCCAATCTCCCACCCTACTCCCATGTGACTTTCTGTGCAGAAAATCCATGGCTGCAGGTTCTGGTGGCCTGAGTAATGTGAGGTTGTTCTCTCAAATGACTTTATAGATTGAAATTTTAAATGAGAAATACCAGAAATAAATTTTGTTAATGCTGAAACATTTTGCAGGTTTAAAAAATATTTTTAGAGTGGAAAACAGCTACTTAATACCTTAAAAGAGATGGTTTTGAAAACTATTCTTTATATAATGTTTTGCCTACATTAAGTACAAGCTCCGGCCAGTTAGTGCAGGATCTCCATGGAGCAGGTTAAATTTACAGCTGGTGAAACTGAGGCAGAGGTGGAAATCTGGACTTCCTGGCGTGCTTAAGCGTGTATCTCCAGCAGTTGGCATCTCTGTGGGACAATTGAAGCACAGGCTGCTATAACTGCACCTTTAATTTAGCTGCAGTGAGAGCAGTGAAGGGTCGGGAAGCTGTGGCAGTGTGGTGGTCAGCACATGGACTTGGGGCAGCCTAAGTGTATCTCCACTCATGCTGTCTGCAGCACCAAGATGAAAGCTGACTGGGCTTTGCCTCACTAGACTGTGAGCTGTACCTTCATTCAGTATCTGAAGGACAAATGCAACCTAGAAATTGTAAGATTACCATGAGATTTGGGAGTCCCAGACTCCCAGATTTGCATGGCTTTCTCTTGAGTATTCAGACTCCTTGTCTTGTTTAAGTGTTAGACTAATGTCTATCAGCCTCAGGAATTAAATGTGCGAGAATGAACACATTGATAAGAAAAACTAATTTATAATCAACACTGAGTCTTTATGCAAAAATTTAGAATAATGCAGGTCTTAAATCTGTCTGATTCCCACACATTGTTTGTTTTTAAATAATGTGCTGTATGAAGTACATTTTTTGTGTTCCAGGGAGATGATCGTTAATAGACCTTTGTGTTTTCTCAGCCTTTGTGTGGCCATATGTAAACTTGAGGAACCGAGTTCTGTTGTGTGCATCTGTGTCTAGCTGAAATCAAAGGTGATTTGACACTTTTCACCCCAAATGATAATTTAGGTGAAAAAAATATTGGTGGTGAATTTGAAGCACAAACATATTTGCCTTCTGTATATTAATCTTTATGCGAGCTGTGTGATATTATTTAAGAAGACGGCTCTAAGAAATATCTGCATGTATTTTTAATAGTTAGATTACTTTATATTTCATAAAAGTATGTATGAAGACAAGAGCATATAACGTGATGAAATTTTGTGAAGCATTTGTGGGCTCATTGTCTGCAATGCAGGGTGTTTGGTGGCACAGTCAGTGAATATTTCTGTATAGCTTTGCAGTGTAAAACAAATTTCTCTTGACATTCAGTGTATGTAAGTAACCGAGAATATAGTTCATTTCATTTAGTGTTCAGTCATCTAAAATCAAAGCATTTGGAATATTAATACTTAGCTTTGATATAAATGAGTAATCTACCGTGTATTAAGCTTCCTCTGTTTAAACTGAAGTTTCCAGATAGCACAGGATACCATCTGTATTTTTTCATATTATTATTGCCCTCATAATAAGTTCAAGGTGAGATTTTCAGTCAGTAAGCTGCAAGTCAGTTTTCATATAAACACTTTAGAAAAGCCATCTTGACATCAGTGGCTTATGCAGTCTTCCATCTATAATGTAAATGACTACACCTGCGTTATTTTTATTTCTTCATTATTTTTTGTCCACTCATTTAAAAATGTTTAAAGCATTAAAAACGTTTCTGCAAATATGTGTGAAAGGAGACAATTGTTCTTGTAGGAAAGGCCAGGAAACCACACAAAAGAGGCCACAGTGAGACGATAAACATAAAGGTCCAGGAGGTATTATGATGAGGTTCACAGATACTGTGTTCCAATCAAGCTCAATAAGCTCTGAATTCCTATTATGTTTCTCAAGCCTCCAAAAAGACATGGGAAGAAACCAAAAGTTTAAGTCAAATAAAAAGCACTTAAGCCATGAGCACATGAATGTATAGCTGGGTAATGGAGCTTTCATCTCTGAAATAAAAACAGTTCAATTCAATTGGAAGTGAAGTTTCTTCCCCCTTTGAAAAAGTTTATTTTAATGAGTTTCCATTTTATGCGTGGGCTGTTCTTTAATCGATGCTGCTCCATTGAAGTTTTACCCAATGAAGACACAAGACAGATTGTCCAAGCTTGCGGCTATTGTTGGGAGTTGATGAAGTGTATGGGCCCTTATGGTTGATAACAGAAGTAGATGGTCAGAGCCAATAAATAAAACTTTAACTCTGATTGTTGGCTGTTTTATGCTGAAAAGCTTTCTATTACCATGAATCTTCGGTTTTGAAGGACTTGTGAACCCAAAGGCAGCTTGTAGCTCTGTCACACAGACTAAGCTGGTCAGACAAGCAGCAATCTGTCCTATCCAATAAACCCAGTTTTGTCTTTTAAATTCTAGACTTCTCTTCAGGAATCAACATTGTTAATATCTTGACAGACCATTAACTTCATAATACATGTATCTGCTGCCCTGTTGATTTATCATAAAAATTTGATGTTTGCAGAAGTTAAATTGTGCTGTCCTTGATAGTGTTTTTACAAAGCATATATCAGAAAGAACAATTTTAACAGCTGAAAGCCTGTGAGGAAATGTTTGAGGAAATTCATAAAATATTTTTGTGACATCACTGAGAGTCACAAATACAGAAGAACCCCAAGATGACTCACATTCTGTATATCAAGGAAAGAGGATATTAACTTAGAGGTTTGAGTTTTTTCAATGATAAATGAAATTAGTTTAACAGATAGAGAATTCTAAGAGCCAGATATGTTTGTTGCTTGGTCCAAAGAGGACTTGGTGAACAGAAGAACAAATAAAAATTCAATTAAAATATTCTGCATATTTGCTGAAGAAATGTCATTCATTTCAATTTTAAGAAGAAAATCTGTTCAACATTTGTTTTATATCTGATTTTGTCTGATCAGCAGTACTCGGAGTGTGGCAGCTTGTGGCTGGAGGTGTCATGCTGATACAGTGGACAATATTTGTCCTTAGAGGTGCATTGTGTATTCTGGAGTTTCCTGGTTCTCAGGGTGAGAAGGAAAGAGAGAGGGTAAGAAACCCCGACTGGCTGTGAAAATGCAGCGAGTTCAGGTGTGAGCACCGATGCACAGGATTGCAGTAGGGAAAGGGTAAGTTGGGAATACAGGAGAGAGGTTTCTCTGGGAATGTCAGTTGTCTACTTGCATGAAGGTCAGTTAAGATCAGCCCCTCCTAACCTTCCAAGGTTCTTACTCCTCTTCAGCATCCAGTTGTCAGAACATCTTTCATGAAGTAGCATGGCTAATATTTGTCACGTGTTGTCATTTCAGTTACTCCTTACATCTGAACACAAGGAGCCACCTTTTTACTGTGGGGTGCTCAGACATTGGAACAGGTTGCTCAGGTAGGTTAGGGAATCCCCCATCTATCAATACATGGTCCTGGACAAGCAGCTATAAATGACACTGCTTGAGCAGGTGGGTTGGACTATACAATCTCAAAAGGTCCCTCCCAACCTAAACAATGGCAAATTTTTTTGTATTTTATTCTGCTAGGCATGTTCCTTGGGTTCTAGTACTCCCTGTTCCTGGCATAGGTGTCAGGAAAAAGAGGAGAAAGATGTAGCTTGCATAGGGAATAGGAGGCCAGAATGGCTGTCAAAAACTCCTCTTCTGTAATGATGATCTTTTAAAATGCAATGGTAATTAAAGCAACATCCTCTCATATACAGAACATGGAGAGGGTGGGCAAATCTTTTTGGTGTATACTTATTATGCCTTTAAAAAATTTTTATTTGTCTTAAAAATAATGTTAATACGGTTACAATAATATTTGTACATTTTCTTTACTAGGCACTGTACTTAGCACTGTTGATCATTCTTCACTTGTACATTTGATGAGGATGAAAATTCCATCTTCATCATTATTTTCTCTCATTAGATGACCTGCATTTTGTCCATCTCCTAGAGGAAGTTGGCCTTATGAGAAGAAATGGCACAGGAAAATGATGTACAAGATGTGGGAGGTCAAAGGATGCATTTAATATACATCAAGGAATCCTTGACTGTAGCTATGGTGCCCCTAAACTTTGCACCAGTATGTGTTTAAGGACAGGCACTTGATGACATATAAAAGCCCTTTATTGTACATGCAGTACAGTAGCTGCAACTGCTATGCAATATGCCAACCCTGGTCTTCATAACCATAAAGATCTTACATCTTTTGTGTGCTAAATAATATATTGTGTGCTAAATTGTATTACCATGCTCTTGCAAACCATGTGTTAACTCAAAGTGTCTTAGATGTTGTAATGGAATAAAATATTTTGTGTATAACTGTTGGGATGTGGGTAGCTGAAAAGGCTGAATTTAGAGTAAGAAGCTCTGAAATACTTGGAGGAAAGCCAGCTACTAAAATGTCTGTGAAGAGTGGACACAGATGAAGCCAATTCCATGGCAAATTAAAGATCAGGCTAATTTAGTGTTAACCAGAGTTGTTTAGCACCCAAGATGAGTTGCTCAGGCCCTTGGTGACAGTGAGTGTGCTAATTGCACAAACCACAAAGAACTTAACCATCACTTGTACTGTGCAGGATCTGTTTTGGCTCTCTCAAAGCCACTGACTGAAAGGATGCAAAGGCTTATTGCCATCCTACTCCAACTGATGATATTTCTCTCCATATTACATTTATCTGTCCATTGCTGTGGAAGAATACTGTCTTCTAGGCACGGGTGGTAGCATGACCTATCAATAAAGCAGAGATCATACATTTTCATGAACCAGATCTTCTTACTGCTCTCTGTGTCTCTTCTGTAATATGCTTAGAGATTTAAACAGGAATAGTGATACAAAACTCTGGATATTATTGTATTATGTTGTGTTGAGTGGCTTTGTGCAAGCAGATCTCCTTGCTGGGGAATATGCAATGTGAGCTCCTGCAGATGAGATTCATTCCCTTGCCGTTGCCTGTCCTTGCACAGAAGCTTCATTGCCAGTTCTCTCCCTGAGAGGGGTTGTGACTATACAGATACCCTAAATAAGAGCAGCCTGGACACTCCAAAGAGCCACTGAGTGTGAGAGAGGCACAACCAGCAGGATAGAGTAATTCAGAGACTCACTTTGCCGTTCCTGGTTAGCACTAAGAGAATTCTCTGGCAAGTTTCAGATTCCAGAGCTTGCTCTGAGCAGGGAGAGTGGTTCTTCCTAAGGCATCTAATTATGAGTCTCTTCCTGGGTATTACATGGTACAGGGAGGTATGCTTGCATTTTCTTCCTGAGATAAAATTATTCCTCTCCCTCTAATTACATGTGGTGGGAATTTATTCTTTTTACATTTAAATCACTTTTATATCCAATTTCTTTTGCCTTTTAATATACCTCAGGTTATAGAGTTCCTTTAATTCATCTCCTAATGGAATTGGAGAGTCTGAAGGTAGTTTTCACAAAAATGTTTTGAAGGATAGGCATCTGTATCCATGCTTTGCCTTGGATAGACTAATTCATCCATGGATTTTACCAGTTTCAGCAGTTTCACATTGGGCAAAAGGGTCCTCAGCAGTTAAAGTCTGATGGCACCCTAACTTACTTCCTTCTTAAAAAGAAAATGCTCTGTTTTCTGATATAGCGTCAGTAGAGCTTGGTGACATTATCAAAAAGGAGAAGTGTAGCATTGGGTTTTGTATGTCCTGGTTTAACAAAAGGGAAGGTCATCCTATAAGATAATTAAAAATGTGCAATTAGAATCCCAGGTACATTTTGAATAAATTTGCAGCCATACTTTTCCATGCTTCACCTGCAGCTGTGGCACTTGGGAACCATGGAATATATTAGGAGCAATCACTTTGGCTGTAGGAAAGGATGGCAATGTATGTAATCCCCTGTTGAGGCTGCATCTCAGGTCCCTAATCATGTTCCAAGCTCCATCTTCACCCAGGAGCTGCACAGCCATTCAGTAACAGGCTTTGGCTTTCCTGGTCAAACTAGAGCAGTTATTGACTGGAACTCTGAAACCCCATGTTTCATTAAGCAGGATGATGGGTTTTGTCAGGTCATTGAAGCACTGACAGTCTGACTTCTAAGTCTTTAGAACATAAAGCAGCATCCAGTAGGAAAACTGTACCTGCTAAAGTAAACTTCTCTTGCCAGAAGACAAAGAGGATTAGAATTCGATTTATATGATAAAAGTACTGGCCAGGGGCTGTAATCGCTGGCTGTCCTTTATTGTAATCCCCCAATTGCCAGATACGGGTCAAAAAGGTAAGATGTACTCTTTTGTACCAAAGCAGTGGAGTAATGAGGACATCTGTTTTCATATGGTACTTGACACACACTACCAGAAATTTGATGTCATGCTGTCCAAACTTGTACATCATTGCAGAATTGCATTAGCTTTTCTGATTGATTCTGACAAGTCACTGACAGTTTTTGAGGTGAAACACAGACATGACAAAGGGCAAGCAGAGGCTGCATATGTCAGCTGGAACACTCCCTTGTTGACTCAAAAGGGTGAAAATCTCTCAGTCTTGTCTCTTGCTGCTGTTTAAGCTCCCCAGCCTTGTAGCTTTAGAATTATGTGGTTACAGGAGTGGGTCTTTCTGAGATTTTGCTTCAAAGAATTGTAGTGCTGGGGAATATTTTTTTTCATGGGTTAATGTGTGTACCCATAAGTTAAAAAGTGTAGTTCAGTAAATTTATTCATCATGAATCAAGAAAGGTTGATTTCCTTTATTGTATCACACCATAAACATAGTAATTTTTGGTTTGTATTTATACATCCATAAACTTCATTTACCCTCATGGTGTCAAGCAAGTGCATTTCCTTTCTAGAAAGTGTCAACATATATGTATGAACACATAGTGTTTTAAAATAACAATGCTTTGGAAAAAAAAAAATTGTTAGCTTGCTTTGAATATAGGGGCTTGGGGTGGTTGTTTTTTAAGAAAAATAAGGACAAATTGCACTCCAGTGATGAATATGCAGGTTTACCAGCTCTGAAACAACACAGGATTCCCTCCAGTACTACAGTCAGTAAGGTCAAATGCACCATTTGTTCTCAATATATATTTCTAGGTATGCTAGCAGAAGAGCAAATGATGTGCTGTAGCATAGCAAGTCAGGATCACATTCTGTATTACCATTTCCCATTCTGTGTTCTGCTCCAAACCTTCTCTTAGAATGGATGTTAATTTTTTTGGCCATAGCTTGTTTTGACTGTTTCTTGAAAATAAGCTCATCAGCAAATGGAGGCCAGTTATATTGCAAGTCTGTGAAGCTGAGACACTCAGTGTTCAATAAAAGTAATGGAAGAAGGCTGTAACATAAATGGGAGAATAGTGTGTTACTATTAGTCTGGTTCATCTTGCTAGACTTGGACTCTGGTCTCAGAAAGGATCAGCTCACATAAGCCTTGGTTTTGCAGATAGGTGTGTGTTACACTTGACTGATTTACACTTTTTCATAAGAAAACACAAATGCAGTATCCATTTTAAGAGAGATACTAAAGTTGGAATTTATTAATTGAAATAAAAGATAGCTTCAAACTGTATGTTCTTACTAGTAAAAGAGAGTTCCCCTTTTTGGTTTGGTTTGGTTTGGTTTTTTTTAATTCTTTTTGGAGTGAGTACAGAGGAGAGCCACAAAGATGATGAGAGGCCTGGAGTATCTCTCCTAAGAAGATTTGAGTTTGTTCAGCCTGGAGAAGTCCTAAATTATATGAAAGTTGTTTGAATCAGTCTTTTTCATGAGTTTAGACATTTCATTTAGAAAGGGTTGTGATTGCTCAGCTAAGTTAGTGGAAGGCACTTGTAGATGAGCCATAGACAGCATTAACAACTCTTCCTAGAGAGAAGAAAGAAATGTCAATATGTCAAAGAAATAATGTGTGAAGCAAAACAACAAACTTCCTCACATTATTTTCATGTGAATTCCAAGAGACCATTTTATCTTAGTACCGTTTTCTCTACTTGGCTCTGTGAAACTGAGCAAGTTAGACCCTTTCCAAGTGTTTGGTCTGTGGTCACCTATTTTCTTTTTCCTCTAGGGATGCAGGCATCTCCTGGTTGCAAGAGACTTGCTTTTCTCAGCTAACCATTGTGGACATCTGAGATGCAAATCATTGATTGGCAAAGTTCCAGGGATTATACTTTGAAAGCTCCTGACATTTGGAGTCCAGTGTCATCTTATTTTATGTGCTGTTTGAGCTGCTTCTGCTTTACTGCTTGAGGAGTGGTCGTGGTGGTGTTTAGAGGTGTGGTTGGTATTTCTGTGGCTGTAGAGAACAATGGTGGAATAGGCAAGCACAGCAGAAGCTGCGCTGCTGCTTAAGTTCTGTCATTGGATTGTCAGACTTCATATGGACAGTGCTGGCCCAAGCAAGAGAGTAAACAACTTCCTCCATCTCTCACTTGGAAGGAGAAGCACATCATGATCATCTTTGATTGTTTCAGATTCTAGGCTGAATCATTCATATTCAAGAACGATTTTGTTCTGTTTTGGACACCGGAGAGACTTGCACAAGTCGTGCTCTCTTTTGGGAAGCCTTGCGGTGGCCAGTTTGAGCTGGGTACCCACAGGGGAGACCAATAACAAAACAAACAGCAATATAACAGCTGAGATACAAAAAACTGTTGACTTGTTGCTGCATTTCACATCCTGAGTGCATCCTTTTGCATTGATTTTGTATTCACAGTGCAAGTTTGCATATAAAACCATACATCACTATCAAACTTGTAGTATTTGGGAGAGAGATACATGGAGAAGGGTGATCAGCATATTTCTTAAAGCATCTTTTGTTTTGCTTAAATGCTGTTGACTTGAATATCCATTGTATTTTTTGTGATGAAACTTGGAGATATATAAAAAAGTATTCTCTGTTGGTTGTGCATACATAATTTGAGCTCACCAGCTGGAATCACATGTATATGTAAATGATGGCAGATTTGGGCTCATAATTGTTCAAATTGGCTATGGCATTTGTTATGTCAACCCTGTGTTCTCAGTGCTGACACTTTAGATTTCAATCAAAATTTTGTTAGGCAGAAGTCATAGAAAACTCCATTCTTTTAAGTGGGTGACTTTCTCATGGTACAGTCTGGAGCTAGCATACACTTAAGGAATTATTTTGGCAAATGGCAGTCTTTTAATAGTTTAGTCTGTGGCATAGCATTAACAGGTTGTATTCTTCAGAGACTTCCAAGCTGCCCATCAAGATAGTGTCCAGTACTAATTATGTATATTTTCCTTTATTCTGTTAATGTAAAATAGAATGCCTTTCTTGTTTTTCAAATCTCTGTTGCTATTTTAGCCTACTCATCTGCATGGGCATGCTGTAGATATGGATTATTAGGGATAATTGCTAGCCACAATGCCATTTGTGAAATCAGGAGCTATATTACATTACTTTTAGAATTACAGAATTATTAAGGCTGGAAAAGACTTCCAAGATCATTGGGCCCAACCTTTGACCACATTTAAACACCACCATGTCTAAACCACTAAGTGCCACATCCAGTCGTTCCTTGAACACTTCCAAAGATGGAGATTCCACCACCTCCCTGGGCAGCCCATTCAAATGCTTAACCACCCTTTCAGTGAAAAAATTCTCCCAGATGTCCAACCTGAACTTCCTCTGGTGCAGTTTGAATCCATTTCCTCCTGTCCTGTCGCTTGTTGCCTGAGAGAAGACCCTGACCCCCACGTGGTTACATCCTCCTTTTGGGCAGTGGTAGAGAGCAGTAAAGTCCCCTCTGAGCCTTCTTCTCTCCAGACTAAACAACTTCAGCTGCTCCTCAAAGGACTTGCTGTCTTGATCCCTGGGGTTTTGTGACCCAAGTGCAGGACATGTCATTGGCTTTGCTGAACCTCATCCTGTTGGCCTCAGCCCATCAATCTGGCCTGTGCAGATCCCTCTGCAGAGGCCTGTTCAGCCCACAACATACTTCCACCTTCTGGTGTTCAGCTTTTCCAAATTGTTCACCGTTTCATTAACATATCTTCTGATTTTTCTGACATGCCTAGAAAAATCCCTCTTCCTTCTTAGGCCTCTGAAGATGTCAGGTTTCTGTCTATCCCAGGCTTGATCTCTGGAGGATTGGAGCTTGAAGAAAACCAGCTGTAGTTATTTTTCCCTCCTCAGAAGTTCTGTTGCTGTAGCTGTCATTACTTTTTTAAGCTTTCCTTTGTGTATTTGCTGTTACAGTTCCCTTGATTCTGAGCACAATCACACAAATTAACAGGCATTAGAGCAAACCTGGGCAGGCAAATGGCTGCTCTCATAATATTTATAAAAAATAATGCCAACAGTTTCTCAGTTTACCACAGTCCTGACTCTTCATTAAAAAGAATTGAAAATACAGTGCTGTCAGCCTTAAAATCAAGGAGTGACTAGCACAGAAACATTAACTGATCTGGACTGTCACAAAGTACATTTTGGTGTCTTAGTTAGGTAGGGCTCAAGCAGAGTAGAAGTGCCTTAAGGCACTGACCAATTCTGAGCTTTATGTTCAGAAGCATTTTACAGCCCTGATAATGTATCTCAGAAATTAAGCATCCTAAGCATGGCTGATTGTCTTTTAGTTAATTTATCACTGTGGAGTATCTATACAGTCACTTACAGTGACAGGCTGTAGTATGGACAGTACACCCTTCCTGTGGCAGACTGCATCTGCAGGCTTTGTCTGGACCTGTGATATAAATGTTCCTGATAGGCCTTGTTTTCCTACCAGACAAGGTTGGTTATTGTCCCTGTTTGTGCATATGTATGTGAGGGAAACAAGGAACCATGCTGAGTAAAGCTGGAACTGCTCGATCCTCCTTACCCACCCCAATGTCCTCCTGTCCCCCAGCTTATCTCAGCAGAGAACATCTAACATCTCACAGCACATCAGCTCCTGTGCTAGACACTCCTCTGATCAGAGACACACAGATTTTTATCATTGACCTTCTCAGGAAAAGTGCATTTTGGACATCTTCAATGTAAATACATAGCTACACTTCTGACTAGACAGGTGCTTGGTTTTGCCATCAGCAAAGTCTAAATTTCATGCAGTGGTTGTAGGTCTGATGCTTTGGTCACAATACCTTGATTTCTGAGTATCATGTTCCTATGGAACTGTAGGTCTGGGGTGTATATTTTAAATTGCCTTTTATGGTGGTAAGTAGTCATTGGTACAATCATGTTTGAATTTGTATGGTACAGTGTCTCTGAGACCAATGTGTGTTCACATCCTGAACTCCACAGCTGTGTATTCCATTCAGACTGCTGATTATGGCTGATGGATAGATAGCCTGTTAATATGGAGCTTAGCTCCAGTACCTCTGTGCTACTGGTTTTAGTGTAGCTGCTCAAAGGGAAAGAGTACATTCTGCTTTCTCCCTTCCCTCCCAGCTCTCATGTGTGCTTTTTAGAAATAATTTCTACCATGGTCTGGATTTCATTGCAAGCTATGGCAGAAACAAATATATTCTAACATTTTAAAAACATTACTGCACATTTGTCGTGCTGGTTGAGTGTGGCAGCAACATTTCAGCATTAAGTTAATTGCACGGAAGGTGTTCCTGGGCATGGCAGCTTGGTTTCTGTACTGAGATCTGGATTTCTAAAAGCTTGCTGATTTATACCCCATTAAATCCAAATGTTTTTATGTTATCAAAAGATTTGTAAGTACACCTTTTATCTAGAATGCTTGTTAAGGTGTAAATTATAGATAATGCCAAGGAAAAATAGAAAAATATTTCCCTGGAAAGATTATTGTGGTGACTTTTTGCCTCAAAGCATTTCTTTGTCAGCCTGAGAGATCTAAGGAAGTAAAAGGTAGGATATGCTATAGGGAGACCAAACACAGAAACGGGTATGATATTAGGATAGGCAGATACATCCACTGATCCAAAGGTGAAAAGGAGTTATTCCTCAAAGTTCAGGGCAAATCTCGTATTTCCCATGTTTACTTCCCTTGAAAAGAAGGGCTTAGTTCCTTTATGAAAATGTGATTTATGGGCAGAACAACCTGCCCAATAAATCTTCTGTCTGGAAAGTAAAAATGCTTTGATGAGGAATAATAAAGCAACAGTGGAAGGAGTTACATTGTGTTTTTCTTCCAGAAACAAGCAAGGCTTTGAGCATCCTTTTAAGCTTTGATTTCATGTGAGCAGTGTCTCATTTCAGAGACTGACAGGTAAAATGATTGGCATCAGGAAGGCAGTTTTCCCTTGGCTCCTGGCACCCTTCCAGTGCTGTGATTCGTGCCCCAGCACTGTGCAGCACTGTTATAGTTGCTCTGCAATGGCTTTCTGCTTACAGCAGAATTGCAGATGCACATACAGAGGTCTCAGCAGTGGAGCTTTGAGTAGAAGTGGATTTGTATGTGGGAGAGAAGCCATTCCTTTATCAGTTTGGATGCAACAGTTGCATAGCTGATATGCAAGAGGACAAAGAGGACAAAGCCCAAAGGCACAGAGAAATTTGAAGCTTAGCAAACTACAAGGAGATGTTCAAAATGTAAGGGTGGCAGAATTGTTTAAGATAGATCTAGATCTAGATCTAGATCTAGATCTAGATCTAGATATAGATCAGCTTTTCTTTTGGAGCCTCTGCTTTCAAGGTACAACTTTCCAAATAATTTCCAAAATGTAGTGTACAAGATCTGGCTTGGCAGAAATTGATACAAGGGGTTTTGGTTTCTTTAATTCAGTAGCAGCAAAACAACACATGTGAAAATAGGGGAGGGGACATTGATGAGACTTTGCTCATTTTTGGGCAGACAGATGTTTCCTGAGATGTTAAAATAAATCCATTTTTTTGTAGGTAAGATAATACTTAAAGTGCAAGCCCTCAGTGTAACTGAACATCCATGGAGCCATTCTTTCAGCTGTTACAGCTCCTTCAGGTCATGGAAAGTGACAGGAGTACTTCTGAGAGCCATAGGAGCTCTCTGTTGAAGCTTTGGTATCCCTGCTTTTTCACAACAGTGACTTTCCCACATTTTTCTGTGCATGTTTGAGAGTACACAAGTGGCCTCACGTACCAAATAGCTTCTCAGTTACTGGCACTTGGTACAAAACCAAAGAAGTCACTGACAAGATTTCTCTCCAGCAGACCTCGTATCATGAACTTTCAGTATGTACTGAAAAGAAGATACCAAATCAAAGCAAGTTTTCCTTCAAAGAAGCCAAGATATCTTCCCACTGAGAGAAATTTTCTTGCCAAATGCTGGCTCTCCAACTGTGGCCATCTTGACTAGGGAGCTATTTAAAGCAAGGATGCAATGATTTTTTTTTCATTATGGCAAGACTTTATTTCACTTCTCATGGATGGATGAGATGTTGACGCTCAAACTTTCCTTAAAAAGTATGTTCAGACAGAAATCAAGATCAGGAAATTTCAGAAGGAAAGTGTTAATTGGAATTAACTGAAAGTAGATTTAAAATGGACACTGTTAGCATAAATATCTGTGTTGTTTCTGCTGCTATAATCATATTCATTTCTCTTTATCTGATATATTCTATCCTTATTTAAGTCAGAGCACACCCCACATGGTTGTTGAATCCAGTTGAATGTATACTGTCACTTACACTCTCTGACATGGTTTATAGCTGGTAAAGAAAGGGCATCATAGAGGTGGTTCAGAAACTGGGCCCAGATATGCCAGTATCATTTAAGATAAATGCCAGTGCATTAGATAAGAAACTGTCCCTTGTCTGATCCCTTGGACACAAAACGTGGATGTGGCATTGTGTGCATTAGGAGGCATCTTGTGTGAGTTTGGTTTTCCAAGTTCGATGCAAGATTACTTGTCATGGAATAAGTACTTGGTGCTTCAGTGTTTATTATTGTTGCCCTTATGATGAACAACCAGTGTCTTTTTGACAGAAAAGAGTTACCTTTTCCAAAAACTTGCATCAGTTAATCATCTAGGTTATGTAGGCAAATACAGCTCCTCACTACCTAGACACCAGTCATAGAACTGAACTTGTTTAGTTAAAGGCATGAATATGCTGCACATGCCTGGTTGTAATTGGGACACCTAATTTTCTCATTTCTGCCCTTATACAAAAAAGGTTTACATTAACCCAACCCTCCTTCCAGCCACACTGTTCTTGCTGCTGTTTTCTCCATGGCTGTACCCCCTGCCACCAGTCTTCTGGTGAATCAGGTGTGCGATGCAGACATGATTATCATCTGCTCATGTCTTCTAGCCAGACTATGTCAAATCTCACAGATTATTTTGTGTAACATCTTTAAGAGACCACCTTTCTTCTCCATCTGTGTACCTCACCTGCTTGTTGGGTTCCCTGCTCTGTTATGCCTTAGTTGTTGCACCTCAGCATATGACCACTGGGGATGAATCCATCAAATGCAACATGCTTAGTCGCATTTTTGCAGGCTCTCATGGTCTGTCTTCTCACTGATTCAACTAATCTCTCATACAGTATCCAAGTATTTACACACTCTTCCTTATCAGCCCAGAATGCCAGTTCATCTTTGAGGATATTAAGGATATTGCCCTTGAGAAATGACTTTCAGAGCTTGCATTTCCTTGTGACTCCTCAGAAAATAGTTTATCTTCTTATGTGCCAAGGTGACTGCTAATTGATGTTAACTAAATGCTTTTCCTATGCTAATTCCTTCTGCCTTTAAACAGCTGTTGTCTATTGTCTAAAGTGAGAACTTTGAGGAAGTAAATGCCTTTTTCATTTGCTTTGGTTTTGTGCAGTATCTAATGCAATGGGTTTCTGGTCTGTGATTTAGGTTATAGACACAGTTGCAAAAATAATAAAGTACAACTAGTTTGTTCTAGTGATTACCTCTAATAGCATTGTTTATATCTTGTCTTTTTTATAGTTTTTACTTACAAGCAGTACCTTTTAAAGTCCTGTAAATTTCAAAGTCAGAACAAATCATTCTGAGATTATAAAGTAGCAGCATCCCTAGCTAAAACCTTCCATAAATATTCAGGATTACTGAACACAAAAATAAAGAACACCAGCAATTTAGACTGCATTTCTGTTATTATTCCAAGGCAGTTTACTGTCTTGGAAAAACGGAAAATATTTTTTCTCCATGTGCTTATGTTTTATAGTACTTTGTTTATAAACTGTTAGACTGTTTCCCTGAAGGAAATGGTGAGAATGAATTCAGAGCCTGTTGAAGCTAGTGAAGCATTAGTCAGATTTAACATTTGTTTACTTGTGCCTTTTATACAGAAGGAAGGTTGGGTGTATTTTTTTTAAGAAAAATACACAAATCTGATTGCAGAGCTACAAAATGGGTAAATTGTCTTGAGGGCAGGTCTGCCCCCTGAGGCTGATTTTAAATCATGTTCTTAATTGACTGAATTTAAAGATGACTTTGCCTTGAACAATCTCATATGGATAACAAAGGGAAATCCCAAATTAATTTATAGTTGGTTTGGACTTTTTCTGATTGATACTTCAGACTTTGTTTGACAAGATAGGCATCACCAGAATAGTTACCTAGAAAATGAGTTCTTACTTTCTTATACACAGATTTTAGTTTTGAGTCAAAAAATAGTGGCCTCTTTGCCAGAGGCAAATTGTAATCTGGCAGGCACACAAGGCCCTAAAGACTTCAGAGGAGCTGAGCAGAATGGCTCATATATCTCATTTTAAAGCTTCCTGCAATAGCTTTGAGTCCAATGAGGATCTGTGTGTTGGAAAGATCTGCCTCTTGACACAGCAACAGAGAAAGAAAGATTAGGCAGGCACTGTATTCCCTGTGTGGAGGCCCAATTTCTTTCTTTATCAGAATGACCTTAGCAATGGGCTGCTGGGTATGATAAATGTGTTTTTTACCTAAATCAAGATGATGATGATGATGATGGTCCTCACTGTGTCATCATAATTTTGTGTTGTAAATGATCAAATATAGGGCGGGGGGATTTTCAAGATCTAGTAAGAGGAAAGAAAAGATGTGTATTACCTGCAAAGCTTTCAAGTTTCCTAAATTTGATGAGTGTGCTCTGTTTTTTTGAAAACACTGATTACTTCTGGGGGAGACTTAATAGGATGATGAGTTTTAAAATGTCTGTCACTGCTCTGCTGATGTGTGTGTTTATGTAAGGCATGCTTGTTGAATAAATGTACATGTAAAGAGATTGTCTTAGACCCATTCACACTTTCACATGGATGTGCAGTTGAGAAAAGTGTGCACAAAATTCAGATGCAGTAAGCTTTCAGAATAATGGGACAGGACCTCTGTTGCTGAAAATTAGCAGAGCTCCTTTGACATCAAGGAGTGTAAATCCACAGATCATCCCTGCCGACCCAGCCCATCCTGCCTTAATTTGCATATACCACTCTTTTCATTTCTGCTAATGCAGAGGGGGCTTAGTCCCAAATCTGGGAATTAGTCTGGCAGTCCCAGCTTCTGTCCAGCTCCAGCTGTTTAGCAGAAGCTCTCTGGACTGAAATTGCCCTTCTCCTCCCTGCCCACTGCAGGGACTTGCCTGCTTAGAGGAGTGACTGTGCTGTAATGAACTGAGTGTCCAGCGGACTGTCATCTCAGGTGACTCTTATGTTTGTGCAGCAACATCTTGCACACTCTTTCCAGTGCCATTTGTCCTCTAGACAGCCTGGAAACCAAGAGCTTCCATGCTTTTTGAAGGCATTTCTTTCGACTTAAATATGGCCCAGATATCCCCAAAGGAATTCAGTCATCTTCCCATACAAAAATAAAATAAAATCTGGTATCAAAACAAACCACAGATGAAGGTCTAGGGAAGAAGGAGTTCTGAAGGTAGGTCAGGTGAAATGTTTGTTGCAAATCCATGGCGTCCTGCAGGATGTTTCTAGTGCTCCTTCTTTTTACAAGGTTAGGAACTTCTTGAACTGATACAATGATTTATTGGAACTGAGCACAAGACAACTTGTCATCAGAAATAATCTGTAACACAAAGTATTCCTTCACATTTCCATATTGTGGTATTAAAACTTACTGTATATGTATATTATATATTGATATTGATATATTGATACTAGATACATATATATTTATAAAGCTCTATAGGTACTTTTTTAAGTAAAAGAAAAAATATAAGATGGTTTGCATAGTAAGGAAAAATTACCCTGATAGTTCTCTCTAAAGAAGTAGGCTCCACTTAATTTTTTTCCCTTTAATGTGAATGCTCACAGGTTGTATGTTAGGCTTGTTTTGGAGGAAGCTGGTTACTGGAGGAGCCTAGTTCTGAGAGCATAGGATTCATCCTTCAGGATTCAGAAGTCCTGAGGGGCAGAGCTGTCAGGAGTCATTGACATTTAAAGGAGAGGAGGCTGTCTTCTGTGAACGCTAGGCAAGTCTCTCAAAGGTTTTGAAAACAGGGAGTAAATGCTAACTATATATAAAGACAAGGTGCTCCTGGTAACCTGCACAACTGCAGATGTGAGCTGCTGCACCACACTAGATTTGGATACAGAGGATGAAATTCACTGTTATCCCAGGAACACAGCTGATGTTGACATCCATTCAGATTCATTTTGTTTACAGAGGAAGAACAGAGCTCTTCACTGTTGGTAAAAGCTGTTGTTGAATATGTTGGGATAAGAGAAAAAAAATTACAAAGACAGATTCAAATTAATTTGGAGTCACAGAAGGGAGACTAGGAGGCATTTCAGTGATGTAGTAAATTAGTACAGAGATCTTTCACCTCCAGCCACTGGGTTCAAACTCATGCCAAGCTGCAGGCTGATAACAAACGAGTGATTTAAACTGTGTCCTTACTAGGGCATGGCCATGGTTTCTTGTGTGTGCCTCTCCTCAGCTGGAAAGTGTTTCTGTTATATTAAATGTCAGAGTGTGGGATTACTGCTTTGTAAAATTTAAAAAAACAGATGTATTTTCAACATTAATTATGATATTTAAAAGGGGAGCTTTGTCCTGATTAAATTAACCTATTTCAAAACACAGCTATTGAAATTAATGCAACTGTTTTATATGAGCATTCTCACAGGAATATGGAAGCTCTTTATTCTCTTATTTATATATGAAGAGTTAATGTGTATATGTATATACTCACAGTCATTTTTTAAAAATAATAAAAATACTAGGGAAGGAAATTGTCTGTTTTTAAAAACCTTAAACCCTTAGTCTTTCCTTTTTACATAATAGCTAGACTTGGATGTAGCTAATGTCATTTGGATGTTCAGTACAACATATGCTCAAAAGCACAGCCAGCTATATTGATAAGATAACCCTACTTCTCCACAAACTATGGGTACAGATTTGAATTTAACACTGTTAAGCTGTGGAGGTGAAATGAGAGATCATGTGAGGCCTTTTTCAAAGATCCAACCATAAAGCACACATTCAAATGATACCAAGTGATAAATTCATAAAAGTGGAACAGCTCCATGTTTATGTTTCCCTCACGCTCCATAACTCAGACATTTTGCAGATATGTTTGGTTGTGCCATACGGTCTTCTCCTATCAGAAATTTACAAAGATCTGAATAATGTTATATAAAAATTGGGAGAAAAGCTCTGGTATTTTTCATTGTTGAGATTATGATCTGGTGCATGGTATAGGTGACAGAACACCTATATCCTAGACAAGATGAGATACAACTTTCAGTAGGTATCTCTAACTGTGTGAAATAAATATTATTTTATGTGTTTATTTTATTTTGGAAATGTATTATAATCTCTCATTGCTGAGGCAATATTTTATTAATCGTTCTCTCCTGGAAGAAAAATAATATCACACTAGTCAGTTGGGAATTCTTACAGTTCTGGAAGCTGCATAAGACAGCCTTTATCAAGAAAATTACCTTTTGGAGAATTAGAGAAACATAGATGTTTGCTAATAAAAGCCCAAATGTATAGCCTAAATATACTATTCTTGCTCACTGGAGTAATTCTGTTTACTTCAGGAGAAGGAACTATTCCTGTGACAGTATGAAGTACCTAGTGAAATTTTTAATTTCCTAAATAATTCATCTCTGGGGATGGATAATGCATATTCGAACATTTTAATTGTAGTGTATTATATTCTGTTTTCAGACTACAAGCTAGCATATACAGTCATTTTCAGTGCTATTGTATAATGGGTAATGTCTCTGATTAAAGATTATTTATGTGCTAGGTTTTTTTATTATTATTATTTTTATTTACTTCATAGACATACTTCACAAAATATCATGGGCTGGCATCTCTACAGTAGCTCGGAGCTGCTCTTTAAAATGTCCTTGACTTTAAATAAGTATATAGCCAGAATAGGCATATTCTTGGCTTCAATGTAATTTGCCTTAGTCCACTCTCTGACAAGGCTGTTTAGGAGGGAGGATGCCAGTGGTTTCCAAGAGGAAAATTTATACTGGGGGAAATTCAGTGTTTGACAGTAACACAAAAGGACATGAGAGGCAGGTATGAAGGCACCTACTATAAGGGACTCCACATTTTAATTGGACTTTTCTTTTCTTCTGCAATAATAACAGTTGGAGAATTTATTAATAATTAAATAAAAACAGTGGAATCCTTCTGACATCATTCACCTTAGGGGGAGATATTAATGCACTGCATTATTTTAACAACGAGTTGTGTGTTCTGCTTGGGCTGTGTACTGGGAAGAGTGTGACTTTGCAAAGAGGAACATGAAAGGATAGCAGTATCCTTCTTCTGAATTACATTTCCTTGGTTTTTCACATGCTGGGTTAAGGAAATGAGACAGCTAAGAGTATTTCTTTTAACCATGATAAAAAAAATACCCTGCAGTTTGAATATTCTTTTTTAAATATAAAGAACCAGCCTAAATCATGGCATCCCTTTCCAGTAAGGATACAGAGCAAAGCACCTTTACAGCTTTACCTGTCTGGGCTTTCAAGTTACCACCATCTCTAAAATACACCATCAGCTCATGGATGCTGCCTGCCCTTTCATATCATATTAAAAACAGGGCTAACAGGTCTAAGGGCATTGTGAGCCTCCTAGAGCCCTCCTGACTCACCTCAATTCAAGACAGGTAGTCCTGAAGGTTAGATCCAAAGCAATAATGAGCTTTTTATTGCCACGTGATAGCCCTCTGATTTCTTATTTTCAGGTAATTGGTTGGTTTGTAATAGAGGAGGTGAGGATGATTTAAGAACTTCTTGGAAACATGCCTCACTGCATTAGCAACTGAAACCAACCCAGACTTAGTGGAGGTTTTTTCATACTTTTCAGTACAGTATTTTAGAGATCATTAAATGTGAAATTAATTAATCCTTATGATTCCTTTGGGAGATGGAGGATTTTTATTGGTCCTGTTTTACAAATGGGGAGACTGAGATAGTTCCAGGCAACTCACTTCATTGTGGTGAACCACTGGTGGAGCAAGGATGACAGCAGAGCACTTCCTAACTTCCTAGGCTTCTTCCTCAGCTGCAAACCATGTGATTTATTGCTGGACTACTGCATCTCCAAACTCTCATATCTATGCCAGCTGTAAGTTCCTTAAGCCTCTGTAAGTTCAGGCTACAGGTGTCACAAATTCTGCATCCAGTGAATGAGACATATTGTTAAGATATCTGCCAAAATTTTAATTTAATAGCCTTGCCACACATGACATAAGAATTCTAGGAGAGCATGAAGTGCAGGACTATTTTTGGTTTCCTTTGACCACACGAGTTTCCTTTGACCACACGAGTGCTTCTCTCCAGTTCCCTAACACAATTTCTTTTATCTCTCTGTTGCTGGAAAATCTCTGACCCTGAGAGCCATTTAGAGGCAGAAGGCTTGCTGAAAAGAGCCTAATTTACTGCATAGCCTTAATTTGCTCCCTGAAAAATATCTGCTACTATGATACACCGAGGCTGTGGAAGAAAGAAACATATACAAGCCTGCATCTGATGGCTGGATCCTAACATAGAAGAAGAAAGTGAAAGGGATACACTAACACTGCATGTCGTTAATTCTGATACTTCCCAATTTTATGCTAGGTAAAACAAGATACCTTTATTTGAGATTTAAACTGTCTTTCCTTGGGTTGGTTTGTTTCCCTTGTATTCTCGGAGGCCCAAAGGAACCGTGCTGCTTGCCGCTGTAGCAACAACTTGCCGTGTAGGTGATGATCGCCCGTCCAACGCCAGCCTCCGAGACGGCGGCACATGCTGTTTCAGCTTGTTAGGGGATTAACAACTTCAGCTGAAAGCGTAATAAGCCTTTTATCCTTCAGGCACCGGCTAGTACAGGGGTATGCACATCACGTTTGAGCAGTGCCCTATCTAGCAGGATTGAAAAAGAAACAATGGAGGAGTACAGGACAGTTGAGAGGAGAGTCCCCAGTAGCGTGGGACAGGGTGTATCAAGCCAGGGTGGTTTTGCTTTCTGACTGATTTGGCTGCTCACAGGGTTGATGCACAATCTGCAAAGAAGAGGGCTCTGCTGGGGTGGTGGCTCCTGGAGACCCTGCCTCTGTCTGCCTTTAACCATGCTGTATTTCCTTTTTATTGCACCTGCAAGCAGTACTCGGGAGCAAGGCACTAAATTTTGTATACCGTCTGGACGTCAGCAAGCATTGCAGAGAGGGGGGTTGTATTCCAGTTAGGATGATGTTTTGGCTTTGCAGATAATGCAGGTGGGACAGAGTAGCTCCAGGTTTGTTTTGCTCACTCCAGCATGCTGAGCTAGGTTAAAAAAACATTTTCACTTTCACCTCATTTCTCAGAGAAAAATCTTCCCCATTATTATTTTCTCTCCCTCTCCAAGAAACTGTTACATTTTGTTGAAAACAGACAGAAAAAAATCCTTTGTCTCTAAATTCTTGTTTCTTTAAAACTCATCCTGATCGTAAATTCAGGAGTAGGGTTTGGGCCACACTTTTAATACTACAAGGCGGACACAGAAACCTGCCTTAGACCTTTTTTTTTTCCAGTTTTTGACTTCTTAAGAAGTCCTTTCTGTATTGGCAACATGTTGTGAAATTTATAAGGCAGATCACCAGCATTATGTTTATGGGCTGTGTTCACGACATATTTCTGATACGTCCATCCTTAGATCCAACACTGACTTCAGTAGAAAGTTCCACCCTCCTGACTTCTGGCCGTCAGCATATGGTAAAAATACAACTTTCAGCAGCCTACATAGTGCCCCATGTCTGCTGATCTCCTGGGTCCTGGATGTTGAAATATGATGGTCCAAGGACTCGTGTCAGAAAGCAGAGAGTGAGAGGGTGATGGGACAAGGTGAGAGGTGGCTGCAGCCATACGGATGTCAGTGAAGTGCAAAACAATATTGCACGCCAGAAAATACTGCAACTACCTCTTGCATTTTGTATAAGCAATTTTCCAGTCTGTTGTCTTCTGTCAAATGCAATGTTCTGAGACATTTAAATAAAATAAATACTGCTGTTGAGTTATATTTAGAACCATGTGAAATTTCTCTAGTGAAACTCCCAGCCAGGCAAAACATACCGGCTTTCAGGTTACTGTACCACTTGAAGCTTCATCTGGGTTTGTTGAAGAGGTTGCTCATGAAATCTGATGGTGAAAGTGGCTGCTTTCCAAAGGAGGCCGGCAGAGGCTCTGCCTTGCCACTGTGGACAGTGCTGGAAGGCTTAGGCAAACCAGGGCTGGGTCCAGGTGAGCCTCGGCAGAGAGCTGAGTGTCTCTCAGGTGGAAGGTCAAAAAAGCAAATGATGAGACAGGCTGCTAATGGAAATTGAAATGAAGGTTTGCATAAACCTCCCACCCCTGCTCGTTGTAATCACTGAGCTCTTACATTTGCCTATCTTCCCAGACGTGCATCGCTTATCTAATGAGGATGGGTGTTGGTGTAATGAGCACTGGCACATGTGGGGGCTGGCCAGGGCAAGAGGAGGTGTGTGGAGATCCCTCCAGAGGTGGGGTGAGATCCCATGGGATGGGGGCCATGGTGGGGCCCTGGGGCAGGGTAGCCTGCCCCTGACTTGAGCACCCATCTCCCTCCCTCCCTCCCTCCCTCTCCTCTATCCAGCACAGGGTTGCTTCCAGAACACCATCTCTGCCCTGGGGAGTCACCCTCACCCTAAAGTGCTCCCCAGGAGCATCATTTTGCCCCCTGGGATGCAGCTGGGTGGAGCAGCTGCTCAGCGTTTTGAGGCTTCTTGAGCATGGAGTGTTAGGTGTGTGCATCCCTCTGGCTTTAGGGAGGAAGGGAGGGAGGCTGGCAGTGCAACAGTTTGTAAGGGCAGGGCCACTGGTGCCACACAGGCTCCAGCTGGTGCCACAGGGACTCCAGTGCACGTTTCACTGCACTTTTCCTCCAATGCTAACATGCAGTCAAATGGATTTTGATAAAGCAGCGAGTGATGTTCTGATGTTCTCTCCCTTTTCCTGGTGAGATGGGGAGGGGAGGCTGAGCATACCTTTAAATCACTGTCCTTTTTCTTCATAAGGATTCCCCCAAATAATTTCAAAATATACAAAGGCTTTATTGAAAAACAGACATTTGTGAGGAAGCAGGCATATTTGCTCATTGCAGTTGTGGTTTAGCTGTGGAGGTTATGTAATAAAATGAAATTTTAAACAGCATTTAAAATAATTGCAAAAATTGTTTAACAGCTTATTTTATTATTATTTTTTAGCTCAAAGGGACCTGTTTTCATTCATTTAAGGGTTAACCTTGTTTGATAACATGTTAGGAAGTGGTACAGAAACCTTTATTCTTCCAGAGGGTTGAATTCTTTTGTGAGATATGATAGACAAAGCTGGCATCCCTTGTAGAAGATATGTAAAGCCTGTCTCCAGACATTGTGACATTGCTACAGACAGAGTTTGTCATCCATAAATTTACAGCTTATTTCAGTCTATTCATAAATTGACTAAATTTTTTTTTTGAAAGAAAAAAATATATATAGGTGTATAAAATACCCAGTTACAGGTTGTGTTCTATTTAGCCCTTGATTGAAACGTATTGCTCCTCAGTATCTTTTAGCTATGAAAATTATAATATGGAACAGAGATTAGAATGAAATTATCATGGCTAGAAGGCATTTACTCAGTGGTGGCAGCCACATAAACCTGAGCCCTGAGAATGATGATAATGCATTAGGTTCTGCATGCCTGATATTATTGCTGTACATTATGTATGTTTCATTTATACTATTTCGCACACACCAGCAACGCTGACAGATAGGTAATTACTCTCTGCGCCAATGAACACTTATCAGCCCCGCCGCTGTTTATTGCTGCGATGAAGTGCGCTTGTCAGTCAAGGTCACTTGTTTGTGTGTCCTTTTTAATAGTTCTTTCACAGTTGTTGAACTTTGTGGGCGCTTCTTACGGCAAACTTTCGGCAGGTTGCTTTACTGCGTCGCCTGCCTTATTAAAGTAATTTGTATTTATGGCTTTAATTGATAAACAGCCAAGTTGCAGGAACAGGAGTGGAAAGAGGAAGGAGCGTATTTTGATGGTCAGCTGATCTGTGGGTATGTTGGGTCATGGATGACCTCGTGTTGCAGAGACTCTCAGATCCTGCTGTGCCACCAGCAAAAGCTGGTGAAATCTCTTGTGATAAAGATAAATATGAATTTATTGGTAATGGATACCAACACAATCTGCAGGCTGCTGTAAGGCTACTGCTTGTGCTTTTTGGTAGAATATTTGCCAGTTCTGAACAGAGCTCTTATTGTTTGCATTCTCAGGACATGCATGTGAAAGACCAAGCCACTTTGTTTGTCTTCAAAACAGGTTTTTTTTGCCTGCAAGAAGCCTCACAGAAACTCTGTATTATTGCACAAAATATGCTTTCCAGGCTATGTACATGCCTATGACTTTTTTTTTCTATTCTTAAAACTAATAGTGGCAAAGGTATTATGGCAAGCTCACTATTTCTTTGGTTGCAAAGAAATAATTCATAAGTTTTGCAAAGAAAAACTTCAGAAGCTTTCCCTTCCTTCCTTCCTGCCTTCCTGCCTTCCTGCCTTCCTGCCTTCCTCCCTTCCTGCCTTCCTGCCT